>JANAVB010006598.1:4795418-5269902 GCA_029216955.1 Iris pallida
ACAACCAGGATATAATGGAGTCCTTACATTCTCCAGCAACTCCATGAACTTTGCAGCAACGGCGTTCGGTGCCTCCTTATGTGCATCATGATCGTCCGGATCGAAACTAGGCCCCGTCGCATCAAAAATCATGTTCACCAACCCATCGTCGTAAGCAGCGTTGTTGTGGACATCCACATAGGGCTCATACTCCGATGCTAAATACATAAGTTCTCCGTGCGCACTCCACTGATAGTAATTCAACGTGAAACCCTTCGAGTATAAATGATACGTGACTTTCACTTCTGGATGATATTTCAAGTTACGACATCTCACACACGGACACTTAATTTTGGTACCGTCCATGTACTGAGGGAACGCAATTAGCGACGTTTGAGCCACATAATCTCTTGGCCGCATAGGGGTCTCCTCGAAGGGGAGCCGCATGAGTGTCTGGGCCGCATATGCATTAGCTGCATATATGGAAAGGTTCAGTTGCCTTTGGGTCTGTAAATGCAGTATACTTTGGGGACACTATTGTTGTTAGGACTTGGTATCACACTAGAGGCTTTCATGCACCGCGCCTAATACGGTCCGGGCTTGAATGAGCTTGAGAAATAATTTTCATGCTTCTATAAGACCCCCTTTAAAATTTTCAAACTTGTCAATGAGTTTGGAATACTTTGAATAGAAGCATGGGCTCTTCAGGATTCTTTGGCCCTTCGATCTTAGTCCGCCATGGCTTGAGTGGTGCACTTTTTTGAAACGTTGCCAGGTCTTGGCTGGTGGCGGTCGGGAGTAGTGGCGGTAGCGGTGTTGTTGTGGTAGTGGCAGTGTGTCATGGAGAAGATAAGGGAATAATGGATCAAGAAACGAGAAGAAGAGTACAAAGATATATGTATATATATATATATATATATATATATATATATATATATATATATATATATATATATATATATATATATATATATATATATATATATATATTGTCATAGTATGTATGTACCTAATAGATGATTATGAGCCTATATATATATATTAAGTACCCTATATTAGCTTGTATGGTATGTTTACATATGTGTTGTTTAGAGATAGAACTGAATATGGTTTTTCCTATTGGCCATGGCCTAGTCTATTAGCCTATGGCCTATGGTTGTGTTTGCTTAGCTAGTAAGTCTAGATTAGGCTTGTGTAGACTAGTTTGACCTAGTGTGGACTTGTTTGACCTAGTTTGACCATAGTTGACCTAGTTTGACTTCTAGGGTTGACCAGAGTTGACCAAGAGTTGACTTTGGCCTAGATTGACTTAGATTCATGTAGAATGCATAGTAGTGCTTCATTTTACCATTCTGGACTTGTTGTGACTTGTGCTGTTCTGAATAGGAACCAGACACCACTCCTCGGACAGTACTTTTCAGTTGGACACTCAGATACCAGGCGAGTACATTCTCTGATCATTTCATATCCTGCTTAGAATTATTTTCCTGCTTTAGATTACTTTACTTGATGCTGTCACGTTGGTAACACGGATTAGTACTATATGGATCCATTCTTGAGATGTTATCCCCTCAGGGAGCATCGTATACTACATGTTCTGTGCGTTTCACTTACATGGTGTATCACTATGCTTTACGATTCTTCGATCACTTGTGACATGTACTCTCATGATCACAGAGTCTTCCCAGAATCATCCCATTTATGGGTATTCCCAGAATCACCCATTTATGGGCTATCCATGTATCACCCCTTGTGGGCCTTTGTATGGAATCATAACATAACCTAGCTGGATCCTTGCGTATTGATTGGGGGTACGGGGGAGTAGAAGTAAACATGTGAATAATATCCAAGTAGTGTAGTTCCCAGAATCACTCCATAGTATAGTTCCCAGAATCTCCTATGCCATTCACATGTTTATATTGTACTCTGACTCACTAGCCACAGTTAGCTCTCTATTACAGTATATCTATTTCTATTACAGTTTTCTCTGTTTACATTCTATGCTTCTTTCAGTTTTCTGTATCTTACTCTACTCCATGTCTATATTTTCTAACCTGCTTTGAACTGTTGAGATGTATTGTGCTCGTTCCTGTCCTGACTGGACCTGTTGAAATATTACAGAGGACGAGGAGGAGGCTAGTGTGGATACCTCTATATATATATATATATATATATATATATATATATATATATATATATATATATATAAGAAAAGGAAATATGACAAACGTTGCAAAGCAAACCAAAAGGAAGTTACCAACAGAGCTTGACCACCTGGAACAAAGAGGGGTCAAACTCCCAGCGCTGCGAAGGAGAGGCCAAGAGCCGATAGCTCTCCTCGCGAGCTGTGGGGGACAAAAAGGAACAAAAAAAAACAAAAGGCTGGAAAGAAGCTGGAGAAAAAACCCTCCGGAGCGTGGAGAATAAAAGAACAACTCACAAAGGCTGAAGGGGGGAGGCCTCAACGATCTGACGGCAGATCTCGGTGATGATGAAGTCGGCGGAGCAGTGGGAATCGGCATACCGTGTCTTGTTCCTCTGTTTCCAAGAGACCCAGATGAAGGCGTCCATGCGAGCGATAAGCTGGGATGGTGCGGGAGGGGAGTGACAACGGAGCAGACGCTCTTGGATGATGTCGGACGCTTCTAAACCGCCGGCGTCAAGGAAGACGACGGACCAAACCAGGGAGACGGTATAGCCAGAGCCGAAAAGGTGATGGATGGACTCTTCCTACGGATTGGGGCAATAGTGGCATTTAGATGCCAAGAGGAAGCCTTGTCTACTATGTACGTCGTCAGTCGAAATTTTTTCCTTTGAGGACTCTCCAGAACAGTATAGACCATTTTATCGGGATGTTCGGTCCCCAAATCGATGCTAACTCTAGGGCAGTCGGGGAAGCTAATGTGAGACCAAGTGGAAGCGGCAAAGAATAGGCCACTGGAGGAGGGCTTCCACGCCAGCTATTTCGAACCGCTAGAGACGCCTCCCACACGGTCCCGAATCAGTACGACGACTGATCGTCCAAAGGCGTGCAGGATGAGGGGGATGTTCCATCCTGAATTAACTATACACAAATCTCGAATCCTAGCGGGAGGCCGGATACCTCCGTGGGGGTGTAGGCGACCAATTCTGGTTCAGTCTTCCGAGAACGCATTAGAGAGGCCTTCGCCAATCCGTAACTGAATGAGGTGTTCACCTAGCCCGCGAACTCGGAGAAGATGGCGCCAAACAGGGGAAGCATCGCTATTCGTGACAGCGGGCGGTCATATATGAGCGCCAGAGTGACGGAATGGTACGAAGTTTCCACCATAGCTTGACGGACATCGTGTTGATAGTCTCTTGTATGCTGCATGTCACGTCCTGATTCGTAGAGTCATTTATTCACATATTTTATCTCTTGGAAGCGATCGTCCTCGCTTGGGCGTGATGCCGTACAGGTTTGGTATTGCACTTGTACAAGGCAAAGATTATACATAAGTGATAATCTTCAAATAGGAACACATCGCAGCAGCAAAAGCAGACAAATTAAAGTTAATGAGGACAATCTTTCTTATTGAATAGAAGTACATCACTTCTTTATAGCAGCGGAGATAAAAGGATAACTTGAAGTCACACAGAGATAAATAGAACTTTATTCTCTTTATTGATAATTGAAGAAGAGTATAAGACTTGTATTGAAGTACAATATTGACAACCAATCTCACTTTGTATTGAAAGCCAATTGGATAATGCTATACAGCTTACATTTGATACTTGGATACATTGGATTTCAACTCGATATACCGACTTGGCTTACAAATCACTAGTAGAACTGATTACAATGTTCCACACATTATGCCCTTTATAAACAGAAGACATCATCTTGTACAAGGAGAGCTTCTGTATGCCCAACAAATCTTCGATGCCGCGGGACCGGTCAAGCCAATCTTCGTGTGCAAAACATCCCAAGCCTGAGCACCTGCCCACAAAAATGTGGGTCAGCACATCATCTACGTACTGGCGAGCAGAATCCAACCCACTCGCCTAAACCAACACTAACTGGTCAATTTTAGCAAGTCATTTAATAGAATGATCTTTCTACTTGGGGCCTAGCATCAGTTTACAGCTCATGGGCAATAATCATAGTGAAGCATGTAAACTTATTCTTAGCAATATTCATGTGGACATAGCATTATAGCATTCTTGGTGTTATCATGCAAAGACATCATTGAGGCATCGTTAACATTTACTCTTAAACATGTTATGACAATTCTCACTTCAAGCATCACTTAGCATGTATGTTATGTTGAGAAATGTTTATAGCAAGGCATCTTTCTATCATACTGAATTTAACATGTTAAGCAGGTTCTCATACTGAAAGACTACACATAGCATCATTTACTTGGCACGTTAAGCACGCAAGTTAAACCAACACATATATTGAGTATATCACATTTAAGTGATTTCTTACCGATAGCCGACTCCCTCGTACCTGCATCAAATACAGGTTAGCAGATATACTTACTCTACTTGTACAAAACATTCATTAGCATACATCCTGACTACATGGTCACTGGTGTTTAATCATACGGACGTTGCCATATAGGTCTTCATCGGTAATGCGATGACTCCAGAGAAGGTAGCTAGCCCCAAAGGATGCCTCGCAAAACCCGTGCCCCTACTGGCATGCCAATGTTTCCTCCTAGGCCGGATCGGTCGCCCTAACGTCCCGGGGTACCATCCGAGAAAGCATATCCCCATCTCTTATGCATAAGTTGTCCTATGACCATGCGAATGCGTGTCCGACTCAATCGTGAACATAAAATGCATGGTGAAATATTGAAGTAAAGACAACAGTGCATCATCATTCATCTCATTCAAGTCATGTTCAATGACTTATTCATTCCCAACATTACCATCATTTCATTTGGTGATCTCAACGATCCCAAGCCTCATCAATTTTCATTGTTTGTTCTATTGCAACATTTCTTATTACGTTCCTTCTAAGGAGGAACAACAGCATTCATTCATTTCGAAGGGACCTGTAGCATTTCATTCATTTCATAGAAATAATAGCATATTCAATTTTTTTCTTATGTATCATTCACGCAGCATCTCATTATTCAAGTGATTCATTCATTTCATCAACATTAAGCATAAGGGACATTATTGATTCATTTTCAGGCATCATGTTACATTAGCAGTTCGAGTGTGATTCGTTCAGCAATTCAAAGTTCATGTGTTATTCATTCAATGATTTCCAGCATATGCATCTCTATCAATTTAGCAACTAAAGCATCGCATCATAATTATTCAACATTCAAGGTAAGAGACATTAGGGACATATTCATAGCATCACGTTATTCCATTTATTAAGCATGCAGAAATAAGAAGGGAGGAGGACAGTTCCACTTACCTTGCATAACAGTCTTTCTGCTCCAATTCCACTAAGCGTAGCTCCACCAGTGAGCCACGTTCCAATACTCATTCCGTCTAGCCAGCTAAAAAAGACTGCATCAGTCTTAATTCTCCTGATCTCCAATATAAGTCACGGTCCAACATTCTGATCCCATCCAACAAGCCAACCAAATACCTCGCACGGAGCGGGGCATTACATAATATACCACTCAGAAAAAGTTTCGTCCTCGAAACTTAAGAGAACAACTCATCTTACTAATTCACTTAGTCATAACAAGTTACTCATTCAGCTTCAATTCAATATTCATTTCAGCACACTCGGTTATCTCAAAATAGCTATCCAATTGTACCATTTAAATCCATCAACGATTTATTCTGTCTCTCTCTTTTTCAATACTTGCAACTTCTCATTGATTCACCAACATTTTTCTTGTAATTTTGTCTTGGTCGCAATATATCACTTCGTTTGAATCCATACACATATTTCAGGCATCCCCAAAATATATGTATTTCAGCCAAAGTCTGCGCTAGTGCGATAAATTCTCCCCATAATGTTATCTCAGTCGCAACCTATCAGTTCGGCTGGATCCATACACATATTTTAGGCGTCCCCAAAACATATGTACTTCAGCCAACTTCCATGATAGCACAATTCGATCAGCCATGATACAACTCTCTTTTCCAAATCCGACTTAGCATCCTTTTAATTGACTTATCACTTCATTCACTTTGCCACAATCACTATCTTCCAGGCCACAACACTTAACATAAAGGATAGCTCTCTATCCAAGCATAATATTTTAAACATTCGGTCAAGGGTCTAACTTAGAGCCAATCATATCAAGCGTTCAGATCATGCAATCATATTCTTTTCCAAATCTAACAATATTTTTTACCGAAGCAATTCATCTTTTCTAAAAGATACTATCTGACATCACCAATTATCGATTACCCGAGTCAGGGTATAATTCTATGCAACAGTCAAGGTTAACCCAGCTACCCGACTATAGATACCTATCCAACATTCCCGTCATGAGCAGTCAATTCCATCTCATGGAATAATTCACTACTCGATACATACAACTCAAGTCTCATCCCACGATTCTAGTCCCGCTATAGGCCGACACATAATCCTTAAGGGTCAAACATCTCTAAGGTTCATATTGAAGCATATACATACAACATATCATTCTTAGGTCGTACTCATCACCATCTCTCGTTCAATGCCATAAGGTCATTCTATGGGTCGCCAACGGCCATCTATTATTCGGTCCAGTCTCAATGATTAGCTATATCGACAGCTATACCTAATCATTCAGGTGACTTCCCTAGAGTGGACGGCTACTAGGGTTATACTAGTTTCTTTTTCTTAGGGCCAACAAGCAACCGACAGTTTTAAGGAGCTCTACCCAAACCTATGGGTATCAACTTAGTCTGAATAACTAATCGCCATTGTCGGCTATGCCAACAATTGGTAAGTCCTCAACTGGTCGCTAGGGTCAAGTCTATCTATCAAGGGTCTTCCTTAAGGAAATAATTCCCACAGAGGCTCATTCTAGACTTACCCAACGATCGACTAAGATCGATCTATCAACATTACGGTCAATTTCCAACCCGACATACGATTCTCATCGTTCTAATAATCCATCAAGTAAATTCCCAATGATTCAATTTCTATTTCAAATCCTTTGTACTCACACGAACCCATAAGCCAAGGCTAACTATTCAAGGGTCATCGATTCTGATAGTCTTAACATAACTATAGAATCATACTATTCGATCTATATGACAGAGTCACACCACTAAGTCATAAGCCAACAATCTATATCCCAACCGACGACCAACTATACCTCACACCATCTACCGACACTATCCAACATATTTTATGATTATAAATCTTATTCATTTCCCAGCCATCAAAATCTCATACGAACATTCTTAAATCTCATGCAGCAAGGGTCGAGTAGTTTATTCCCTTCAATCCTACAATTCATGCATCAATTAACCATTCTCTATTCAACATAAATATTCTGATTTGCTACTTGTTACTTTTCTGGTACAATTCAATTCCTCAGCATACATGTACATATGCAATGACTATCCTTTGGTGATCAAGATGGATTGACATCTATTATACCGTAGGGTCAAGGCACAAATTTCTAATATTCCTTTAGTCACCGACAAATTTTCCAAAACTTCCAGCTTAGCAATCAATTTTGTTTTAGCCACATATGATTTGCATCCAACCATTCGAAATCAACATTCAGATATTCTAAGCCACAACATTCTCTAGCCATATCCATTTACCCATAGCATACTAACTGTCCTACTAGTCTGAGTCATCACTCGACTAAATAATTTCTAACCAAGCCACCGGTTATAATTTTCGACAATCTCGCTACCCAACATAACTTTACCGTCAAAGGACACTCGAGTCATCTAGCAACAATACATGACTCCCAGCTAAGTCTCGGTACTACCTAGTATCCACAGATAGTCTAATTACTATCCTATGGAAAGGGTCAACAAACATCTCGTTCTGAGGTGGTAGAGGCAATATACCACTCAGAAACGAAGCCATCCTTAAACGATACCAATCCAATTCTATTCCGTACATTCGTGATCTATGATGATCACAACACTTAGCCAACATCTCGAGGTCTCAACATCACAAGCCAACATTCTTAGGGTCTCAAAAGCACTAGCCAGTACACATGAGTCAACTCACCAGTTCCGTTGAGCTCTCCATCAATTACCCCATTCACAATTCATTTCCAATATCACATGCAATCTCAACTTGTTACAGCATACATAGCCACTTTTCTTTATTTCTACATTCCAAACAGCATTCACAACATAGCATACTATGGCATCGAGTCATTGTTTGGGTTATTTGTGTCCAAACCAACAACAATCATCCATTCAGGGGCATCATAATATATATAGACTTATTGTATGGAACATCCAGTGAGCAGCCAAGAGGGTCAACGAACTTTCAAACACGAACCACATAAGGATGATTACAGAACAACAACAGCATAATCGCGGAAGCAATCTTTGATTTAATCGCGGAAGCAACGTTGAGTGATCGCGGAAGCAACTTTGGTTAATCATCGATGCAACTTTGATTTGAAACGAATCAAAGAAAAGACCAAGGACGTAAAGCCGTGCTCTGATACCAATTTGTCATGCCCCGATTCATAGAGTCATTTATTCATATATTTTATCTCCTGGAAGCGATCGTCCTCGCTTGGACGTGATGTCGTTCAAGTCTGGTATTGCACTTGTACAAGACAAAGATGGTACATAAGTGATAATCTTCAAATAGGAACACATCGCAGCGGCAGAAGCAGACAAATTGAAGTTAATGAGGACAATCTTTCTTATTGAATAGAAGTACATCACTTCTTTATATCAGCGAAGATAAAAGGATAACTTGAAGTCACACAGAGATATATAGAACTTTATTCTCTTTATTGATAATTGAAGAAGAGTACAAGACTTGTATTGAAGTACAATGTTGACAACCAATTGTAGGTCCTAAAAATCAAGTTGCACCCATCAACAAAGTTATGAAAATCAAGAAATGCATCTTTCAAATGAACTGCGCAGAAGTCAGATTACGCATCATTCAGATTGTGCAGACTGGACTGCGCACACTCTCAAGTGCGCAAGCTGACGTGGCAAATGTCATCATTATCTGACAGAATCAGATCTTCTGACAACTGACAGCACGGAGAACGAGGAGACTGTTCATTTATTGTGCAGCACGGTGCTCGAGGATAGCTGTACATGCAGTACAATCGGCTAGGTTCTCTACTGTGCAGTCTATTCCTGCGCAAACTGAAGTCATCGCAATTCATGTGGTGCACTTCATTATGACAACTGACAAATGTACATGTGGCATTCATGCCATCAATAGCTCACTACGTGGCAACCGTCTGTACACGATCATGCGCATTTCAATCAAATGATGCCATGTGTCCAAGACAGTTGGCCCACGATCAAGCAACTACCAGCGCAGTCTGATGCTGCACAATCCAGTCCATGCGTAATCCAACTTGCGCCATTCAGAATAACTAAAAGTTAGTTATTTCCAGAACTCTATAAATAGAGTTTCAAGTCTTCATTCCAAGGGATCAGACATAAAAGTTCAGAAATATCAGAGAGTTCAGGAGTTCTTGCCCAAGTGCTGCTGCATTCTTCCGAGGCTATCGCCTTCAACTTTAGAGGCTATCGTCTTCAAAGTTCACATCGTCCAAGGGATAAAGCAATCGTCATCTAGATTGGATTCCTACAGATGTACTTTTCTAGAATTCTTGTAATCTTTTTACAAAGTTTATGAAATAAAGTTCATACTTTTGTTTTTGTAAACAAAATGACGACTCTGCTGGGGACGACTTTCTCCTCCGACGAGGAAGTGACAACTCAATATGACATTGCGTCTATTGGAAAGACGCAGAAGACGCTGGTTGTGAAGGTCAACCAGACAGCCTATGAAGCTATGATCAACTCCAGGACCATTCCTCGTACTGCAGCAACTTCTGCCATGAGCAAAGTGAGCCCAGTGTGGGTCCCCAAGACTGATGTGCAGTCTATTGATTCTGCCAGCAAGACTGCTGCACAGTCTGTTCATTCTACCCCCAAGACTGCTGCGCAATATAAAGTCTCTGCCACCAAGACTGTTGCACAGTCCAAAGTCTCTGCTGTTGTACAATCTGCCTCTGCCACTCATGCGCAGTCTGTTGTTACCAGAACAACTCCTGCGCAATCCACCACTCCAGCAACAAGAGTGCAATCCAAACACTCTGGCAACAAGACTTCTGCTGCGCAAACTATTGTGACTGAGGCCAGAAAAGCTTCTGCCAGAGTTACTCATGCGCAAGTTGCCAGTGCGCCATCAACCCCTGCGCAAACTGTACCAGCACAATCCAAGAGTGACAGCCCTTTGGCTAAACTCTCTTCTTCTCATAGCAAAGGAAAAAGCTCTACTCCTCTTCCCAAACACCATGTTGCTCCTGCGCAATCCACTGGGGGTAGTCTTTTGGCTATTCCTCTTCATCCTCAGAACAAAGGAAAAGGCCCGTTGGTCTTTTCTCAAACTTTCTCGTCCCATGACTTGGAAGACAATAGAGGGAAACGCTCTTTAGCTAACCCTTCTTCACAAAACAAAGGAAAAGGCCCTTTGGCCTTTTCTCAGTCTTCCTCGGTCTTTACCGTAGAAGATCAATCTGAACGTGCCTCGGCACCAGTCAGTACAAGAACTCTTTCAAACAAGGGTTCTTCTTCTTTCCATGTAAAGAGAACTTGTACTGATCAAAGAGGCATTCTGCCTACTCCGGTAGCAGAATTCCAAGATCTTCCAACTCTCAAGATATCCTGATCAAAACAGGGAAAACTGCTGGTGTCTCAGACAGAAACCCCTGGGGGTGAATTTGCAGATCTAAGGCCAACTTCGGCAAAACATAAACAGCCAATGCCGAAGACGAACTTACATCAAAAGTGAACCTCCAGGGTCAAAAATCCTGATACCTATGCCAATGAAGTAAGCACTTCCCTGTACACTCAAGAAACAAAATATCTGAAGAACCGGAACCATGTTTCGAATATTGTCAAAGAACAGATCCCTCAAACTTTTGATCTCCGAGAACATCTCAGGCAAAAGCGGGACAACGTCTCAACACCTCCAGTTCAATCATCTGATCATCATTGCAATCATAAAGTCATCATCCAGTGTTGTTGCCAGACAACAAAACGATCTGTCTTCGATCGTCTGACTTTTGCAAACTCTGAACCTATGTCAGAAAATGAAGACAAAGTCTTGTACGCTTCTGTCAACATGATTCCCAAGATATTGGGGGTAGAAAGTGCTCCAAGCACGACAGACCTCGCCGTCCTAGTCAGCGGTATTTAGATTTACTCTAAGAATCTTCTGAAGGAGTATTTCGACATACCCGATCCCGAAGCCGAGATACAATCGGTCAAAGGAATCTTCTTCAGGATCCTTCTGGCCATCTTCCTACTTCTCATTCAGGAGATGACTCTTTCTCTGACTATGATGCATACAGTAAAAGTTCTGAACAGACAGTGTCTTCTACTGTACCAAGAGAGGTGACAGCTTATGTTGTCAATGAAGATCCAGATGCTTCAACTTCTGCAAATCAAAAACAAAGAATTGCTGCACTAGAAGACAAGCTGAAGACCATGGCTGAAATGGTCGCCAGAATGCATTCTATCATTGTAGCACAACATACTACACCACCGACTGTACCTGCTGCAAGTCCTAAAATCATAGCATCGTCGGTACCTGTCAACGCAGGGCTGGGGGTAGTATCTCCTCAAGTACCTCCTGTACAAGTTCAACCTGCACCCAGTCAATCAGGTGCTGGGGGTGGTGCTTACCATGCTGTTCCTCCTCCTAACACTCAGACTCCGACTGTCCCTTCTTCATCATTAGAAGATGCAAATGAAGCTGTCAAGCTCTTACGCACTCAATTCGAAGCCTTCAAAGAAAAGGACAATCTACAGAGGTTAGGGATCAAGCAACCCTACCCAGTTGAATGGAAGGAAGTCCCATTTCCTTTCCTCCTAAGTACAAGATTCCAACAATCTCTCTGTTTGATGGAAGCACCTCTCCCAGCCAATTCATTAACCATTTTGAGGTTATGACTGTTCAACTCCAGCCAAATGACACTCTTCTTACCAGAGTATTCGTCGGTTGTTTAGCTGGCATAGCATACGATTGGTATAGAAGCCTGCCCGATGGCTGTATCACTTCCGTTTCGGGTCTCAAACAAATCTTCTTAGAATGATTTTACGAGGGAATCAACGACATGACCATGTCAGCCCTTAACAAAATCAAACAAAGACATAATGAAACTGCTGAAAGTTTCATTAAAAGGTTCCATCGAGAAGCTTTAAAGATGCCTCCAGGGACTCCGGCCGCTGTCACTATAGACACCTGTAAGGCAAATCTTTTTCCCATCATCAGCATGTGGACGGGGTCAACTCAGTTCCAGGATTGGCCATCCTTCATTGTCAATGCTAAAGCAGCTGAAGTTAGCGCTGACAAGTTCAAGCAACTAGGGGTACAAATGTCTAACCCCGATCGGGATGAACATCAAACGTCAAATAGTGGTAATCGCCAGAACAACCGCAAGAATAAGGAGACTTTGAACATCAACTTGAAGAGCAAAGAGTCTCTGGCTGTCAACGTAGCTCCACCTACGTCTACTTCCACTCCTTCTGCACCTCCACCAAGGGAACCTCGTCCTAAAGTAGAGTACTCCTTTGATGAGAATGACACTGCAAGCATCTTTGATTGTTTAATCAAAAGCAACAAGATCCAGCTTCCAGACCCAAAGAAGCCTGATGAAGTCGGTAAAACCGATCACCCAAAATATTGTGTCTATCACAGATTCATTGGACATCCTACTCGAGCCTGTTATGTACTTAAAGGCAAAATTCAAGAGCTGGTCAATGCTGGTGTCGTCACTCTGCAACAAGACGAAAAGACTGTTACTGTAAATATGGTCTCAGTTCAATTCGGTGACTTTCCTCCGCAGATGGTGCAGTATGGTGTCATTCCTATTCCCAAAGCTACTCTTGAGATCGAGAATCTCCTGCCTCCACCAAGTGAAGGTCTGGTCCCCTTATCTCTTGACAATGGCGAGATTATGTGGATTCATCCCGATCTTGCTCCGGAGTTCGAAGTTTCCTCTTCCTCCAAGAAGAAAGACCGCTCTAAGGGTAAGATAAAGACTTACAACATGGTGTCTTTTGATCCCATAATTGACGAAGAAATCCTGCTAGGCACTAGATCAGGGAGAGCCTATCTACGAGAAGTTCCCGAGACTCAAGAAAATCCTGCTTCCTCTTCTGAATCCGCTCCAGTGCAACCTACTTCCACTGAAGAGATCCCTTCTGCATCCTCACCGGTTGTGATACCCATTCCTCCCAAGCCGATGGTAGCTGACAAAGGCAAACAACAAGTCCACTTCGATAAGCCCTTGAAGAAATCATCTCCTACAGGACTTTAAAAGACTTATAACTTTGATATCTTGGCTCAACTAGCTAATACACCGGCCAGGCTGTCCATCTTTGAGCTCTTACGTCTCTCCAAAGAGACTCGAGAAACTCTAAGCGAAGCTCTCATGCAGGCTGAAACTTGTCTAGCCCTTCTGAAGAAGCCGACAGCAGAGCCTGTCTCTTGCCTTCATTGTCATAGTGTTCTGGAATTGATTCCAAATATTACCTTCACTCAAGATGACATGCTGATGGAAGACAACAGGCATGACCATCCTCTATACTATACAGGATATGTCGATTCGATGAAAGTCGATCGTATTCTGATAGATCCAGGGTCTACTCTCAGCATCATGCCGAAAACAATGCTAGATGTACTGAAGATCCCCGTGCATAGTCTTTCCAGCACCATCACCACCATCTTGGGATTCAACCAAGGGAGAAGTGAACCTCTGGGCAAGATTCGCCTAAAACTCCAAATAGGCAATCTTCGCACAAATGTGACCTTCTATATCATTGACAACCTTGGTTGTTCTTACAATGCCTTATTGGAAAGACCATTCTTGCATGAGCACAACATTGTTCCATCAACTCTCCATCAATGTTTCAAGTATGTTGATGATAATGGAGAGGTTCAAAAGGAGGTTGCAGATCTATATCCATTCAAAGGTGTTGAAGCATATTGCAACGACGCTCGTATGTATAAGGATAAATTTATGAAGGTTGTATTGGCTTTAGACACTGAAGAAGAATCAGAAGCAGTGCCCAAAGACACTCTTATCATACCTGTTAAAGGGCGTGTTTCTTATCCTCAATCTTCCAAACCATTGGCTATTCACTTGCCAGTCCAGAAGCAACCAACAGATGGTGATCAAGATCAAAGGGAGCTCACCTCTTCTGAGCCACTTGTTATCGACTTACGTCGTAACAAGGATAAAAAGCAGCTCACTTCTTCTGAGCCACTTGTTATTGATTTAACTCATAATAAGGACAAAAGGTAGCTCACCTCTTCTGAGCCACTTGTTATCGACCTTCGTCGTAACAAGCCTCCCCCACGTTCTTCTTCTTCCCCTCTTGTAATCAATCTGACCAAGCCTGCTAAGGCTAAAGGTCCTGTTGTAAATACGAATGTACAGATCAATGAAAAAGTATCTACTTTCCAGTATACTGATGTCATTTATCATACTAAATGCTATTTGGATATGTTAGATAGCTTCCAATCATTTACAATGGGAGTTGTACAATCTCTTCAAACAGAAGTCTCACTTGAAAATCCAGATGATTCATATCGCGTTGTTCCCGCTCGTAAGAAAGGCGAGAGTCCAATACTTTTTAGTAAAAGACCGGAACAACGATTTAGCTATACGGATGATAGCAAAAGTAACGATACAAGACATCTCCAACTCCGTCGTTACAGTCAGCAATCGAAAGACATCATCCGAAAAATGGGTTATGACTTCAAAAGTGGCCTCAACTATGGCAAGGGTAGACAAACTCCTATTCGTACGACTGTTCCAGAAGGAAAGTCAGAGATGTACTATAGTAGGACCAAAAGAGGTCTTGGATATGCTTCTCCTCCAGTGTTATCCCCAGCAGTCTCCGAATCTGATAGCGAGGAGCGCTCTAACTCTTCTGATTCCAGATCATAGGAATCTGACACCAGTGTTGGTCAAGTTCATCGGCTGATCGTATCATCTAACATGGTCTCCGCCGAACTTCCAGAAGGCTATGACGAGGATATCGAAAAAAGTCCTGAAGTAGATCCTTGGCCTCAACGAACGGATACCCAATGGGAACTCCGATTCGAACAAAGAGAACCTCCTACTGAAGATCAATTGGTTCAAATTGATGTAGGAGAAAGTGGGTCTGTCACGACCCGCACCCTGATTAGGGGCACGAGTACGTGGTTACGTCCAGCCTACGCCGCAGCATCGGCGGTAGAACGCTGTCTAGGTTGTCTACCAAATTACACTAAACAGTAAAAAGGTACCTGTACAGTATATACACTCCGAATGGAGGTGACATAGCAATACAGTCTCAATCACATAAACAAACTAGGATAGATAGCATGAAAGGAAATATATGATAGATGAAATAGAAATGAGTTCAAGGTCCACACAAGTCCAGAGCTACACATAACATCCCAGAGTCTCAAAATATAACATAGAAGCTATAGTCTGATAATACTAGCTGGATCGCAGTCCAGCCAAACCTAGCTAATCTACACTACTCCGGGAGTACAAAGTCTAGTGGCTCTACTATAAGGCTACGGTCCTGGACTACTCCATCTGACTCGAGCCCATAATAGGTCGAGCAGTCCGCCTCAGAGTCATCTGTAATATATCATAACGGTATCCTGTCAGAAAAATAAGCAAGTACAACCACCAACAGCAGTTCCATGTGAATTGACAAATACTATAAGAGACAGTATAATAAAATACAAGACAAAGATATAGGGCGACTTGGGAACCATTTGAAAGCCGAGTTACAACCCTTAAACCAAACAAGGACCGAAGTTGTAACCCCTCTTCCAAACAGGACTTAGTCTCAAATTATGGTACAATATAAAGGCAGGTAGAGCATGTGAGTAAATGAAATCATAGCATGGTGAGAAGTACAGAAAGTAAAACTGAACTGGAATATAAGATACGACAATAAATGTAAAATGTGATTTGAATTATTAGGGCGATATGTGATCGGCTAGGGAGTCAGGGTAGGGTTATCCACTTGGCCCGACAATCACAGAAAAATCTCTGGAAAGGGGTCATACCGGCCAACCTGGATAACCCGGCAAGGGGTGTCTGCTACACCCTACGTGAGGTGAGGGTGGCGCTAGCAAAATAAGGACATGGGGCTTGATCACATAACCCCTAATAATTCCCCTATCCCCGAATAGTAATATGGATCCGGACATGGCACGTCACGACACGGATTCAAAAGCAGGTGATCAGCCCACTCCCAAATTAATGTCTATATAAGTACATGAAACATGGATATCACACACCAATATACCAAGGAAAATCCGAGAATAACATCTCATGACAGGATCCGACGTATACTAGTCCGTGAACTATCGTGTCGAGAATCAAGTAAGACACTACAACTGAATCGGATATAGTAGATATCAAGACAATAAAAACTATCAGTGAATGTACTCGCCTGCTGTCCTGAGCTGTATGGTATATCAATGCTCAGAGTGGAAAACAGAGACCTAAAGATGAGATACTGTAAGTTAATTTAGGTTTAAACAAGTTTAGGAATGATTTACAATGAATGATATACAAATCTAGGTCAAACTAGGTCTCACTGAGTCACACTAAGTCCTGTCAAGTCAATCTAGGTCAAATCAAGTTATATCAAGTCAATCTAAGCTAAACCAAGTCAATCCTAGGTCATACCAGTCATCACAGGTCAAAACAAGTCGAAGAAAGTCAAACGGGGTCAAGAGTTGGCCTACAGTTGACCTTTGGTCAACTGGTCAACCCTGGTCAACTCTGGTCAACTCTAGGTCAATGGTGACTAATAGTTGACTTTTGGTCAATTGGTCAACTCTGGTTTGGATTTGGTCAAATCTAGACAAAGTGTTGACTCACGGTTGACTTTTGGGTAAAAAGTCAACTCTGGGTCAACCGGGGTCAAGACTAGGTCTAGGCGACTATTTCTAACTATTACCAACCTCTATAACCCATATCCAAGTCCATCTTGGACTTTGAAACTCAAATCTTGGCCGTAGGCCAATATCCTATTTTGCCCTTAAAAAGGGTAAAATTCTAGCTTAGGCAATTATCAAGTTAGCCTACCTACGCTTGGTATTTAGACCCGAGCTCCCTAGGGTAGTAAGATACTAGCCTATACATATATTACCTACCAAGATACCTAAGTAAAGTGGACATCTAGTCCACGATACGGCCCATTGCCGATATCTTGAATATTTCAAGATACGAAATGGTACAGCGCGATACCGGCGTCCTATAACCCCGATTTCCACTCGGGAGCCTACCCACAAAATCTAATTCACATATTCTTGCCCCACGCCAAGTTTCAACTCATTCCGATACTCCGAGCTCCGTTTCGCCCTCTAACTCGATCCCCTCTATTTCCTATTTCTCACTTTTTTTTCCTATTCTTCTAACTTCTTCTAATTCTTCTCTATGTATCTATCTATATATAAACACACACACACTCTCCAATTTCCCTTACACACGCACATAAAGCACAAACATACAAAATACTCAATTTTTCGGATTTTAGCACACTGGGACAACCTGCACACCTTTAAGGCTCTCATGCTCACCTTTAAGGCACTTCTGCTCACCTTTAAGGCTCCTCTGCTCACCTTTAAGGCTCTACTGCACAGTTTTTCCTGAATAGCATTCTGCACACTTCTAAGGCATTCCTGCACAACTACAAGGCTCTCATGCACAACTCTAAGGCTCTAATGCACAACTATAAGTTCTAATGCACAACTCTAAGCATTGATACATACATATACAATATATATATATATACATACCTATATAAAAACACCCAAACATGCACAAATGTATATATATATATATATATATATATATATATATATATATATATATATATATATATATATATATATATCTCACACATACACACAAATATACATATAGATACATATATATACACATATTTACACATGTATATATATATATATATATATATATATATATATATATATATATATATATATATATTTTTAATATATATATATATATATATATATATATATATATATATATATATATATATATCTCACACATATACACATATATATATATATATATATATATATATATATATATATATATATATATATATATATGTGTATATGTGTGAGATATATATATATATATATATATATATATATATATATATATATCTCACACATATACACATATATATATATATATATATATATATATATATATATATATATATATATATATATATATATATATATATATATATATATATATATATATGTAAAAAAAAAAAAAATACCCCTCTCAAAAAGGATTAAACCATAATAAATCCTTAACCTATATTTTAAGGGAACCTACAAAGGCTATGGTCAACTTGTAGAGAATGATCCCCTCTATCATTTATGTGAAGGAATAAATGGAAAAGGAGGAATTTAAAAGGGTTTAAAAATCATACCTAAAAGTGGATTTGAAAAGGAAGAAGAAGGAGTTGGAAAGAAAGTAATGGAGAAGAAGAAGAAACTTAGTGAGGAAGTAAAAGAGGTGGAGGGGGTGGCCCTATAGGTGGCCGGCCATGGTGCCAAGGGGTGTGGGTGAGGGGCACTTGAAATTACAAGTTTGCCCCTCCCTAAGCCTAATGCTAATTAAATCCAAAATAGGTTTAGGAAGTTGCCAAAAATAAATAAAAATCATAATTAAACTAAATTACTCATGGGGGACTAGTCCAAACTCTTAAACCCTAAAGTTTAGTGTGGTGGGCCATGGTTAGCTAACATGCTAATTACAGCTCAAGTCGAAATTCACCGGGGTCCCGAATTAACTCGGAATGCGATGAAATTCGAACCCGACTCCTAATATATTTAAATAATAATATTCATGAAATAAAATTCCCAAAAATATTATAAAATGGAAAATTACTATTTTACCCCTAACTGGGAAAAGTGAGGGTGACAAGTCTATCCACCTTAAAAAAAATTTCGTCCTCGAAATTAAAACCAAACAATAGTAAAATATCAAAATCACAAGTCATGGCATAAAAATTTAAATGATTAAAATCTCAAAAATCAAAGCATGAATTAAATGACTAAAATTATAAAATTTAAAATTACTCTCAAATAGAAACTGGGTGCTATAAGTCTATCCACCTTAAAAATCATCCTTAAAAATTAAAACAAGTAAACACACAAAAAATCATGCAAATCGATAATCGTATGCGTCTGTCCAATTATCATGATACTCAGAATCTCCGTCATGCCAGTGAGCAAGGCTACGATAATTACAGAGTCCTCAACTACGGTACATACATCTAGAATTTTGGTATTTAAAATTTTTGCATTGCCGCATGCTTGGCAACGAAAACCTTAAATTTCCACACCCGAAAAATACGACCATAATTCGACTATATGTTCTCACTATGCCTGCTAGCATGACCCTAGAGTATTCTAAAATCTCATAATCGAGGCGACCTAGCCCATACGACTTATCTTAGAAGGAATCACATCACAAGAACAATTTTCATCCAACGATCAAAGAACAGATAGAATCGAAGTTCAAGACAGTTTATAAGAAGGCAAATACGGAAAGGAGATTCAAAATATCGGAACCTGCTATCTGCTCTGCTACTGAATGAGTGGGCTCAACTGTCATGGCGAAAGCACGCCCCTGCTGGCCTCCTCTAGCCTGCTGTACTCTGTCCTGGTCTCTTCGGATTCCACTAGCGTGGCAATCCCTCAGCTGGTGGTCAGGCGCCCCACAGTATAGACAGACGCCCAACCTCTTCCTACAAGCCTCTCTAGTATGCCCCGGCTTCCCGCAGAAGCCGCACGGAGTAGCCAGTCTCTGGCCCTGTCCCTGGTGCTGCTGGGCACGCGCTGGTGCCTGCTGAATCTGTAACAGAGGCTGCTGCTGAAATGGCCTCTGCTGATGCTGAATATGGGGGCGCATGGCCGGTCCCGTACTGGAACTCGTCCCCATGGTATCACCGCTCCTCTTCGGCTTAAGGTCGAAGTCCTCCTCTGCAATCTATGCGTCCATCAATATCTGATCGAACGTCGTATCACGGCGACCCGAGGTGCGGGTACGCACTGCATGAATAAGTCCCCTACGGAACTTACGAGCCTTCTGTCCCTCATCCTGGATCATATCGGGAGCGAACCTGCTAAAGCGGAAGAACTATGCTGCATACTCGTCCACCGACGAGTTCCCCTGCACTAGACCCACGAACTGGCCCTCCAATGCTGTAAGAGCCACGTCCGGGAAGAACTTCTCCTTGAAGAGCCTCCGGAAGTTCTTTCATGTCAGCCCTCTCACCGACGCACAAGGATTCGTGCGGTACCATGTCAGCGTAATGTCGAAGAATCGGCTGGCTGCGGCCGAAACCCAAAGTGCTCTAGGAAGCTCTGCCAGCTCCATGCTCCGCTGCACATCCTCTAGCCAGTCGTCTGCATAAAGGATGCCCTCCGTGCCCGTGAAGTCCCTGAAGCTCATCTTCCTAAAGTCTAATACTATCCCCGGCCTGGACTGCTGCTGGTACGGCTGCTGATCAGTAGGGCCCTGTACCGTACCCGGTGCCACTCTCTCTACTGCTGCCAGTGCAAGCTGATGCGAGTTCTCCATACTCTGTCTCAGCATCTCAATCTGACGGTGTGATACCTCCGACTGGCGCTGCGACGCCTCTGCCTGGGCTCGCTGTGTCTCCATCATCTGCTGAAGGAGAAGGAACATGTGGTGTGTATCCGTCGGTATCGGAGGTAGTGGCGGCAGTATCTATGGAACAACGGCCGAAACCCTCTGGGGTGGAGGTCGTAGACCTCCCTGTGCAACTGCCGGGGTCTCCAGGATAGTGGAATCACTGGAGGCAGTCTCGTGAACCTCCTCCTCGGCCTGGTCAGATCTTTCGGGCAAGCTACTCGATCCAGTGGCCTGCGGGTGCGTCTTCGTCATCCTGGAGTCGAATTGAAACAAGAAGATCAATATGGCACATGAGAAGATATTGTCAAGGAAGGACAGTTAATTTAATACAAGGGGAGTAATCATGATAATCAAAGATCGGAAATTTTTTTCCTAGGTGTGGTTGAGAAACTCCTATCATATCCTAGGTCCTACGTCCTAATCGCAGGCTCGTAATTAGTACTCTAAGTCGAGCACCATTACGAGATCGCACTAATTGCGACACCGGACCTGCGTGGGCCACCACAAAAATGTGTCACGACCCGCACCCTGATTAGGGGCACGAGTACGTGGTTACGTCCAGCCTACGCCGCAGCATCGGCGGTAGAACGCTGTCTAGGTTGTCTACCAAACTACACTAAACAGTAAAAAGGTACATGTACAGTATATACACTCCGAATGGAGGTGACATAGCAATACAGTCTCAATCACATAAACAAACTATGATAGATAGCACGAAAGGAAATATATGATAGATGAAATAGAAATGAGTTCAAGGTCCACACAAGTCCAGAGCTACACATAACATCCCAGAGTCTCAAAATATAACATAGAAGCTATAGTCTGATAATACTAGCTGGATCGCAGTCCAGCCAAACCTAGCTAATCTACACTACTCCGGGAGTACAAAGTCTAGTGGCTCTACTATAAGGCCACGGTCCTGGACTACTCCATCTGACTCGAGCCCAAAATAGGTCGAGCAGTCCGCCTCAGAGTCATCTGTAATATATCATAACGGTATCCTGTCAGGAAAATGAGCAAGTACAACTACCAACAGCAGTTCCATATGAATTGACAAATACTATAAGAGACAGTATAATGAAATACAAGACAAAGATATAGGGCGACTTGGGAACCATTTGAAAGCCGAGTTACAACCCTTAAACCAAACAAGGACCGGAGTTATAACCCCTCTTCCAAACAGGACTTAGTCTCAAATCATGGTACAATATAAAGGCAGGTAGAGCATGTGAGTAAATGAAATCATAGCATGGTGAGAAGTACAGAAAGTAAAACTGAACTGGAATATAAGATACGACAATAAATGTAAAATATGATTTGAATTATTAGGGCGATATGTGATCGGCTAGGGAGTCAGGGTAGGGTTATCCACTTGGCCCGACAATCATAGGAAAATCTCTGGAAAGGGGTCATGCCGGCCAACCTGGATAACCCGGCAAGGGGTGTCTGCTACACCCTACGTGAGGTGAGGGTGGCGCTAGCAAAATAAGGACATGGGGCTTGATCACATAACCCCTAATAATTCCCCCATCCCCGAATAGTAACATGGATCCGGACATGGCACGTCACGACACGGATTCAAAAACAGGTGATCAGCCCACTCCCAAATCAATGTCTATATAAGTACATGAAACATGGATATCACACACCAATATACCAAGGAAAATCTGGGAATAACATCTCATGACAGGATCCGACGTATACTAGTTCGTGAACTATCGTGTCGAGAATCAAGTAAGACACTACAACTGAATCGGATATAGTTGATATCAAGATAATAAAAACTATCAGTGAATGTACTCGCCTGCTATCCTGATCTGTATGGTATATCAATGCTCAGAGTGAAAAACAGAGACCTAAAGATGAGATACTGCAAGTTAATTTAGGTTTAAACAAGTTTAGGAATGATTTACAATGAATGATATGCAAATCTAGGTCAAACTAGGTCTCACCGAGTCACACTAAGTCCTGTCAAGTCAATCTAGGTCAAATCAAGTTATATCAAGTCAATCTAAGCCAAACCAAGTCAATCCTAGGTCATACCAGTCATCACAGGTCAAAACAAGTCGAAGAAAGTCAAACGGGGTCACGAGTTGGCCTACAGTTGACCTTTGGTCAACTGGTCAACCCTGGTCAACTCTGGTCAACTCTAGGTCAATGGTGACTAATAGTTGACTTTTGGTCAACTAGTCAACTCTGGTTTGGATTTGGTCAAATCTAGACAAAGTGTTGACTCACGGTTGACTTTTGGGTAAAAAGTCAACTCTGGGTCAACCGGGGTCAAGACTAGGTCTAGGCGACTATTTCTAACTATTACCAACCTCTACAACCCATATCCAAGTCCATCTTGGACTTCGAAACTCAAATCTTGGCCGTAGGCCAATATCCTATTTTGCCCTTAAAAAGGGTAAAATTCTAGCTTAGGCAATTATCAAGTTAGCCTACCTACGCTTGGTATTTAGACCCGAGCTCCCTAGGGTAGTAAGATACTAGCCTATACATATATTACCTACCAAGATACCTAAGTAAAGTGGACATCTAGTCCACGATACGGCATATTGCCGATATCTTGAATATTTTAAGATACGAAATGGTACGGCACGATACCGGCGCCCTACAACCCCGATTTCCACTCGGGAGCCTACCCACAAAATCTAATTCACGTATTCTTGCCCCATGACAAGTTTCAACTCATTCCGATACTCCGAGCTCCGTTTCGCCCTCTAACTCGATCCCCTCTATTTCCTATTTCTCACTTTTCTTCCTATTCTTCTAACTTCTTCTAATTCTTCTCTATGTATCTATCTATATATAAACACACACACACTCTCCAATTTCCCTTACACACGCACATAAAGCACAAACACACAAAATACTCAATTTCTCGAATTTTAGCACACTGGGACAACCTGCACACCTTTAAGGCTCTCATGCTCACCTTTAAGGCACTTCTGCTCACCTTTAAGGCTCCTCTGCTCACCTTTAAGGCTCTACTGCACAGTTTTTCCTGAATAGCATTCTGCACACTTCTAAGGCATTCCTGCACAACTACAAGGCTCTCATGCACAACTCTAAGGCTCTAATGCACAACTATAAGTTCTAATGTACAACTCTAAGCATTGATACATACATATACAATATATATATATATATATATATATATATATATATATATATATATATATATATATATATATATATATATAAAAACACCCAAACATGCACAAATGTATATATATATATATATCTAAATGTATATATAAATCTCACACATACACACAAATATACATATAGATACATATACATACACATATTTACACATGTATATATATATATATACCCCTCTCAAAAAGGATTAAACCATAATAAATCCTTAACCTATATTTTAAGGGAACCTACAAAGTCTATGGTCAACTTGTAGAGAATGATCCCCTCTATCATTTATGTGAAGGAATAAATGCAAAAGGAGGAATTTAAAAGGGTTTAAAAATCATACCTAAAAGTGGATTTGAAAAGGAACAAGAATGAGTTGGAAAGAAAGTAATGGAGAAGAAGAAGAAACTTAGTGAGAAAGTAAAAGAGGTGGAGGGGGTGGCCCTATAGGTGGCCGGCCATGGTGCCAAGGGGTGTGGGTGAGGGGCACTTGAAATTACAAGTTTGCCCCTCCCTAAGCCTAATGCTAATTAAATCCAAAATAGGTTTAGGAAGTTGCTAAAAATAAATAAAAATCATAATTAAACTAAATTACTCATGGGGGACTAGTCCAAACTCTTAAACCCTAAAGTTTAGTGTCATGGGCCATGGTTAGCTAACATGCTAATTACAGCTCAAGTCGAAATTCACCGGGGTCCCGAATTAACTCGGAATGCGATAAAATTCGAACCCGACTCCTAATATTTTTAAATAATAATATTCATGAAATAAAATTCCCAAAAATATTATAAAATAGAAAATTACCATTTTACCCCTAACTGGAAAAAGTGAGGGTGACAGGGTCACCTCGTCCAATATTCATCAGCAAGAACCTCCCAGAGACAGATAAGCAAAAATTAATTCTTCTTATTAACGAATACATTGATGTCTTTGCCTGGAGTTATAAAGATATGCCAGGTCTAGATCCTAAAGTTGCTACTCACAAATTGAACATTCTGCCGAATGAAAAACCGGTCAAACAGCAACAACGACGTTTCAAGCCAGAAATGATGGATGCAATCGACGATGAAGTCAAAAAGCTCATCGTTTATGGCTTCATCCGAGAAGAACAACATCCAGATTGGGTAGCTAACGTTGTTCCAGTCCTGAAGAAAACCGATAAAGTTCGAGTCTGCATCGACTTTCGGGATCTTAATAAAGCATGTCCAAAAGATGAATTTCCTCTCCTCATCACGGATGTCATGATTGACAACACCTGTGGGTTCGAGCGAATATCCTTCATGGACGGATTCTCTGGATATAATCAGATTCGGATGAATCCTGAAGATGAAAAACACACTTCTTTCCGCACTTCTTGCGGAGTTTATTGCTATACAGTAATGCCATTTGGTCTCAAGAACGCTGGTACAACATACCAACGAGCTATAAGTACCATCTTTCGAGATCATCTTCGTAAAACAGTCGAATGCTATGTTGACGACATCGCAGTCAAAAGTCGTCTAAAAGAAGATCACATCCAAGATTTGAGAACAATCTTCAATCTCATGCGCCAACATCAACTCAAAATGAATCCCACCAAGTCATTTTTGGGTGTCTCTAGTGGTAAATTTCTTGGCTTCGTTATTACCTCTAAGGGTATACACGTGGATCCCGAGAAGATCAAAGCCATTCAAGAGATGTGTCCTCCACGCAACCTAAAAGAGCTACGAGGATTCCAAGGTCGTCTTGCGTACATCAGGAGATTCATTTTGAATTTGTCTGGACGCTGTAGACCATTTACTCAGTTAATGAAGAAAGGTGTATCTTTCATTTGGACTGAAGAATGTCAACGAGCATTCGACGACATCAAGCGATATCTCATGAACCCACCAGTCTTGGTACCACCAATCTCAGGCATACCATTCTTAATGTATGTCCGTGCTATGGACCATTCATTGGGTGCTTTACTTGCCCAAAAGAACAAAGAAGGTCATGAACAGGCCATCTATTATCTCAGTCGTACTATGATTGGTGCTGAACACCGTTATAGTCCGGTCGAAAAAGAATGCCTAGCTCTCATGTTCGCTGTTTAAAAGACTCGGCATTACATCATTGGTCAAACTATTCATGTCATATCCCGAGTCAATCCACTTCGGGTACTCATGAAGAAGCCCAGCACACTCAATTCTCGGCTGGCTACGTGGGCCATTCTGCTAGCCCAGTATGACATGGTATATGTTCCACAAAAATCTATCAAAGGTCAAGCACTGGCAGATTTCTTAGCAGCTCATCCTGTACCAGAAACGTCCAAACTCTATGATAAAATTCCAGACGAGACATTAGAATCAAATATGATCTCCGAAGAATTTCCTACTTGGCGTCTATTCATTGATGGTGCATCCAGAATTGGACCAAATGGTGCCATTGTAACAGGAGTTGGGATTGTTCTTGTTTCTCCAGACGGATCAACTATTCAAAGAGCCTACTCTCTAGATGAACCATGCTCCAACAACGTAGCAGAATACAATGCTCTACTGATCTGTCTTCAGTTAGCCAAACAATTAAATATTGAATATCTCGAAGTCTATGGAGACTCTAAGCTGGTTGTTAATCAGGTTAGAAGAACCTATGAAGTTTGCCATCAAGATCTAGTGCCCTATCATGAAGCAGCAATCAACATAGCTACGTCATTCAAAGCCTTCTTCATTGATTATGTTCATCGAGCTTGCAATACTGAAGCATATGCCTTGGCCAACCTTGTAGCAGTCATAGCCATCCCTATCAAAAGACAGCAAGTGGTGGTTATCTCTAATCGAGAATTGTTTTGCATTGGGAACAATCGTAATATTGAATTCAGTAACTTCGCTGAAGCCAATATTATCGATGAAGACTGGAGAGTTCCCTTCATCGACTTCGTGGTTCATGACATACTCCCCGAAGATCCCAAAGAGGCTACAAGTATTCGACGGCGGTCTCTCCGGTTCTACTACAATCAGACTACTAAGACTCTCTATCGGCGGACTTATGATGGTCTTCTATTACGATGTCTCGCTGGTGATGAAGTAAAGCAAGTATTGCATGAAGCTCATGATGGCGTCTGCGGAGCACATCAACCCGGTCCTAAGCTACAGGATCGCATCCGATGCATGGGTTATTATTGGCCCTCTATGGTATCAGATGCCATCGAATATGCAAGGAAATGTCGAGCTTGTCAAATCCATGCAGATTTTATTCATCAACCATCAGAATTCCTGCATCCGACGGCCGCTTTCTGGCCTTTTGAAGCTTGGGGCATGGATATTATAGGTCCTATCAATCCTCCTTCTTCTAGAGGACATCGGTTCATATTAGCAATAACCGACTACTTCTCCAAATGGGCTGAAGCTATACCTCTGGTTGAAGTCAAGACTAGCAATGTCATCAACTTCGTCAAACACCATGTCATCTATAGATTTGGTGTACCTCGAAGGATCATTCATGACAACGGACCACAGTTTATCAGTCAAAAGTTCACAAGATTTTGCGATGATCATCGGATTGACAATGTTGCTTCTACAGCCTACAATCCTGCCGCTAATGGATTAGCTGAAGCTTTTAATAAAACCATCATCAAACTTCTTAAGAAGTTTGTATCTACTAACAAACGGAATTGAAGTGAAAAGCTTAGTGAATGTCTTTGGGCTTATCGTACTATGGTCCGCAACCCCACAGGTTGTACACCCTTCTCTTTGGTGTACGGTTGTGAAGCTGTTCTACCCCTGGAACTTCAAATCCCGTCCTTAAGGATTGCCATTGCTAACGAGCTCACTACAGAGAACAACGATCTTCTTCGACTTCAATAATTAGAAGCGCTCGACGAAAAGCGGCTATTGGCTCAACAACATATTGAGTTATATCAAGCCGGCGTTTCGAAGACTTTCAACCGCAGAGTTAAAGTCAGAGCCTTTCAGCAAGGAGAACTCGTTCTAACAGTCAGACGTCCTATGACTATGACTCACATGAGCAAAGGCAAATTTGATGCAAAATGGGAAGGGCCTTACATTGTCAGCAAAGTCTTTTCAAATGGAGCCTATCAACTTTCAGAGTTAGACGGACGAGTTGCTATGATGCCTATCAATGGCAAATTCTTCAAGAAATACTATGTATAAATATAACAGAGATTTCATATAAATATGATCAGACAAGTTCATAAATAAAGTTTGATTTTTATTTCATCATAAATGATGTTACATAATATCAAGGAAGGTCACTATCATCCTTCTCGACATTGGGACGTGGACCACTGCCGTCCTTATCAAAGACATAATCGACAAAGGAGCCGAGAATATCCTTGCTTGAACCCACCAGGAACTTGCAAGCAACCATCCTCATGGCCTCTTCTTCTTTCGTTGTCCCGGGTTCAAGCAAGAAGTCCAGGATGTCCCTTGGTGGCTTGGGTACAAATGGACCTTCGCCCGCTTCTATCGGCTTCGGCTGATTGAGATCGGTTGGGCGTTCTTCCGGGAGTTCTTCAACCTTCGAAGCGATTTTAGCTTTCTTGGATGCATCTCCAGACAACATTTTTATGTTAAAAAGTGGAAATGATCTTCCCTTCCAGATTTCTGTTCTATTTATAGGCAGAAATTCTTAAAACAACAAAATGACACATTCATTCGACGGTTCATCCGTTCATCATCATCCGACGGTTCGTCCATTCATCATTCATCCGACGGTTCATCCGTTCATTACATCAATCTGACGGCTCCTCCGTTCATTTCATTCATCCGACGGTTCGTCCGTTCATTACATTTCATCCGACGGTTCGTCCGTTCATTCCATTCATCCGACGGTTCATCCGTTTATTTCACCCGACGATTCATTTCGTTCACACATTTTGACGATTCATTTTTGTTCATTTACTTAATCATCCACATCAGCAACTTGTCATCCTTGATTAAGTTGTCTCTTGATATAATGATATTCAATAAATTATATTCTGCCATGTCTATATTACCTCTGAGCAGATATAATAAATATAATTATTTTCTAAAAAAATCAAGAAATATATCATGTCTTGCACCTCTGAATATATTTTCTATTGCTATTATTTATATCTGAATAAGATATGCAATAAATAATAGAACCACACAAAAATGTCTTTTTATTGATCAAAATTCAAGACATTACAAAGATTCATATTGCAAAACAAAAGATACAAGGAATATTTCTACTAAGCCGGAGGTGTCATCAAATTGGCAATCTGTTGCTTCAAAATTTGCAGACGCTCTTCACGAGATTCCATCACTCTCTTCCTGGCTTCTTCCATCCCAGATTTTTCATTGAAGGTTGGCAGAGTTACCATTCTGCAAGTAATTTCAGCATTATGAGCCGCAGCATATTCATCCCTTTCTTGAGTTAGAACATCAAGTTGTTGAATTGCAGTTTAATGTTGGATGACCTCATCTTCCAGTTCTTCCTGAAGACGAGCAATCTCCGCTTTCAATTTAGCAATTCTCTTTTTTTTTCTTTCAGCAACAGAGGTTACTGTTTCTACCTTGGAATTTTACTCAGCAGACTTGGCAGTGAAAGTATCCAAGAGAATTTGGAAGTTAACTTTCTCAACCGCAGCCTCTTGAGACATCCGTTCAAATTCTGCTTGTACTAAAAGCTCTACTTCTCCTTTATTTAGTTCTTTGAAGCTATTTACTGAGGTCTCCAGCTCATTTAATATGTGATCAAGAAAAGTGGCCTGAGCCTCATCACCTTGATCGCGGATGGCATTTACCAAGTAAGAGGTTGGACCTCTAACCATGGAGAAATCAGCTTTTTCCTTCTCCATCACTCTATTTATTAAAGGTCCCAATGAATCAAAGAAGAACTTGGTAAATGACTTAATGACAAACTGATTGGTAGCCAAAGCACCAGGAGTAGCAGCTACTCATGTTGACGATGAAGCAGTAGGATGTCCAGTCTCTTACACTTGGATGGAGGGCTCTTTGAATGAAGGAACTAGAGTAGAGCTGGTTGTTCCTCCCGGTTGTTCTTCTGCAAAAAAATTAATATTGTCATTTTGACTATCATTTGCTACTGTCAAAGAAGATCAAAAATTGAAAGCAATCTTACCGTGACTTGGTCCAGTATCAGGCCTGTCATCTGTTGGAACAGATTCCAGCCTAGCAGAAGTAGCCTCAGACATTATTGCCTGGCTACTGCCTGCCTCAGAGCCATAGGACAAATGACGACTGCTGCTAGCTATCGTCGTTGCAAGCACTATATCCATGCACACTGGAGGTGCTGAAGAAGATCCAAGTTCTGTATGGATAAGAATAAAGATGTCAACTATCAATTTATTAAAAGAAGATTGTTAATTTCATTCTATACCTTGGGGATCAACAGCAGGAGTTTCCTCCAGGTCCACTTCTTCGTCTGCTATCTTTTCTGGAGATATCTGCACCTCAACATCCTTTTCAAAATCCAAGGTGTCATCAGCAGCTTCTGGAGATACATGCACTTTATCATCCCCTTCAGGATTCTGTGTATCATCAATATCCTCTGATGATGTACTCTACTCGCTTTCATGTTCTTCAGGTATCTCCCCGCTTGCAGTTGTAGCGGCCTGATCAATATAATCTTACAGACCGAAGTCGCAATCATTTAATGCGTCAATCATTAGACGATCTTTCTCCTCACGGGTTGTTCCCGGTGTAACAGAAAGATGAGTAGTCTCCACTGCCGCTGGTGAAGGAGATCGTAAAGCTTCCTCTTCTCTGGGCTCTGCAGCCTCTTCTCTCTGCTCAATTTCTTCTCTGGGTTCTGCAGCCTCCTCTCTCTGTTCGGTCTCCTCTCTCTGCTCTGGACTAGGCTCAGAGGCGGGAGTAGGAGATGACATAGTAATTCCCGCTGCAGTATTCACCACTACCGAAGACAAGATTTTCCTTGGAGGAGAGACTGTTCTCTTTTTTCTTCTGTGGGCTAGTTTCTTTCTATGCAGAGGCCTCTCAGGACTCTCTACATTTACTACCTCGACCTGTTTCTGAATAGAGGTCGGCGTAGCTGCTTCATCTCGGGTTAACTCAGCCAATTGTCGAGATTGTGATCTAGTGGTGACCTTCTATGATGACGGTTCCAAGATCAACTTCTTATTCGCAACTGGAGAAGAAGGTTCTTCTCTCCTTCTCTTCTTCTCCTTGGCCGGAGACTTAACCACTTTCAGAGAAATTCTTAATGGTTGGTTAACTTCCTCAGGGAAGTTTGCTTCCCTGGAGGCTTCCAATGGATCATCCACTGGTTCATGTCCTTTCTTCAGACGTGTTGCTGTTGCAAAACTGTCAACAAGGTTATAGTTCTCAGCAAAAGTATTTGCAGCTGTGTAAAACAATGAATATGTATATAACATTCTAGGGCCATTATCATTCTTGTTTGGCATCGATAACACTGTCCTTGTATCTCGAGCGTTGTAGTAGGCCCATGCTCTGGCACCATCAATGAGATACCCCTTTCCTTGTAGGCAAGTTATAGCGTTGCCTACATGGAACTGGTCATAACCAAATTGACGAGCGAAGCGACTTGGCAAATATGGTTCAAGATAGCATTCCTCTTCAAATCTGTACACCAAATGCGATGGTCTGATCGTCTTCAGCCAGTCAAAAGCTGCTCGACCTATTGGTTGCCTCCCAAGGTCAACCAGATTTGCTGCAATAAATTCATAACCAGTTGGAGGGGCAAAACAATAAAAATTCCATCCTTTGCCAAGGTTCAGGGTACGTCTGCAATCCCTCAGACTAGTGTATATCCATTTGCTCTGGGAGAATCTACGCAGAAAGCTGCCACTAACTGCTCCCATGGCGGGGTTCATCAATGACGGATGATGCAGAAGCAACCATCTGAATAGATAGGTGTAAGGTAACTCCAGTCGAGGGAAGTTTCCCTTATCACCCTTCCACTTAATGATGGAGTCAACATACAGACGAAGACCTACATTTATTCTACAAGTCATCGCTGATAGCAAATCCATCCGGTAGCCGAAGACTAACCGGACGGCAGCAAAAAGAACACCGTGGTGGAAGCGGTCCATGACGCTTGCTCCGGGCACGATGAATCGACGGAGCCAGTATGTCAAAAATCCTGCCAGCTGGACTTCTTTAGACATGGACCTGTAGCCCATTCTTATAAAGCTTTCAACAAAATCTCCAACCTTGAGTGGAGGGTATTGGTGTTCATCATTAACTCTGATGTCCATTTTCTTATTCTCTTCCATCAAACTGATCACTTCGATGTTGCTGAGGGGTTGGAAGAAATCCGGGTTGCATGAGTCATGATCTTTGGTCTTTTTCTCAATAATATGGTTAAGAAAAAGATAAGTTAACCACTTTGATGAATAGCATGTGCCGGAAGAGCCGCTTTTGTAGTATATGGAGCATATATTGTAATGGCACAGTAGTTCGTCGAAGACTGCTACCATCTTTGAATTTTCTCGACGTAGTCTATCTAACTCGTCGTTTGTTGGAACGTACTCCTCATAAGGGGAGTCTCCCATTGGTAAGCACGAGATGTACTTCATCTCATGGAGGACCAATCCCATCTCCCCGCAGGGCGTCATAAATGTCCCTGTCCTATAGTTATACCTCTCTGCCAAAGCCAAAAACATATGAGGATTTGGGAGAAATCCATATACGGTAGCGTTTACAGCATGATACAGCGCGATCTCTTTGAGTTTGTCTTCAAACTGGACTAATATCCAGTTGGCTATACAGCTCCATCTCTTGATGTCTGGGTTTACCAGACCGGTCAGCCGGATATCCTGATCCGGATATCTGCCCTCAACCTTTGCATACTCATTTGCAAAGATTGGAGTCCTCACAGGCAGCAATAAAGAAGAGTTCTCTGGAGGGATGCACCCTGGCTTCAACCCTCTGAGTAAAGTATTGTGTCGCTCAGAAGAGCTATAGAACATGTCTCTATTGTTCGGGCCTTTCTTGACACAGATCTTTCATGTCCGTGCATGTTGAAGGGGAGTAATGTCCCAGTCCATCCTCCTGGAATGGCTTGCATGAGCATATCGTACTAGAGGGAGGCATCTAGCAATGTCTGGTAACATGATCAGTTTCTCTTTCCTTTGGAAAGTTCTCTGCTCAACACGGGGTCGTGGCTGAGAACTTTTGTCAATGGCTTCACCAAATAGGAACATAGGTTTCTTGTGGGTAATGGCGTCAGCAGACTGCAAGGGCTGCCCATTCATCAGACTTAATAAAGTCTCATTGTCCTGTGCTATCAAGATAGCTTGGCGAAAGGATGGAAGGGCATATTGTGGGAAAAGCACATGGGACAAGTCCTCTTTAAATTCTGATTCTGCAAGAGTCCCTACGAAGGTTTCATATTCAGGATCCTCTCCAATGTTAACTGCATCAAATAGAAAAACAGAATTCAGTACAAGTCAAATCAAAGATTCTGTCATCAGATTGTGCAAACATCAGACTGCACAAGCATCAGATTGCGCAAGCATCAGATTGCGCAACAATAGCTTCTATGCGCAAACCATCAGATTGTGCTGACAAAGCTTGCGCAAGACAACAGTTTGCGCTGACAATCTTGCACAAATGAGCCGATTGTGCTGACTTCTGCCAGCGCAATTCAACCGATTGCGCAAAGAAATAGTCTTCATAAAATAAAGACTATTAAATTTTTGCAACCAAAACCCTAAACAGGGTGGCGCAGTATGACCAAATCTCTAAAAAGAGATAGGTTCAGTAATGTCGAAAAAACCCTAAAAAGGATTTTCGATCGGCTGTCTACCTTTAAGTGCGGGGTGCGCAGCTTCATGTCGAGAAGGGCGCGGCGCAACCCGAGCCGAAGACTAGGCGGGGGCCTTCCCTTTCTCGGCGGCGGATCGCTTTGGGGCCATGGAGATCGACGGGAAGAAGGAGAAGAATCAGGAAAGCTCAAGAAGTTTTCTCTTTTGAAAGTTCGAAAGCAAGTAAAGAATGACAGTGAGAGAATGGAGAACTATTTATAGTTTTTCAAAGAGCAACGGCCGCCTCAGATTGCGCCGAATCCCTCCGATTGTGCAGACAGCATCATCACAAGCACAACTTGATTGAAAATCTAAAATTCAAAGTATTTCGAAACTTTGAATAAGTTCAACTTTCGAAAACTTTGAAGGGGGTCTTGTAGGTCCTAAAAATCAAGTTGCACCCATCAACAAAGTCATAAAAATCAAGAAATGCATCTTTCAAATGAACTGCGCAGAAGTCAGATTGCGCATCATTCAGATTGCGCAGACTGGACTGCGCACACTCTCAAGTGCGCAAGCTGACGTGGCAAATGTCATCATTATCTGACAGAATCAGATCTTTTGACAACTGACAGCATGGAGAACGAGGAGACTGTTCGTTTATTGTGCAGCACGGCGCTCGAGGACAGCTGTACATGCAGCACAATCAGCCAGGTTCTCTGCTGCGCAGTCTATTCCTGCGCAAACTGAAGTCATCACAATTCATGTGGCGCACTTCATCATAACAACTGACAAATGTACACGTGGCATTCATGCCATCAATAGCTCACTACGTGGCAACCGTCTGTACACGATCATGCGCATTTCAATCAAATGATGCCATGTGTCCAAGACAGTTGGCCCACCATCAAGCAACTGCCAGCGCAGTCTGATGCTGCGCAATCCAGTCCATGCACAATCCAACTTGCGCCATTCAGAATAACTAAAAGTTAGTTATTTCCAGAACTCTATAAATAGAGTTTCAAGTCTTCATTCCAGGGGATCAGACATAAAAGTTCAGAAATATCAGAGAGTTCAGGAGTTCTTGCCCAAGTGCTGTTGTATTCTTCCGAGGCTATCGCCTTCAACTTTAGAGGCTATCGTCTTCAAAGTTCACATCGTCCAAGGAATAAAGCAATCGTCATCTAGATTGGATTCCTACAGTTGTACTTTCCCAGAATTCTTGTAATCTCTTTACAAAGTTTGTGAAATAAAGTTCATACTTTTGTTTTTACAAACACCAATCTCATATTGCATTGAAAGCCAACTGAACAATGCTATACAGCTTACATGTGATAGTTGGATACATTAGATTACAACTCGATATACCGACTTGGCTTACAACTCTCTGGTAGAACTGATTACAATGTTCCGTACATTACGCCCTTTATAAACAGAAGACATCATCTTGTACAAGGAGAGCTTCTGTATGCCCAACAAATCTTCGATGCCGCGGGACCGATCTAGCCAATCTTCGTGTGCAGAACATCCCAAGCCTGAGCACCTGCCCACAAAAACGTGGGTCAGCACATCATCTATGTACTGGCGAGCAGAATCCAACCCACTCGCCTAAACCAACACTAACTGGTCAATTTTAGCAAGTCATTTAATATAATGATCTTTCTACTTGGGGCCTACCATCAGTTTACAGCTCATGGGCAATAATCATAGTGAAGCATGTAAACTTATTCTTAGCAATATTCATGTGGACATAGCATTATAGCATTCTTGGTGTTATCATGCAAAGACATCATTGAGGCATCGTTAACATTTACTCTTAAACATGGTATGACAATTCTCACTTCAAGCATCACTTAGCATGTATGTTATGTTGAGAAATGTTTATAGTAATGCATCTTTCTATCATACTGAATTTAACATGTTAAGCAGGTTCTCATACTGAAAGACTACACATAGCATCATTTACTTGGCACGTTAAGCACGCAAGTTAAACCAACACATATATTGAGTATATCACATTTAAGTGATTTCTTACCGATAGACGACTCCCTCGTACCTGCATCAAATATAGGTTAGCAGATATACTTACTCTGCCTGTACAAAACATTCATTAGCATACATCCTGACTATATGGTCACTGGTGTTTAACCATACGAACGTTGCCATATAGGTCTTCATCGGTAATGCGATGACTCCAGAGAAGGTAGCTAGCCCCAAAGGATGCCTTGCAAAACTCGTGCCCCTGCTGGCACGCCAATGTTTCCTCCTAGACCGGATCGGTCGCCCTAACGTCCCGGGGTACCTGTCACGCCTCGCTCCCGTAGGAGCGATCGTCCTCGCTAAGGCGTGATGCCGCACGGGCCTAGGTTGCGCCCGTGCAATGCCAAGTCCAGAAACGGCCGATTTGAGTCTAGGCCACAGAGTCGCACAGAGTGTCCCCATTTGCAGCGGAAGTAAAAATGAACACAAGTAGAAGCGAATCCAAATCACTTTATTGAATTTCAAGAAGTTTACAAGCGGCGCTAGGCCGATATTACAAATCGCTCAAGCTCTCTCTCTGAAACATAAAAGGCGTGCCAAGTGGCTTACAACATGGAATGATACATGGCGATGTTCCGATACATTATGTCCTGTATAGGGTGCTTCAGCTTCTTGCAACGTTCCAAGGCCCCAGAGTTGGCTCCGCGCCTTGACACGTTCGATGGAAGCTCCGCACCCGCCGGCGTCTCCTGCGTCCTGCAAGCAGACTGTGGGGTTATCAGTACATTGTTATGCACTGGTGGGGAGGCTAGCTCGCCCACAATGCCATCATTACCAAACACGTTCCATTTACTTTTGTGCACCATCTATCATTCATTGTCTTTCTAATCTTGCCTTAGGGTCATTTTCATGGCATATTGCATAACCTATCTCGTGTTGCAGAATCCAAGTGTCGCATAGAAAATATATGCACGACTTACCCATACTTACCATCCGGCCTTCCCTGTTCAAGGTAAATCAAGTTAGACAACACTTCATGTGTAATAACCAAAACGAGATTCATGTACGCAAGCATTCAATATCGAGGGCGTGTCCCTGCCTCGGGTTCTAGTGCGTCGTGGGCGTATTCTTTTAACTCATTGTACAAGTAATCTGACCTTTTGGTGTGTTATATTTCGAGCAAGTTCGAGCATGTTCCGGGGTGTTACATTTCAAGCCAGTTCAGGAGGTGCATACTCAGTTAACATTAGTTTACTTTGATTTCAATGCAAAGACTTGCACGTGGATTGCCACCAGCAAAGCCCACCTATTCTATATGCACTTGGTCGCTGGCATGTCTAGCCATTTGGACATTCCCCTGTGGCAATTCTCAACTTAGCGTAGGGTGATGGCTGGTACACCCCGTTAAGTCTCTTGAATATACCCTCCTACTTACGTCTCTTGGTGCCCAAGCCCGCACCCAAGCAGCCCGTAAGCGCCGTTGATTCTGCCTAGGCTGGCCACGGTTTACCCCCTCCAACGCCCGTGCCGCAGAATCCTTCCACTCGACGGCCACGGTTTACCCCCCCAACGCCCGTGCCGTTGTCCACGACCATTTCGTATTAACTTGTCTTTTTAACTTAACGGCTATCTCCGCCGTAGGCTAACCCTTAGCCAAAATGCGTTATCGACCAGGTTGGCGTCCGTGCAGCGCGGGTAGCGAGCCCCGATGCACGTGCCCGTCACACATGTCGCTAACCATTCTTTCTTTTCTTTCTTTCACTTGTTCATTCATTCATTCAATGGTTCATTCACTTATTCATTCATTTATTCGTTCATTCATTCATTTACTCGTTGATTCATTCATTTGAGCATTACGCAACTCCTCGTGCGGGAGTCGCCTTGGCGACCCATCGGTCCCATAGCCTTTCAATGTCGCTAACCTACTACTCGGAACGACTATATTGATAGTCTTCCTGTTTCATTGTTGTAACCCATTCATTGTTTCATTGTTTGAACGTATAAGGGACATGAACGTGAGCTTGTGCCTTGGCACGAGCATAGAGCGCGGTGCGAGCGTTTCTATAATTGTCGAGTTCTTTTCCATGTTCTAAACAAGCATGTAAGATGGGATTATTCCCTTAGCTAGGTGCGTTGAGTCATTTATTAGCATGCAAGATGTTATCGCCTAGCGATTCTCGTGAATGTGTCCGCATTGTTATGTGTCTAGGCTAAGCACAGACGGGTTCATCGGAGCCACCCACCTTAGCGATGTTTGCATCGGCCGAGCGATCCTCCGAGCGCGCCTTTGAAAGTCTAAGTCTGGATTCATCATGTCGGGCCAATGTAAGCCTTGCATCGATTCGCATCGATACTTTATCGGGACGAAGCAACTCTTCGGGTCGACGGCTCGTTTGAGTCGTTGCACTTGCCGTTTGGAATCGGCGTTCCGCTAGGGCGGAGCGGGTCACTACATAATACACCACTCAAAACAAGTCTCGTCCACGAGACTTCCTGAGTGCAGGTCATCCTACCATTCCTTAACTCGGACCGTGTACATACCTTAGACAATTTCCTATGCATCGTCGTTCGATGGCATCGAACGACACTCGGTTTCTTTCTAAGTTCCGTGTCGTATACGTTTTGGTCGATTTTTATTGAATAGCTTCTCGTTCATTTTAGACTTGATGTTATCTTTTCAATTCAAGCGTTTCTTCGTATTGGTTTCTATTTCTTCGTGTCATGGGACTGGAGTGGTTGCACAAGGCACGCTAGATTTTGCCAAATGCGTGGGTCGTAATTGAGGCAACTCACTTTCGTTTACCTCAATTATCGGGATCACTCGATTCGCTTCTCAAGCGTTTTCGTCTATGAAATCATTATGACTTCTTCTTAGCGGAGTCGACCAAGTCTACGAAATTTTCGTCCGATTCACGACCAAGAACGACACCATCGTCGAGCATAACTTCCTATCGATGGTTCAATTCGTTGCACCAACTTTTAACTAGCACGATTTTATGTTCACGACACTCGTTCACTCCCCAAGTCGTGCTAGAACTCAGCGTATCACTTGGTTGGATCGTGCACGCATTTCAGGCGTCCCCAAAATACATGTATTCAGCCAAGCCGCAGGATAGTGAGTTTGTCATTCTCACTCGAGTCGCATCGTGCACATACTCAAGCGTCCCTGAGATATATGCATATCAGCCGAGTCTCGTGAGCAGGGTTTCCTACTCTTGATCCACTCTTTCAATCCATGTCAATCCTCAAGCTCAATCCTTTGTTTGCAACTCTTGTAACAGGGGCGTCTCGCCTATCCGCTAGGCCAATTCTCAAGGCTAAGTCAATGTCAGGATTGGAATCATAGTTCTCCAACAATAATGCCAACACTGACCCCAATCCTAGGGTCAAACCAAAGTCGGTGGTGCGGGATCTTTCTACCCAAGCTCGTGTCACTCAGATTCCTAAACACCGAGCACGATCACTTAGTTCGCATAGATGCATTCGTTTTGCAACATCCAAATCTGTTCAATCACCAATTCTAAACCAATTCATGTATTCGATCACGAGGTCATCCAGCTCGACAATACGTTCTGTCCCAATCTCACGCGAGTCCGATTATCCACGGCGGTTCATGAATCACCATGCAACGCTCCCGCGGAATAATCATTCTCATCGGGGCGTAACTCTTGTTTGAGTTTAGACTAACTCATTCTCGATACGCAGATTGGACCTACTCAATCCTCAAGTTCAGCTCTTCAAACACACAATTCATCCTCAAGTCTCCTTCGTGTCAAACCACAAGTCGAAGCATACGAGTTGCCACGCCAGGCGAGTACCGATCACTCCCGCTGTATGAATCACCATACCAGCGCTCACGCGGAGTGATAGTCCTAGTCGGCGCGACGCATGTGCGAGGCTGGGGTTGCGCTCGCATAAGGCAAGAACGTCTACGTTGTGGTTGACAACGAAGTAAATCCAAGCACTTCATTTTCATCCAAGCCAAGTCTATATTTGATAGTCCGACCGTCATTCATCCTCGAGCCAAGTTTATCTTTTCCTCGACACATCCTTAACGACCCAAGTATAGCATCCAACGGAACAATGACATTTGCATGATCGTCATTCGCCGAGTCGGAGTGCCCCCGAGTTATCGCATATCGATCTTCGATACGCCTCAATACCATCGACGATATACGTAACCTGACGATCTTCCTTTGCAACCGATTTTCGAGTCATGCATTGATGCTATTGTCCGAGTTGGATATTCCATAATTTCCTCGATATTCAAGATCAAGTTCGACCGCTATCTCTCCAGCTAGGGTCAAGATCGTTGTTCAAACTTAAGTCGCGATTCATTTGAATCAATTCGAGATCGTACGTGCAATCCTCTAAGTTTCCTCGATCAAGACCATTCATTTACCTCTGTCGTTCCGAGTCGTTTTCTAACTCACGTTGTCTAACGACAAGTTGTCCGAGCGACATCTCGCTCGGGACAATCGAAGTCACAACCAACTAAGTGTGACGCGTTCTAAGGCTTTGCGCGACCGCATCGCCTCGCCGACATACTCGTAATCCTCGATTTCGTTTGAACTATTTCCAAGACCTCCATACACCACTCGGATTCGAGCCATCTGATCTAGTCCTCAATCACATTCTTTTTCTTCTCCGAACCTATCACATACACCACTCGGGTTCAAGCCATACGGTCTAATCCTCAATCACGTTTGCGCCACGCGCTAAGACGTCTTATCGATTCGTTCAACGAATCGCTAGCGTAGTCGTTCGCGCCGTTGTGACGCATTAAGTCGTTCGCAATAATCCTCAAGGTCCAAATCGATCCTTCGAGTGCGCCTAAGCGTTAACTCGATAACGTTCCTATCGATACACACTCAAAGTGTATCTCCGTTCTCGATCGAGCGATACGTTGATATCGCTCGCAACCCGATGGCACCCAAGAGTCGAGGTGCGCGACACGCGGACTAAGTTGTACCGCTTAACCATCCCGTTCGGACCACATTCAAGTTTGCACGCTCACTTATTCTCGTTTGCAACTCGTTTGCACCAAAGGGTCTAGGTGCGCGATACTCCGCACAACTTAGCCAAAAGGCTGCGTGCAAAACCATCCCGTTCGAATAATACTCCGGTCTCGTGTACCCGTTTGCTATCGTCAACGTAAGCCTATTCAAGCATGCCTCGCGTTTGCTAACTCTTAGCATTTAGTTTTCGTCCGACTCGAGTCCGTCGTGGTTCGGTACAAAGGCCATCGCCTATCAAGTCCGTCGTAGTGGCACAAAGGCCATCGCCTATCGGTCCCGTGCAACCGAGTACTCGTACGAGCTTTCGCAATATTAGACTTATTGTATGGAACATCCCAATGCACAACGAGAGAGAGCATACACTTCTTTTCTTCCAACCGAGCTTTCAAAACTGAGATAATCGAAATGAAGTCCAAGGACGTAAAGCCGTGCTCTGATACCAATCTGTCACGCCCCGCTCCCGTAGGAGCGATCGTCCTCGCTAAGGCGTGATGCCGCACGGGCCTAGGTTGCGCCCGTGCAAGGCCAAGTCCAGAAACGGCCGATTTGAGTCTAGGCCACAGAGTCGCACAGAGTGTCCCCATTTGCAGCGGAAGTAAAAATGAACACAAGTAGAAGCAAATCCAAATCTCTTTATTGAATTTCAAGAAGTTTACAAGCGGCGCTAGGCCGATATTACAAATCGCTCAAGCTCTCTCTCTGAAACATAAAAGGCGTGCCAAGTGGCTTACAACATGGAATGATACATGGCGATGTTCCGATACATTATGTCCTGTATAGGGTGCTTCAGCTTCTTGCAACGTTCCAAGGCCCCAGAGTTGGCTCCGCGCCTTGACACGTTCGATGGAAGCTCCGCACCCGCCGGCGTCTCCTGCGTCCTGCAAGCAGACTGTGGGGTTATCAGTACATTGTTATGCACTGGTGGGGAGGCTAGCTCGCCCACAATGCCATCATTACCAAACACGTTCCATTTACTTTTGTGCACCATCTATCATTCATTGTCTTTCTAATCTTGCCTTAGGGTCATTTTCATGGCATATTGCATAACCTATCTCGTGTTGCAGAATCCAAGTGTCGCATAGAAAATATATGCACGACTTACCCATACTTACCGTCCGGCCTTCCCTGTTCAAGGTAAATCAAGTTAGACAACACTTCATGTGTAATAACCAAAACGAGATTCATGTACGCAAGCATTCAATATCGAGGGCGTGTCCCTGCCTCGGGTTCTAGTGCGTCGTGGGCGTATTCTTTTAACTCATTGTACAAGTAATCTGACCTTTTGGTGTGTTATATTTCGAGCAAGTTCGAGCATGTTCCGGGGTGTTACATTTCAAGCCAGTTCAGGAGGTGCATACTCAGTTAACATTAGTTTACTTTGATTTCAATGCAAAGACTTGCACGTGGATTGCCACCAGCAAAGCCCACCTATTCTATATGCACTTGGTCGCTGGCATGTCTAGCCATTTGGACATTCCCCTGTGGCAATTCTCAACTTAGCGTAGGGTGATGGCTGGTACACCCCGTTAAGTCTCTTGAATATACCCTCCTACTTACGTCTCTTGGTGCCCAAGCCCGCACCCAAGCAGCCCGTAAGCGCCGTTGATTCTGCCTAGGCCGGCCACGGTTTACCCCCCCAACGCCCGTGCCGCAGAATCCTTCCACTCGACGGCCACGGTTTACCCCCCCAACGCCCGTGCCGTTGTCCACGACCATTTCGTATTAACTTGTCTTTTTAACTTAACGGCTATCTCCGCCGTAGGCTAACCCTTAGCCAAAATGCGTTATCGACCAGGTTGGCGTCCGTGCAGCGCGGGTAGCGAGCCCCGATGCACGTGCCCGTCACACATGTCGCTAACCATTCTTTCTTTTCTTTCTTTCACTTGTTCATTCATTCATTCAATGGTTCATTCACTTATTCATTCATTTATTCGTTCATTCATTCATTTACTCGTTGATTCATTCATTTGAGCATTACGCAACTCCTCGTGCGGAGTCGCCTTGGCGACCCATCGGTCCCATAGCCTTTCAATGTCGCTAACCTACTACTCGGAACGACTATATTGATAGTCTTCCTGTTTCATTGTTGTAACCCATTCATTGTTTCATTGTTTGAACGTATAAGGGACATGAACGTGAGCTTGTGCCTTGGCACGAGCATAGAGCGCGGTGCGAGCATTTCTATAATTGTCGAGTTCTTTTCCATGTTCTAAACAAGCATGTAAGATGGGATTATTCCCTTAGCTAGGTGCGTTGAGTCATTTATTAGCATGCAAGATGTTATCGCCTAGCGATTCTCGTGAATGTGTCCGCATTGTTATGTGTCTAGGCTAAGCACAGACGGGTTCATCGGAGCCACCCACCTTAGCGATGTTTGCATCGGCCGAGCGATCCTCCGAGCGCGCCTTTGAAAGTCTAAGTCTGGATTCATCCTGTCGGGCCAATGTAAGCCTTGCATCGATTCGCATCGATACTTCATCGGGACGAAGCAACTCTTCGGGTCGACGGCTCGTTTGAGTCGTTGCACTTGCCGTTTGGAATCGGCGTTCCGCTAGGGCGGAGCGGGTCACTACAGTACCGTCCGAGAAAACATATCCCCATCTCTTATGCATAAGTTTTTCTATGACCATGCGAATGCGTGTCCGACTCAATCGTGAACATAAAATATATGGTGAAATATTGAAGTAAAGACAACAGTGCATCATCATTCATCTCATTCAAGTCATGTTCAATGACTTATTCATTCCCAACATTACCATCATTTCATTTGGTGATCTCAACAATCCCAAGCCTCATCAATTCTCATTGTTTGTTCTATTGCAACATTTATCATTACGTTCCTTCTAAGGAGGAACAACAGCATTCATTCATTTCGAAGGGACATGTAGCATTTCATTCATTTCATAGGAACAATAGCATATTCAATTCTTTTCTTATGTATCATTCACGCAACATCTCATTATTCAAGTAATTCATTCATTTCATCAACATTAAGCATAAGGAACATTATCGATTCATTCTCAGGCATCATGTTACATTAGCAGTTCGAGTGTGATTCGTTCAGCAATTCAAAGTTCGTGTCATTTATTCAATGATTTTTAGCATATACATCTCTATCGATTTAGCAACTAAAGTATCGCATCACAATTATTCAACATTCAACGTAAGAGACATTAGGGACATATTCATAGCATCACGTTATTTCATTTATTAAGCATGCAGGAATAAGGAAGAAGGAGGACAGTTCCACTTGCCTTGCATAACAGTCTTCCTGCTCCAATCCCACTAAGCGTAGCTCCACCAGCGAGCCACGTTCCAATACCCATTCCGTCTAGCCAGCTAAGAAAGACTGCATCAGTCTCAATTCTTCTGATCTCCAACATAAGTCACGGTCCAACATTCTGATCCCATCAAACAAGCCAACCAAATGCCTCGCGCGGAGCGGGGCATTACACTGCGTACGCCGAGCCCTCCCTTGTCTGTCGGTTTTGAGATTGCTTTCTAGCTAGCCCACCGGCGACGACGAGAGCCCCTCTTGTGACCCCAAAGAAAGCCAGAGAACAAGTTTTCGAGGGAGAGAATGACGCTCTTGGGAGGGTTGCATGCCGACAGAATGTAGATAGGGATAGAGCTTAAGATGTGCTTTAAGAGGACGAGCTTACCGCCGAGGGATAGGAGCCTGTTGTGCCACCCTTCGATCTTGCTTTTGATTTTGGTGACGAGAGGATCGAAGACTGCAGCTGATCGAATGCCATAGGAAATAGGGCATCATAGGTAAGTGAACGGGGGAGATCTGACTTCAAAACCTGTAAAGAAGGCGATCGTGTCTTTACAACTCTGATCGGTGGAGTCAAGGGCAAATACACAGCTCTTGCCGGAGTTGATTCTTTGCCTTGTAGTCTTCTCATATCTGTTAAGAACCCTTCGGATGTTGTACAGCGCGCGCTTTTTGCCTGAAGAGAAAATGAGGATGTCATCGGCAAAAGACAAATGGGTGATAAGGGGGCATCCGCTGGTGGTCCGATAGCGTTGGAAACTGCACCGAGCGCCGAGCGCGGAAAGGTTGCAACTGAGAGCTTCAGCGGCGATGATGAAGAGGGAAGAGGATAGGGGATCTCCCTGACGAATCCCCCACGACGCTTTGATACATGTGGTAGAGGCGTCGTTGATGACCCGAGATAACCAAGTATCCGCTACCGAGCGCCACAGGATGCCGATCACCGCTTCTGAGAATTCGAACCTCCTAAGAACCCAGATTAGAAACTGCCAATCTAATATATCATACGCCTTCTCCATGTCGGCTTTGATGGCTACGTTTTTGCCACGATTGGGGGATCCCATGCTACTAACGAGTTCTTGGGCGAGAAGAACGTTGTCGACGATGTCTCGGCCTCGCACAAATCCGCTTTGTTCCTAAGAAATAATCCCCGGAAGCAAGCTGGACAGTCTCATCACGATGATTCAAGAAATGACTTTGCTGACGAAGTTGCAAAGGCTGATTGGGCGATAGTCGAAGAAGGTGGAGGGGTTAGGGGATTTCGGGATGAGGATGAGGAGCATATCTGCAATGTCGCTAGGGTAGCGAGCTCCCTCGAAGAAATGCTCTAGTAGCGATCAGCAGATCTGTTTTGATGATATCTCACACACACTTGAAGAAGACCCCAGTAAATCCGTCCGTGCCGGGGGCACTGTCTTGGTTAAGCTCGTGAACGGAAGCGTGGATCTCGATCTCTGTGACCTGAGCCGAGAGGTCGGAGTTGTCTTCTCTGGAAATGAGGGCTGGGATAGCGTCGAGGAATAGAGGATCTGGAGTGAGCTAAACTTTACAGAATAGGGAGGAGAAGTGGGCATTGGCTTCTTCATGGATTTATTGTTGGGTCGTGTCAGTCGTTCCCTCGAGGAAGAGGATATAGCATGGATGAAGAGTCTGCTACGTTTGTGGCGGACGCAAGCATGAAAGAAGGCAGAGTTGCGGTCGCCGTGGAGATCCCATTTCAGACGAGCTTTTTGTCTCCAAAATGCGGTTTCCACGGCCACACATCGTTGAAGGTTGGCCTTGGCGTCGTTCAGTCTGATGCGGTTCTCGGAAAAGGGATCTTGTGCATACTCAAATTCGGCTTCGGCAGCGGACTCCTCGGCGAGCCGGGCGGCAGTGAAAATATCGCCAAAAGTGGAGCGGCGCCAAGATGCAAGTGCGTGGCTGACGCTCTGCAGTTTAAGGGAGAAGTTGCGAAGAGGGCATAGGTGTTGGAAACCTCCCCATGTGCGACCAACGACCGATAGGAATTCTGGGTGGCTCGGCCAGAATTTCTGGAATTTAAATGGTCTTGCCTCCCTAGTCCCTCGAGCTGACAATTTAACCAGTAGAGGCGAGTGGTCTGATGACGATTTGCTTAGGTGGGTGACATCAATGTGGTGAATGGTGTCGAGAAGGGCTTGGTTGGTCAGCACTCTATCGAGCCAAGAATGTTGTTCTTCTGCGCCTTTCCGAAAGTTGGACCAGGTCGAAGGTGAACCAGAGAAGGGAGTGTGGAAAAGATTAGCTTCGAAGATGAATTGGTTGAATTCGCTCATCGATCCATAGTCGGGCGCGGCTCCGCCGAATTTTTCTGTGGGTGAAGTGATGGCGTTGAAGTCTCCTCCACAAATCCACGGCCAATCCAGGAAGTCAGTAGCAGTATGGATAAGGTGGTCCCATAGTTCTCTCCGCTTTTGCTTGGTTCTGCCGTCATGAACGATGGTGAGGATAGTTTTACGGGGGATTTCTGGGAGGGATAGTTCGACTGAGATGCTTTGGTCTCCGGCGGCAATGACCAGGGGCTCTTGATCCAGTTTGGAGAAGATCCAAAGATCTTTACCAGGGGCTCTGGAAACTTTGTTGTGGTGGGGGCGGGTTGGCTTCCTCCACGGAGACTGCCACTACTGCCTCTGGCTCGAGATGACCTGGGCAGTCCGACTGCGGGACGAAGTGGTTGAATATTTTGCAAGCGATGGTGACGTGTCCTTGGTGGCTGCACAACGAACATAAGGATGGATGCTCTTCGAATTCTACGACTTGCCAGAAACTTTGGTCGTCGGGGAGGACGATTCTGATTTTGTCGGGAAGGGGTTGCCCAATATCCACCTCCACGAGCACCCGTGCCCAGCTATGTCTGGAGAGGGAAGCGGTGGCGCTATCGATTTTCCATGGAATGTAGATGGAGCGAGCAATGGTGAACATGGCGGCTTTGGAGAACCGGAAGGTTGGGAGGCCAGGGAATGAGACCCAAACGGGAGCTATGGACGTTTCTCGGGAGGGGGAGAAGTCACGGGTCCATTTGAAAAGTTGCATGGGTGCGCTAGCGACGAACCAAAAGAGCACGGGACCTGAGTCGTAAGAAGTCTTCTTCCGAAGACGGACGGATGAGCAAATGTTTGACGTTGAGGATGCCAACCGCGATGAAGCCGGAGAAGCCGAAAGGTTGGAGAGCGCTCCGAATAGCGTCGACATGGGGTCAAAATTTGGAGAATTTGTCGATGAGGGCAAATTTGAAGGGGCTGCCAGAGCACTGACCTCGACCTCGACCTCGGAGAAACCTACGGCCGACTGACTTCGACTTCGGTTCAGTTTTTAAAAAAAAAAATTGGTTCGGTTTCGGTTTTGAAAATACTAAATTTTCTAATTCGATTTCGGTTCAAAACTGAAAGGAAAATGCTAAGTTTACTACCAAATTCTTACAACCTTTTTACAACTTCACTCACCAACTCCTTACACATGGGTCCCACCGGATCCCACCATCCCTCACACCCCCCCCTGCTACATGGGCTCCACCCGACCCCACCACTTACTCCTCTCCTCCAATCGAAACCCGACACGTGGCGGGAGTAAAGAGGTTGTAGGAATTTGGTTGTAGGCATAGCATTGCTCAAACTGAAAACATATATATATACTAGTCTACGTGTACGTGCTTTGCACGAATTTTAATTAAAATATCATAAGATCAGATGTCGTCTTTTCGTCTTTTCCAGCTTATTATTCATGTATGTGTTTTATTTTTACAATGCGAAGAGATCCAAAGTACAAATTTTGTTCTTTTTTTTTTAATTTTCTATTGAGAATAATAATTTTTGAAAAATGGTAAGGATATAAAAATTTTACCATTGGAATATGAAAAGTTGTATGGAAAAAAGAAAACTTGCATGCAAACTTTATTGCTTTGGCTCTTAAACATAAATGACATGCAAGTTGATATAAGAACATTATGTTTATAAAATACTCAAGGGTATTTTAGGAATTCAAAAGTTTCACCACCAAGTTTTCCTATTATATAGTAGAATATATATATATATATATATATATATATATATATATATATATATATATATATATATATATATATATTCTACTATATATATATATATATATAGTAGAATATATATATATATATATATATATATATATATATATATATATATATATATATATAGGAAGCGGATCAAAAGCCCTCCTTAGAAAACCCCCTAAAAATTTCTCTCACTTTAATCCGTAATTTAATGTTAATATTAATGTTAATGTTAATATTAATGTTAATATTAACATTAAATACTAAAATTAACATTAAACTTAACATTAAAATTAATATTAACATTAACATTAATATTAACATTAATATTACGAATTAGAGTGAGGGAGATTTTTAGGGGGTTTTCTAAGAGGAGCTTTTGATCCGCTCTCATATATATATATATATATATATATATATATATATATATATATATATATATTAACAAAAAAAATCGCAAATAAACCAAAAAATCGAATAAACCGAAAACCGAACCAATTTAATTCGGTTCGGTTTGATTCGGTTATGGGTCAATTTGGTTCGATTTTGGTTTTGCTTTTTCGGTTATTCGGTTCGGTTTGAATCGAATTAACCGAATGCTCACCCCTAGTGACCATGAGTATGTCAAGTGACAAGGAAGTAAAAATCGTTCGAAGACTTGGTGCATCTGTTGACGAGAAAACATATGGGAAATTAAGAATGTCACACAATTTTTTTGCTCAACCTAGACAACTTTGCACAGCCTATCAAGCTAGGAGGTTATTTGGAAAGCCCCTAGAATACTCTAGAGTAGCACGGACTCCTTGGGAATATTTCAATTGGATATTCCTTGAAGCTTCTTGAAATATTTCTTGCATAGCTAGGAACTTCTCGAGAATTCCAACAATTTGTAGAGGGCCATATATAATTTTTCGGTTGATAAGTGCATTATAAATTAATATATATTTCCTAGATTGTTTTCGCTGTTAGATTAATGACACATGTCATCATTTTGTCCGTCCAGGTAAAAGCCCTTCGGCCGGCTAGATAAATGAGATATGTCGCATTTGTTCCTCACCACCCAAAAGTTAATCTTCTCTAACATAGTGAAGTTTCTCAAAGATCCAATCTCGTTCATTTTTGTTCTACATTTTCTCATTCTCGTCTTAGCAATCTGGTTGTAAGTCTTGGAAGAAAAGCTTCGGATTCAATGTAGCTCAAATTACCGAACTCGAGTGGCTCATGTGCAGGGGCAGAGGCACACTGCAAGTGCACTAGGCTGTAGCCCAGTGCAAGAAAAAAAATGTTTTTTTTGTTGAAGTTATATCTTGGGCTGCTAACTTAGCCCAGTGGAGCAAGGCACTCGTGTGTTACTCAACATAAATTTTTCCCGAACCAACCTCCTCTCCCAGAGCCATCTTCCCTTCTCTAGTTCTCTTGTCCAATCAGCCGCCTCTCTTGTCCTCCTCAACCCTCCGAGCGCCGAGCGGACCAACGGTTGCTCCCCCCTTCCTCCGGCCCTCTCCAGTTCGACCGGCGAGTCGGCAACGACTGCTCCTCCCGTCCCCCGTCCCTCTTCCAGTCTTCTTCAGAAAAACTCTAACCCTAACCCTCAATTTTTTTTATAAAATCCTAACCCCTAAATTTTCATAAAACCCTAACCCCCAATTTTTTTGCAGCAGCTGCTCCCTGTCCCACCAACGTCTCTTTCTTCACCTCCTCTGCCCTCTGGTAAAACCCTAACCCCCTAATTTTTATAAAATCCTAACCCCGAAATATTTTATTTGGTGTCAGATTTGATCTTAATTACTTCATTATTTATTAGGACTTTGGAATATAATAAAAAATCAAGGAAACAGGAGAAAGAAAACCCTTCTTTCATTCTTTAAAACAAGGGGAGAAACATCACAAAGTGAAAGTGAGGTGGGCTGTGCTGTGTGCTAATCCTTAGTTACTTCACTATTTATTGCATCTAATTTTATTTACTTGTGGAGCAGTTAGACAAGTTTCAAAGGATTGGGGTTCACTTAGACGGAAGAAGGCCGATTCGCAAATAACGTGGGCTGTGCTGAATACTGTGCTAATCCTTAGCAAGCCAATTGCTATTGAAAGGTTAATGGAGTCAGAATTGCTATTGAAAGGTTAGTGGAGTCAGAATACTTATTATCTTTGACATTGTTTTTAATATCTATCATCTTTTAGTGTTTATTACATATTACTGAAGTTGAAATTGTGTTCTAGACATGAAATTTCCTTTATTCAATTCTTTACATTTGTGATTGCAAATACAATAAATGTCATCAGTAAAGATTTGGAATTCGGAATGTGTGATGGTTACATGTTCCATAATATACAAAATATTTGAGGGAAAAGTATATGTATCCTTGAGAATGAGTCATAATTGAGATTTACAAAGAAAACTCTGCCGAATTTTTGGCATAAATTTTTAGAACCTTATAATAATATTCTATTAGCTAGCCAACCCTACTCCAAAATCCTGGCTCCGTCCCTGCTCATGTGGTTACCGAGGAGAGGTATAAGACTCTGATTGAGTGGCGAAAGATCAGCGGATCGAGCCATGTGAGCGCATTATTTCTTTCATTTATTTGATGAGAGTTGGAGGACAGTGGGCCCAACAGGCATGCAATGCAGCGTGCACAAGTCTCGTGCGTTTCGTCGGGTATTTCAAAACAAAAACAAAAAATAGCTCAAATTTAAATATGAGACTTGAAGTTTTGGATAGATAGGAATATCAAAGATATGATAAATATTGAAATCAAACATGCTTTTGACATCAACAACAAGTATTCTACCTTGAGAAGACACAAGGTTTTACATAAACATCACACAACACAGCTTTTCTAAGACGATCAACCAAATTTCTGTAAGAATGAGAAATCTCGACGAGAGCTCCTGCATGCCCTATATATATTAGCTTAATATAAGCTAGCCAACTTGTTCATTTTGTCGCAAAAAGCTTGCAAGTGCTCCTTGGCAACACATTGTGTCAGCACGCGAACGCCCTTCATGGGCGGAGGCGAGTTGAGGATGGTGCACAAAGCAATCGGATAGTCGAACAACGGGACGACGTGGTCCGGCGCTCCCCATCCGTAGTCGGCCTCGTAGAAGCCGACTCGCCTCAAGTCGGTCAGGCACAGCGATCCGTAGGCAACCAACTGTTGCGGGCTCTTGTCGACGTGCGGCTCCCCCTTCAACCATCTCGAGAATTTGGTCGATAGGTTCTCTTTTGCGTCTTTAATCAGCGTTATAACCTCTAAAAGAGATGCATTTGCAATATAAGCTCCGGTTTGTTCGATTAAGACTTCGCAGATGCAGTTCCCGTAGTAGCCACCTTCTGCAGGGAGCTCCTCCCGCAGTTTCTGGCGGACGTTTGTAGGAAAATCGAGAGAAACGTCAGCGTGCGGCGGTAGGTCGATCGCTCGCGTGCGGCATTGCCAGAGCATCGCTGCCAAGACGTCGAACGACGAGCATCTCCGCCCGGTCTCTTTCGTGTACTGGTTCGTCAGCAGGTTGACGCCGTCGAGAGGGAGATCCATCTTGTGGTGCTCGAGACGGGAAGGTGGCGGCGGTGCTGCTGCTGTGCTGTGTGTTAGCTCAATCCCGAGAGGGAAGGTGTTAGGAATGGCCTCCCTGCACCACACCGGCTTAGTTGTAGGTGTCTCGAGCCCTTTCGCCATCTCGCCTATCGCTACTATGAACTGTCCCACACCGATCGCGTCGAAGAATACATGATTGGCAATGTAGCCGATTACAAATCCACCACATTCGAACTCTGTGATCTGAAGTAATATAGAACATTCATCAATATTTCATCAGCAGCATACGCAAAGTTATTCGTTGATAGGGATACATGTACTTTATTCCTCACAGTGCGGGGCATTAGATTATGAAACCTGAGAAAACTCTTAAAGTCGGGCCTTCAAAGTTTAATATTCATATTTTTTTTCTACAATAATACAATATTATTTATCAACACAAAATTCAAGAAGTAAAACAATAAATAGTATATATATATATATAAAAGTTACCCGGACTTAAGTGAGTCTGGGAACTATTGTTCAGAATTTAACTTACATACATTAAATAGTATTAAAAAATTAATATTTTCTAAAATTTTGGGCATAAGGCAGCTGCAATGTTGTCAGAACCGGACCGGACCGACGGTCCGACCGGGTCGGACCAGATTTAACCAAAATTTCGGTTCGGTCTGATTTAAACCGTCCATTTTTTAAAAACCGACGGTTTTTTACTGAACCGGGGTTGAACCGGTAAACCGTTCGAACCGAAATTTGTTTGAACCGGCCGGTTTATTTAAATGAAATGATAAAGTGAGTTGGGAATAGGAAAGGTTCAGCAGCTTTTATTTTTCTAACCCTAGTTCCAAACAAATGAGCGGGGAATATGAAAGGTTAGCAGCTTTTTTTTCTTTCTTCTAGCCCTAGTTTCAAACGATGGAACTTGGAAGAACTCCCATCAATTTCTTTCTACAAATTTCAGCATCTACACAAAGTCGGATTTATGATCAAAAGAAAAAAAAATCAGGTACACTTTCTTTGTCCAGCCCTAATTCCCAAACAAAAAACCAGTTAACATTTAATCTCAAATTTCCATCTATTTCTCCAACTCTCATCATCTCACCATCTATTTCTAAAATTTCAGACAAAAATAAGGGGATCTTCTACATTTTTCGATCTACATCAGCCATCAGGTAACAATTAACTTTTTAAGATATTTTTTTTTTGTTTTAGAGAATTAAAAAGTCAGATTTATGATAATAAAAAAAATTCCTAAAGAGGAACAATTGTTACATATTATTTTCAGAGGAGAGGAAGAGTACAACAACATCATCATCTACTCTCTTTAAGATATATTTTTGTTTGTATTGTTGTTGTACTCTTACAAAGTCAATTACAAAATCAGATTTTTGCCTTTGCTTTAGAGAATTACAAAGTCAAATTTATTTTTGTAATCTTCCGGCTGAAAGTCTGGAGCTTTCAGATGAGAGAAAGGGTCAACAATATCATCTACTTTATCTTACATTGTTAATTTGTTATAGTTTCATATTATTCTTTATGTTGAATAATTCATTCTTCTAATTCCTTGTAATTTTTCGTTTGTTGTCTTCTACTAAATTAATATAGTATATATTAATATGGTTCTTAATATCTTGTTGTCCTCCCACTGGTTCAGGATAATTGTTGGTGTTTTTGATTGATTTTTCAGTGGTTGAACTGAATAAATTGAATTTTGTCAATTGTTCTTAATAATTGTTGGTGCTTTTGAGTGACTTCTATATCAGATGTACATACAGAACACTTCTCATTCCCTTTTTCACATTTTCTGTCAAGCACTTTTGAGATGATTTGAAACTTGTTCTTCAGTTGCCATTCTACTTTGTTGAATTGTCAGGCTTTATCTGCGTGCGTCATGTACCAAAGATTTTTTTTTTTTTTAAGTTTGTAGTTCACAAAAACCGGTCAGATCCGGTTGAACCCGGTTGAACCCCGGTCGGACCTATACCAAAGATTTTCGGTTCGATTATCGGTCCGGTTTTTAAAACATTGGACAGCTGTCTCATGGACCTCATATCAAGAGTTGGGCTCCAGCCTCTCCTAAAAAAATCGCTTCAGCACACCTCAGCCTAACCTAGTCCACACTAGATTGAATATTTAGCTCCGCCACTGGCTCATTAAGTCCGGGGCAGTCATCGTCAGTAATAATAGCTAAAGGAAGAACAACTATACCTGCAACATAAAAATCAAATCATCCTGAGCAACTCCAGGCGGGGGCGAAGGGAGGAGTTGCTCTTTAGATATCCCGAAAGGCTCGCTCTCCATGTACTCGACATCTTTAAGGCTGCAAGCGGCAGATGCCGCGACGAACCAGACGCCTTCGCCCGTGCAGGAAACCTGCAGCTTGCCGTCGTCAGAGTTGGAAATGCGGCCAGCGACCGGGTAGTACGGGACTAGCGCCTTGGCCAGGGCTGATCTTACGGCCTCCGCAGGCTCGTGCCCGTGGTTGTACACATGAAACATTTCGACGAAGTACCTCATGACCGGAACCCGGTCCAAGCAGGAGAGGGGGAGATGGCCGGATGGCGTTGGCCCGGAGGGGCTAACCAGTACTGGAGCCATCTTGGTCACTGGGGAGATCATGGTGGATGGCTTATGATTGGATGTGGTGGTGTTTGCTATGTGTTGTATATGCGTTTTTATAGAGTACTAGCGAGAGCTAGCGCTTGGTAATGATACTGTGGAAATACCATAGGGGAAATTAGAAATATTCATCATGCATCATACGGTACTGATCGATGACTGATCTATTTTCTATCCATGATGCATGCAAACTCAATCATTTACCTAATGCTTAAAGATAATTTAGATATTGCATAAATTACAGAAAAATCGTCATACAGTCTTTTTTCCTTGAACTAATTCTGTCGGTGTTGTTTTTAGAAATCTAGGTTCCTAGGTATACCAACCCCACATGAACCATAACACCAATGAGGGAAAACAAGGATTTCAAGATATATGTATGCATGTCCCCCGCGCGCGTAACTTAAGTTTACAGAGCGTCTAAGGATGTATGGGTGCATTTCCAAAATCGAGCATCTAGAAACAATAGTTACATATTAATAAGTTGTTGATTTAGCTATATCGAAGGAGCTTCAGACATGCATGTTGTGAATTCCTCATGTAACTTTATTTTCCTAGTTATATATCCTTTAAAGTTAGCAACTCATGGCAAGGTTATCTGTCTGAATTCTGAAGCCACATTTTACAACTTGCAAAGGCATTACAAACCATTAACTAACTGTCCCCTGAAGCTTGAACTGGTACCAACCAGTAGATGCAAATGACATAAATTTGGAGATGGGACTTTGAACAAAGAAACTGCACTGCATTGTTCCAGGAACAAAAAAAAAGGATGTTGCTACGTTGCCTGCAGCACTGGTCCGCAGTTTTGGCCTGCCCGCCACATGTCGGCCTTGCATTGGTGGAATTTCTGGTGGCTGGTCCGAGCTAGCATGGGAGGCCAGTGGACTGCTGCCATGTGGCATGACGGTCACGTCCGCGGACCATGACCGCGGGCAAAATATAATTTCCGAAAGAAAAACAAAAGTCGAGTTACTAGGATGTGGACCAATAATACATTCTGCAAGATCCTCTGCAGGTGAGTCAAAGAAGTGGGAAACATTTCCTATGTCATGAAGGGAGAAAAGATATGGGTTAGGTTCAAGAATCTTGAGATGGCCAGATGATTACCAGTGAAAGAGGTCTTTGTTTGCTGGATTTTTATGGTGAGGGTACTGACTGTTGAATTTTTTTCCCTTAGCCGTAACCCTACCAGTTCCTTCTCAGAAGTAAACAACAAAAGTTTGGTGCTTCAATTCTGTCCATACCTCCCTTAGTAAACAACAGATTGTGCTGTCACCCGCACTCGAGCACATAAATTTCAAACCCCACGAGAAAAATTAGACACCTAACGCATAAATTAACCTAAGAACAGAAGAAGTGACATACTATGAAGAAAAAGATGCAATGTAGACTAAAATGAAAATTTTAGGCGTAAGGTATCTAAATAGAGTAGAATATATATATGTTACAAGTCTTTGTGGAGACTACTAAGCTTGTTAGGAGGATGTTAGGAGGAACTGAAAGCGAAAAAAATTTGGTAGAAGGGATGCATCAAAGTTGCTAGTAGATTAATCCGTTTAAGATAGTAGAAACTGCTTGAAAGCAACAAAGTTATTGAAGATAGAGCAAAGCTTTCAATGAAGGAATAGTCTATTTGGAACGGTCAGAATCATGCATCGTTGATCAAAACAAGATTCGACTTTTTCTTTCCATCCGCTCCTAGGAACCAGAAAGTTCAAAAGAACTTTTTGAAGCCTCTTGAATGTCACCACCTTTCATCGGACATAGCACTAACGTGCTGAACAATGACACTTGGTTGTTGCTTCTGTTGCAGTAAGGGATACTCGTTTCTTTTCGTGTGTGAGAACTAATTAAATGCTAGAACACACAATATCTAGGAGAGCAATTCCGTTATCAGCAGTAACCATCTACTCACAACATGGACGGAAGACCAAGGAGTAATTTTCTATAAAGTGGGACAGTTACCAGCAATAACCTTCTATAAATATGACTGTTACCAGCAATAACTTTCTATAAACAAGACAGTTGAATAGTCCCATATGCAGCAAAATTCTAAGATAGAGCAACAGTTCCGCCACGCTATCTAAGTAGCTCCGAGAAAACAACGGAGCTCGCATCCGATGCATGCGTACGAAGTGCTGGCGCTACTTTGCAAAGTGTTGTCGCTACTTTGCGGCCAATGCTAGCTCCAAAAGATTTCTTCATGAAATAAGAGACAACACAAATGATTGTTCTAGGATTCGAACCTTGTCCATTAGAAATTTTTTTATTATACTAGCTAGCTGATCTAATACATCTCATGTGTACAAAGCAATAAATGATAGCTCAAATATTGAAATACATGCACTTCAGGTTTTTCTCAACATGAAATGATATGATCATTACACTAATGACCAAATTCAAATAGACTCCAACCTAATGGAAAGAAATAATTTAAATAGCAGACTAGTTTTTTTTTTTTTATTCAGTTAGCCCGTCCTAGTCCACTCCAGCATGAATTTTTTGTTCTGCCCTTGGGTGGTATGAGAGGCTGTTGTCTATTGTACAGATTTAAAACATAACATGGATGATGATAGAGGGAGAGGCAGCAGCAAAAAAGAAAACAGCTGATTAATAATGTAGAGTGGAGTGACTATAGCTGTGGTAATCTTTCAACTCAATAGTACATCAATATTCAAATTGCACACGTAGTAGAGAGCATTCTGAGATGGCCTATCAACGGAAAGGAAAATAATAGGACAGTTGCATCAACTTCACATATTTTGAGACAATCATTGAGAGGAGGAGACAGTGATAACCATAAGGTTTGGAATGGCGCATTTCCAATGGGAATTTCTATCTCCCATATTTCTACGCTAGAAATTCAAATTAGAAGAAAAAAAATCAATGGTGGTTTTTATCTCTATTTCTATCATGTGGCGGCGGTGATGTACAATTATATAATTTTGGTGAGGATATAAATAAAATAAAATAATAAAATTGTTCAACATCCACCGATTGGGGATGTTTATAAAGCCACCCAAAATTGTATACGCCGGTTTTTGAGGATTTTTGAGCCGATCAAAACCAGTGGCTCAAAAAAATAAAGAAGCAGAGGTTTCATAAACAGTCGGTTCAAAAACACCCCAGAACCGGTGAAAACACCGTTACCAAAGAGACCCTAAGTCAATAGTTTTGGTCGTCTAAAAAATCTTTCAAAACCAGTACAATATAATTTTGGGTATCTTTATAAATACTCCAAATTGAGTTGTTTTGAGGGAATCTATCATTTTTTTTCCATTCATTTCATTACCAGAAAATATAACTACTAATATCCTATCATATTTCTTCTTTATCATCTTTATTTCTCTTGAGGTATGATCAACGGCTTTTTCTTCTAAGATATAAGTTTTTTAAATTTTGCGGTCCATTTGATGTGGTAGTGAATCTTTTGCTCTCAACATTTATAATTTACCATTTGTCAAATCATTTGTGCTTGCAAGTTATATAAGTGTATAAGCTATCGTTTATGAGAACAATGATATAATCTTATTTTGAGATGGCTTTTATTTATATCGGCATATAAGTAATTTTATTATTTAAAAAACTTTTACAACTATTCGTTAATGAATTACAAAGCATAGATTAAATTGGTTTAAAAGTTGTCGTCCAAAACCAGACCCCTCATAATTTGTTTTCAGAACCAAATTTCAGAAAAGATATCGAAACGGATGCTAATTCTCAACAGACTTTGTTCCTCTGCGAATATAATATATATAGTACTTCTACCTGGCTGGTGTGCTTGAGAGAGCCTTTGCCTTGCCAAGAAATGAAGGGAATGAGGAGGTTGGCAGCAAAGACCGTCGACGAGTGCAAGAAGTCGTGGCACATAGCTGGGCCTGCGATACTCACAGGAGTCCTGCAGTTCTCCATCTGGTTCATAACCACAGCCTTCGTCGGCCACCTCGGGAGCACGGAGCTTGCGGCGGTCTCCATTGCTCAGAATGTTATAGAAGGCTTTGCTTACGGGATACTGGTAAGCGACAATTCAGTTATCAATGGACTCTAATTATTTTCTTCTTCTTTTTTCCTCTCAAAAGCAACCAACTATTGCAACATATCAAAGTAACAATCCCCACCCGTGCTGGGGATTATGACAAAGCCAGTGCGGACAAGATCCGCACGAAAAGTCCAAAGTGACATGACGACCGGCTAAAAATCGTGTGTGAGGGACACACGATTTAATTGAATCCGCACGTGCTGGAAAAATGAAAAAAGAAGAAGTAACAATCCCCAAAAGAAAAGCAATCCATCTACAGCTAAAGCGTTGTTCATTACAAATTTTATCAATCTAATGCTAATGCTATTGACAACCAACAGGAATGAATATGAGCCGTAAACTTGTTTGTATCAAGGTTCATAGTATAGGTATTGGTTTCGGATCCTTCTTGATCGGAGTTCTTGAGTTCTTCATTCCAAGAAGTCAAAAAATAATTAAAATTCTATAATGAAATAAATAAATAAATGCTTGACATATTTACCCCTAATCTCATGTCATTTTTGATGTTTTTCTATGCTTCAGATGAAATTAGAATAATTCAACATCAATGAATGGTTTACCCGCTATGTTGCAAATGGTGCTCGTATACGCACAGGCGGACCCATGGCAAGGGCTGGGGTGGGCACCCCAAAAAAAATTCTCTTTTGTTTTCATATGTATTTTTTCTTTTGGTATTTTTTTTGTAAGTTTGTTTATACCTAGTCCACCATATTTCACTCTAGTCCACCTCAATTCAAATTTCTGTTGCGTATGCGTATCGTGTCCATAGTCTTATGTGTATGTACCCCTATTTGTATCTGTATTCGTGTAGGTGACCAATTAGAAGTATCCATATTCCATACCACCTACCTTGTCCTTAACCATTTCCGTGTCTGTATCTAATCTATGTAACATAAGTTACCTGTAGTAGATACTAATGTTTTTAGCTGCTTTTAGACAAACTACACATATATAGTTTCCGTTTTGAATGGAATATAATATTAGGATGAATAAATGTTGTTAAGTTATAATATACAACTTCGGTGATGATTACAATATGATGACGAGGAATCTTATCAGCACACATCTTATCTACACATTGTAACATGTTGATCATGAACATGACCAAATCATTGTGTCAAAATCTTTTTCGTACATTTTATTTTTCCTTAATAGATCGAAAAAAGAGATAGAGAGCCCCAATATCGATATCGATCAGTATCGACAAAGTCAATTTCAGATTATTATATCCCAAAACCGATACGATACAACTAATACATTTCTGTGACTGTTGCTGCGAATATGGTTTATGTGCATTCCCAAATGGTACATCTATGTAAGATTCAGTAACACTCAAGAACACCTGAATTTTTTTTTCCTATCATGTACTTCGCCACTCTTTGTAGCTAGGCATGGGCAGCGCCTTAGAGACGCTCTGCGGTCAGGCCGTCGGCGCCGGGCAGCTCAACATGCTAGGAATCTACACGCAGAGGTCCTGCATTATCACTCTAGCCACTGCATTGCTTCTCACGCCCGTCTACGTATTCACCACGCCCATCCTGAAGCTTCTCCGCCAGTCCGACGACATATCGGAACTGGCCGGAAAATACGCAGTCTGCGCGATCCCTCAGCTGTTCGCCTATGCTCTGAATTTTCCGCTGCAGAAGTTCTTCCAGTCCCAGAGCAAGGTCTGGGTGATGGCGGCGATCTCCGGGATTGCAGTGGCGATCCACACCGTTCTGAACTGGGTTTTCGTGAGAAAACTCGGCCATGGGCTGGCCGGAGCGGCGGTGGTTGGGAACCTCTCGTGGTGGTTTATAGTGTTGGCGCAAGTGGCATACATGGTTTCTGGTTATTTTCCAGAATCATGGACAGGATTTTCCAAGTCAGCGTTCCGGTCCCTGTCTGGCTTTGTGAGACTCTCACTGGCATCAGCAATAATGCTATGGTTAGTACTGATCATATCACCAAACACGCATGTAATTTTAATCAATACAGGTCTTCATAATTATATCCAGGCCTTAACTTAAATCCCTCTGATGATAGTTTGGAGCTTTGGTACTATACTGCAGTGCTCATTATGGTTGGATACTTGAAAAATCCGAGCATCCAAGTTAGCGCTATGTCTATATGGTAACTAAAATATGAATGGAGTTGTATATCAATTTAATGTTCTATAATATATTTCCTTGGATTAATCTCTTCTTCTTCTTCTTTTCCTTTTCACAGCATGAACATCCAACTTTGGACATTAATGGTTGCGTTAGGCTTCAATGCTGCAATAAGGTGCACCACATGATCCCTCAACTTGTAACCCTTGTTAGCAAACAAAAAAATTCAGTAAGACGATAGTACGAGTACAAATGGGTCAAATATTCTTCAAATGGAAGTATTGACGTTAGAAACTTCACATGTTTAAACATGATGTTGGTTAATTAAACAAGTTTTCACCATAATTTTTTTTTTGCCAATTTTTTTAATAATTCATAAAAAACACGTTAGATCTTTCAAAAGTACACAAGTATTATTACATGTTTCTGAAAGATAGGGAAAAAAATTTGCTTATAATAGGAGTTTTATTCGGACGATTGCTAACAAGGCTTATACTTAGTGCGTCCAAATCAACAAACTGTCTCATGTCAAGTTATCAAACTTCCGCAGTGTAAGAGTATCCAATGAACTCGGAGCTGGTCATCCGAAAGCTGCAAAGTTCTCGGTAGCCGTGAACATGCTCACGGCAGCCGTACTAGGAATCGTCTGCACGGTTGCGGTCCTCGCAGGCAGGAACCTCCTGCCCAGGCTCTTCACAGAGGTACCTGAAGTGGTGACAGAAGCATCGAGAATGGGGTTTCTTCTCGCTGCAACAGTCCTGCTCGGCTTCGTCCAACCTGTTCTTTCAGGTACTCTATCCCCCTCCCGTGCTCGTACTGAGCGACACATTCTTATGCTTCGTAGCCGACACCATTATCATGTGGAAGACAAACAAATGATAATTAGGATGATCACTAGCTAGTCTGTCAAACTCTGCAGGAGTAGCAGTTGGAGCAGGTTGGCAGTCACTGGTTGCTTTTCTGAACATAGGATGCTACTACTTGATTGGATTGCCCATTGGAGCTGTGCTTGGCTTCAAGCTCAAACGCAATGCAATGGTAAGAAAACAAAGATATGGCACTGAGCATGATATGATAGCAAAAAATGAATGGTTACTGGTATTATTGCAAGCATTTGACTGCATGTTTTGTTTCTTGTGTCAACATGCAGGGCATTTGGTCAGGAATGTTAGCAGGGTCTCTGTTGCAGACAGCTATTCTACTTATTATCACATTCAGAACTAAATGGAAAAAAGAGGTAACTTGATGGATTATTTTGTATAAGGGGATCAGATTTATGATCTAATTAGACTTTCGGTACTGGATTTGTCTGTTGACGGATGTGGGTGTTCGAAATTTTTTAGTGATACAAAATTGAACTTTCAGTAACGAAATGAGGCTTTTAACGACGAATGTTCGTCAATAAAACGTGTCACTAAAAAAATTCGAATATCTAAACTCATCAACTAACAAATTCAGTATCCAAAGTCTAATTATGTCTTAAATCTGATGCCCTTATATAAATAATCCTAACTTGATACACATAAATTATGTTTAATCAATTTATGTAACATTGTCAGACAATGTTGGGGTTTATTATATTCTTCTGTTTTTCGTATTTTGTACTATCTTTATAATCCGGAAATAACAGACATTAGTGTGTCGATGAATAATGCTCGCCATAACGTGCTTCTGCAGGCTTTGCAAGCGGAGGAGCGCATAAAGTCGTGGGGAGGGCCCATAGAGCCTCAACAAAGTCCAACCAATTAAAGGATTTTGCAAGTAAAGAGAAGAAAAGAAGAAGATAACAAGAAATTGATCACATTTAATTACTAGAAAGACTTGTCTCGTTTTATTTACAAGATAAATCTTTATAATGTAGCTTTACAATGGAATCAGATGTGCTTATGAATTTTTGTTCCCTTGCTCTAGTTACTTTTTCTGGAAATTGCTGAGAAACCCAATTTCGGGGTGGGCTTTTATGAAATGCCCACCCGCTGCATAAGTTTTATGAAATACCCAGAATTAAGTATTTTCACGTTAAATATTCCAAGATTCCCTTTTAGATGCCACCCGCTGGGAAATGCTATTTTTATAATACCGAAACTACCCCTCCGCGCGAATTGGTCATCTATATGTATTTGAATTCAAAAAACTCAGATCTGGATTGCGATTTTCGTCTTCTTCTTCTTCACGGAAAATCTGAATTCCATTGCTCTCATATTCAGCAGAGATCGCAAAAATCGTTCGTAGTTCGGTGTGTTTTTCTTCAGTCGAACTCAGATCATCGCTCGTCATCATCATCACCATCATCATCATCTTCATCGTGGAGACATTTGAAGTTTTTCGACGATTAGGTCAATTGTGGAGAGAAGATCTTTCTTCTTCTTTTCCATAAGAATTATCATCGTTTTGAAAGAAGAACGAAACTCTTTATTCATGAAAAAACTAAATTAACGTTTTAACACTGTAAATGACCATTCTCCGTGTAAACTAACACGGAGAATGTCATTCTCCGTTTTATTTAAAACGGAGAATGCCGTTCTCCGTGTTTCTAATACGGAGAATGACCATTCTCCTGCGTTTTAACACTGGAATGACCATTCTCCGTCTTAATTAAGACGGAGAATGTCATTCTCCGTTTTATTTAACACGGAGAATGACATTCTCCGTTTTATTTAACACGGAGAATGGCATTCTCCGTGTTTCTAACACGGAGAATGGTCATTCTCCTGCGTTTTAACACTGGTATGACCATTCTCCGTGATAAATTACACGGAGAATGACATTCTCCGTGTAAATTAAGACGGAGAATGGTCATTCTCCGTTTAATTTAGCACGGAGAATGGCCATTCTCTGTCTTAATTAGGACGGAGAATGCTATTCTCCGTTTTATTTAACACGGAGAATGACATTCTCCGTTTTATTTAACACGGAGAATGGCATTCTCCGTATTTCTAACACGGAGAATGGTCATTCTCCTGCATTTTAACACTGGAATGACCATTCTCCGTGTAAATTAAGACGGAGAATGTCATTCTCCGTGTTACTAACACGGAGAATGGTCATTCTCCGTGTAAATTAAGACGGAGAATGCCATTCTCCGTGTTACTAATACGAAGAATGACCACCCTCATGCGAAAATTAACATTTTTCGTGTTCTAAACGGAGAATGGCCATTCTCCTGCATTTTATGGTCAGCTGAAACTTTGGAGGGCCATAACTTTTGACTGGGAGGTCGAAACGAGGTCCCGTTTGTCGCAAAATGAGCGTATCGTCGAGGAGACTGAAAGTAACCGTTTAACCGTTAGATGGCCTTCCGAAATTTTAGAATCACAAAAAAATGATGTTTGGACCTCCGTTTTAGCACTTTTGCCGTTCGTCTCGGTCTTTCCGAAATTTTTCGACGAGTTTTTAAAGATTTTTGAGGAGAAAACCTAGATTCGAAAGTGAGCAGCGTATGGAAGAAGATGGAGTATTGAAACATTTTTTTTAAGAGCAGTTGTGGGTGTTTCCAATAAATTAAAAGGAAGGGCAAAAGGGTCATTTGGAACCCGCTTTGGATAAGTTTCTCTAATTCTGGGCACGCGATGAAAGTTTTTTTAGCGGTGGATTTTACATAAAACTTTTTTAGTTTTTGGGCATTTCATAAACCTTCCTATACTTTTTTGGTAACCTTTTTTTCAGCTAGATTGCGTAGCCAACTTATTTATTTCATTGCCAAGAGGCCTACAAACAAAAGTATTATATGTTGCATATTACATGCAAAAGCCAAGTCCTTAAAGCCAAGTCTTCAACATACCAAGTCTTCAAACATGTGTCATTTTTTAAGTTGGAGACTTAGCCTCTTTTGGCTAATTTTAGTATAGGCTATTTTAAGCATATATTATCTTTAGCATATGCTTAATGCTATATAAGAGAGAGTCCTTTTTCACAATCTTCACTCCACTCTCTCCCTCTCATTCTCTCTTGTTCAATTCAAAGCTTTGTTCTTCGGTTTGTGCTCTGGACAGAAAAGCTAAGTTCGGGGTCGCTCTTTCCGAGTTGTGTGCGACGAGGAGATACCGGTAGAGCGGGAGTTTTACCACTATGAGCATTCGGAACAAGTCTGCACATAGACCCGAATCAACTCTTAGGGCAGTGCTTCGTGCGCGACTTTCCCGGAGGCCGGTAATATTTACTTTATTTTATTTTGTTTGCAGATTTTTTGGAATAATTTCCAACAATCTAAGAGTTGAGTCATTTATAAAATAAAATCTCTAATTGCTGCTACGAAATTTATTATCAACCTTGTTATAATATATGGTGCTTAAATTATTATAAGCATTAAGACTTATATGTATTGTTATAACTTATATTAGTGTTAGCATATCTCCTACTCACTCACTAAATTTGCTATACATTGCTTACTCTTTACTATCATCAAGCAAATATTTTTAACCTACCATTAACAAGTTATTTGTTAATTTTGAATATTTGTCATATTAGTAACAATTTGTCATTTTCATAAAGTGACACCGGAGACAACATTATTGTGTTAGTAATTTTATCAATTCTAGTTTTCTTTACTCAATATTTATATTTAGGCTAAAGTAAACAATTAATTGATTTAGTAGAATTCCTTTAATTTTAAAGTTCTAAAGTAGAGATTTGTTTGGGAACAAGCCGAAAGGGCCCTTCTGTCAAAAAGACGTAAATCATCCAAGTGACCGGTTCTTAAGAGTTCCTAGTGAACCTCCGCTTGCTGGGATCCGGCCCCTACAGCTAACCCAACCTTATCAAAACTTGAAAAACTAAAATTTTAAAGGTCTATTACTAAAATCATTTAAATTGTTAAGTTTTAGCTTAATCCATCTTATTGAGTAAATATTTTATTTTATTTTTCAGACCTTAGAAATCATGTCTACCAAAGACGAGACTTTGACTGCTAAGCCAGCCAAGTCTGATGGCACCCACTTCAAGAGGTGGCAGAGTCAAATAAATTTCTGGCTCACCACTTCAGGACTGATTTCAGCCATTGATGGTTCCACACCCATCATAAATGATTCTGACGACACTGAGTATGCCATAGGAATATCCAAACCCTCCAGTTCCTCCAAACCTAAAACCCCTAAGGAAATAGACTTTCACTGCTTCCATCGAATTCTAAGCTCTTTATCTGATTCACTTTATGATATATTCTTTGAATATAAAAGTGCCAAAGAACTTTGGAATGCTTTAGAAGATGAATATGGTTGTGATGATGCTAGAATTGAAAGATTCACTTCTTCAGCATTTAATAAGTATTTCATGGTAGACGACAAACCTATGAATGAACAAATCCATGAATTCCAAAAATTTGTGAGGCACATTCAAACTAAAGGTACAACCTTTTCAGCTGAACATAAGATAGCTTGCCTAGTAGATAAGTTCCCTCCTTCTTGGTCTGATGTAAAAAAGGACCTCCATCGTACCCAAGGTGACCTTACTTTTGCCCAAGTACTGAAGCAAATTAGAGTTGAAGAACAACTTAGGCTAAGGTCTAACTCCAAGACTGAGACTAAGGCTAAGGTAAACCTAGTAGAATCATCCCAAAGCAAACCTAAGCCTAATAATCCTCACAAACCCAAGAATAGTATCTTCAAGAAGAAGAATATTGTTCAGCCTCATCACCAGAACCACCATAATCATCAACACCAGCAATTCCAAAAACCTAGAAACTTTGGTCAGACTCAGGATCAAGGAAGATTTTGTTTTGTGTGTGGTAGAACAAACCACACGGCCATCAACTGTTTCCAAAGGAAGAAGGAACCAATCAAGACTTCCTATTGGGGGAAGGGCCCAGCCAAACCAGAAGCCAACATGATTCTGAATGGGTCTTCTGGTTCCTTCAGGTCTGTGACTTACCAACCCTTAGTTAATATTTCTTACCATTCTGATGACTGTGGTTGGATTCTGGAGCTAATATTCATGTTTCATTTGATCGCTCCTGTTTTTCAAACTATCAGGAATCATGTGGAGGAGGCATAACCCTAGGAGATGGCTCTACGGCACAAATTGTAGGAAGAGGAAGAACATATCTGAAGATGACATCAGGAAAAATTCTGTCTCTTCATGATGTTCTTCATGTGCCGATTGTTAGAAAAAATTTAATTTTGCCACTACCACATTTCTAGTTTGAGGGTATTTTTGTTATTTTTGAATTATTTGAATTTAATATATTTTATTAGGAATTTTAAATGATTTAATTGAATGGGTTGATTTAAATACTAATTTATTTATTGCCATGTGATTTTGGTTAGCCTAACCTAGATTGTACCTAACCTAGATTGATCATAACTAGTTTAGTTAGCCATTTGAGAATTAGTTGGTATTGGTTAATGGTTTAAGTCAAGTTTAGTTAAGATTGAGTGATTTGCTAGAGACTAGGAAAGAGCCCTAGATTTTAGGCCACACATTACCCTTGATTCATTCCTAGCCCTAGGATGCAACCTAGAAACCCTAACCCTAACTAAAGTGTCCAGCCAAGACCCTCCCCTGCCTATATAATATCTTTTTAGGAAGGTGAGCCTCTTTTTAATTAGTTCTTTATTTTTCCTAAAGACTAGGTGAGCCTTTATTATTTTCTTCATAGTTTAATCAATAGGACTCCATTTTTATTGGGATTTCTTCCATTGTGTTCTAATCAATGTTCTCTTACTGATTGTGGAGTCAAATCTCATATTTGAATCAATTTGAGTGATTTGGGTGGCTTTGAAGAACTCCTTGGAAGAGAGTTTTTGTGTTGAAGAACAACCATAGGTACATTCCTATCCACCCATTAAAATTAGGTTTTATTTACATAAATACCTAGCCCTAGGTGTCCTGGTCCTGTAGGAATAGGGTTTGCCAATTTTCGTGTCCTGTACGTGTCCGTATCGGACACGTATCAGTGTTGTGCGCAGGTGTTCGACGAAATGCCACAAAGGGCATTTTGATCGAGATTTCGTTGTGTTTGAATGAAAATTTGTGTCTTGTTGTCGCTTATGGGTTTCTAAGCGACTGAGCTGATTTCGTGTCGAGTTGGAGTCGAACTGGACTCGTGGACTCGCCTGCGCGTGCATGGACAACACCGTCCTGCTACTCGCGGGTTCGTGTGGGTTGTTCTAGACACGTGGGTGCGTGTCCTTTGACACGGAGCTCGGGGCAGTGTCTGACACGACACTCCCCAAGTCTCGTGTCGCTTTGTTTCGTGTCAAGTCAGTTAGGACTCGTGCACTGGACACGGGAACTGTCGACCGACCAGATCTGTGTATTGGGTTTGCGTGTGTTGTGGACACGTTCGTGTCTTATTTCTGGACACGACATTGAATGTATGACACGAACACATAATTGTTATTAATTACCAACCAATATTCTAAGCCTATTACTACTATTTCAATGTTAAATAGGAAATTCCTTTTTGACTGATACACAATGTATCAGTGAGCATTTTGAACTGTTCATATTTTTCCTGTGTTAAAATCCTGTTAATTGGTGATTAATTGTATACTAAATTATATCCTAACATTCCTGATCACTGTTAGTTTAAATTATATATTAGAATAGGCTTTGTTTTAGATGGAAAATCGAGGGAGTGTTCAGTCAACTGATACACAAGGTATCAGTGACTGCACACTGTATGATTCCTGAGATTCTTCATGGTTTAGTTATGTTTAAATGTTAAATCAGGTCCTAACACATTACCTAATCCCTGTTAGCTAATCATACATGCTAGAATAGGCCTTATAAATCGTAAATGGGATTTTGGCTTTGGGGTTGTTCATGATTAGCTCAATATTATTTCCACATTTCCTGAGAACACTCTAACACCCATCCCACACATTGCATATATATCACATGTACACTACACTGTTCTAAATTCCTGTTAGCACACACATTATACACACACTCTAGTATACATTCCTGTCTTTAGGATTTTATTCCTTAATATGTTAATCTGTGAACCTGACATCTATACATTCCTGTCTTTAGGATTTCATTCCTTAATATGTTAATCTGTGAACCTGAGATTAGTTAGGAATTGACTGTTATTGAATGTTACTACTGATAACCTGAGAATGAGTTCATTCCTGGGTTTATGCTACACCTTTCTGAACACTGTTTTTATACAACCTGTCACCATAAATCAGATGAACACACACAACTGTGGCATTAGCATTTTAAACTTGAGACACTATGACACTGTTCTCCTGATATTCCCTCATATACACAGATCCTATTATTACAAAATTTGAGAACTTATTCATGTAATTCTTCACTATTTTGAGTTTCCTAAAACTGAGATTACTGTTAAGCCATGTCATTTGATTTACAAGGGAAATGGAAATCTGAGAACTTATACATGTCATTCTACACTGTTTGTTGAATTCTTGAGACTATACATACATGAACCTGAGAGTCACACTGTTTTCTAAATTCCCTTTCACTGAGAATGCACATTCCATTCCCTGTTAGCACCAATGTTTGACACACACACACAACACTGTTTTCACTTGCTGTCTTGTCAATTGTCCCACACACACACACTGATTTATATCCTGTTACTCACTGTCATATGCTTCCTATTACACTACACACACTGGAACACACACACACACAGGTTCCTCTCTTAGCACTCTTGTGGCACACATATTTTATAATGTATAACACACACTTTGTTTTCTAAATTTCCCTTTCACTAAACTCACATATACACTAAACTCACATAAACATATTTCTAAATTTCTCTATATATATGTATATATTTTTTTTCTCTATATATATGTGTATATATATATATATATATATATATATATATATATATATATATATATATATATATATATATATATATATATATATATATATATATGGATGTGTGAGATAGAGGTTTCCTATAGCTATGTATACACATATGTGTAGATAGATATATACATGTAGAGTGTAATGGTAGTTGGCCTATAAGAGGTTGATTATCAATGGAGTTAGAGTCTATGTGGTAATGTGATGCAAATATTGCATTGCCTATGTCGATAGTGTGTTCATAGGTGTATGGCATGTGATTTGGCTATTTGCCTTAGTAGTTGGCCTATGGTGTGTCTGTTAGACTAGTGAGAGCTTAGTTAGGCTTGTTTAGTCTTGTTAGGCCTAGAATAGACTAGTTAGACTAGTTTAGACTTGTTAGACCTAGTTTGACCATAGTTGACCTAGTTTGACTACTTGGTTGACCAAGAGTTGACTTTGGCCTAAATTGACCTAGATTCATGTAGAATGCATTGTAGTGTTTTATTTTACCATTCTAGACTTGTTGTGACTTGTGCTGTTCTGATTAGGAGCCAGACACCTCTCCTCGGACAGTATATTTTAGTTGGACACTTAGATAGCAGGCGAGTACATTCTCCAATCATTTCATATCATGTTTAGGATTATATTTCCTGCTTTAGACTATCTTACTTGATGCTGACACGTTGGTAACACGGATTGGTACTATATGAATCCCTTCATGAGATGTTATCTCTCTCGGGAGCATCAGATACTTTTGTCTCGTGTGTTTCACTTACATCACGTATCTTATGCTTCTATTATCATGAATCTTCGGGAATCAGCTAGTGACTCATGTACCCTCATAATCACCGAGCCTTCACGAATCAATTCATGAATTACCCTTTATGGGCAACGTAGTATAATCATGAATCTTAACGTAACTTGAATGGATCCTTGTCTATTGATTGGGGATGGGAGAGTATAAATGAACATGTGAATAAATCCAAGTAGTGTAATCATAAATCAATTCCAAGTAGTGTAATCATGAATCAGTCCTTAGCCATTCACATGTTTATCCAGTACTCTGAATCACTAGCACTGTCTCTTTTTTATATATATCATAGATAATTACTTACAGTCTCTCTCTTACATTATCCTATTCTTCAGTTTCCTGTATTTTATTCTCTAGCATGGTTATATTTCCTTTTTCTATTTTGACTTGTTGAGATGTATTGTGCTCGCTCCTGTCCTGACTGGACCTGTTGAAATGTTACAGAGGATGAGGACGAGGATGGCTGCCCTACATATTATGGGGCTACTTAGATGACAGCTGTGACTTGGACCAGCAGCCGGACCCTATAGCTGTGGATGACACTCCTCTAGATTAGGATGTTTTCGTTACATTACTCTATGGATGACTGTACATATTTGATACTTGGGATTTGTGATGTATTAGACACTTAGACTCTCTGTTTGTACTTGGGGATTTCCTTTCATTTCGGCAGTATTTATCTATCTATCTATCATTCCATCTTATCTTCCTGCCTTAGTTGTGATTGAGTTTACTTTCTGCTATATCACCCCCATTCGGAGAGTAAAAACTGTTCAGTATTATAATGTTAGATGATGTGAGCTAGGACAGCGTTCTACCGCCGACACTATAGCGTAGGCTGGACGTACCCACGTCTCGTGCCCTTACTCTAGGGTGCGGGTCGTGACACGTTTTTAGTGGTGGCCCATGCAGGTCTAGATTAGAAATGTAGTGGTATTCGAACTAGAATATCACTGCAGCCTGCAGTAGAATTAGGAAAAATTTTGAAAGTACTCAATCACATTAAGACGAACTCTTTATCAGATTTCGTATATCTAAATTTTGCTGCTTATTGTCTTCCTTTGAATTTAAAAACTGTCCTCCTTTGATATTTCGACTCATTCTCAGCAATTGTTTCTTTTTGATCTGTCTCCAGGATGGTTGAGACGAGATCGCATCTCCAGGGCCAGGGGGACGCCGATGAGAGGTCGGCCACCTCTCATACTCAGCAGCCAGCCCCTGGTACCGCGGCCCCAGCTGGGGTAGGCGTTTCAGCTATTTTCGGGGGAGCCCCACCACCTGTGAGGTATGAGCCGAGTCCGATGATTCCGGATGTGGTCCAGCAGCAGCAGCCACCTGCGGGGACAGTTGACGCTATTCAGCTGTTAGCCTTCTTCCGGCAGTACATAGAGGGTCAGCAGACCCAGCAGCAGAGGCACACAGTAGAGCTCACACGAGGCATTGAGCTGGCAGTGACTGCAGTAGAGAGAGTTGTAGCTCAGCCAGCTGCAGCCCCACAACCGCACCAGCCACGGGAGAAGGGCATACAAGACTTTCAGAAGATGCACCCGAGGGACTTCCGAGGGACAGAGGGGATCTTGTATGCCGATGAGTGGATTGAGCACATGGAGGAGATATTCAGGTTGGCTGAGATCCCGACGAGGCTCCAGATTGAGGCACCACGCCAGTATTGATTACAGAAGGGGAAGAGTTCTCTTCAGAGCGCCGGGGGAGCCAGAGTTCGAGTACTCCAGACGTCAGACGGAGCAGAGCAGTAGAGTTTTCTGTGGAGTCTCGGTTGAGGAGCAGACGATTCCACACCCCTTGATAGCAGAGTATATGGATGTTTTTCCAGAGGAGTTGCCAGGATTGCCACCAGACAGAGACATAGAGTTCTCGATAGACTTGGTTCCAGGAGAAGAACCCATCTCTCAGCATGTCTATCGAGTGAACAACAGCGAGTTGGTGGAGCTGAAGAAGCAAGTGGATGAGCTGCAGGACAAGGGCTTCATCCGTTCGAGTTCGTCGCCATAGGGTGCACCAGTATTGTTTGTGCCGAATAAGGATGGGTCAGTACGGATGTGTTTTGACTATGGGCACTCAACAACCTCACGATCAAGAACAGATACCCACTGCCGCGGATCGATGATCTCTTTGATCAGTTGAGCGGAGCTCGGGTGTTTTCCAAGATTGATCTGAGGTCAGGATATCACCAGGTGAAGGTGAAGGGGGAGGATGTTCCCAAGACCGCTTTCAGGACGCGGTACGGGCAGTTCGAGTTTTTGGTTATGCCGTTTGGGCTAACCAATGCACCAGCTGTGTTTATGAACTTAATGAACAATGTGTTCCACCAGTACTTGGACAAGTTCGTGGTGGTGTTCATCGATGACATCTTGGTGTATTCCAAGACTAAGGAGGAGCACGAGGAGCATCTGTGGATAGTGTTGGAGACTCTCAGGAGGGAGCAGCTTTATGGGAAGCTCTCCAAGTGTGAGTTCTTCTTGGACCGGGTGGACTTTTTGGGGCATGTGGTGACTGGAGATGGTATCTCAGTTGACCCCAAGAAGATTGTAGCAGTTAAGGCATGGACAATGCCGACTTCAGTGGCAGAGATCATGAGCTTCCTGGGGCTGGTAGAATATTATAGAAGATTTGTGCAGGATTTCTTCCGGGTTGCAGAGCCGTTGACTCGGTTGACCCGGAAGGATGCTGAGTATGTTTGGTCAGAGGAGTGTCAGGCAGCTTTTGATGAGTTGAAGAAGCGACTTACGACAGCTCTGATTCTGACATTGCCTTCAGGATCAGGTAGATTCACTATTTATAGTGACGCTTCAGGGAAGGGGCTGGGTTGTGTCTTGCAGCAGCATGGGAAGGTGATTACCTATGTTTTCAGGCAATTATATCCCCATGAGAAGAACTACCCTACCCACGACCTGGAACTGGCAGCGGTGATATTTGCTCTGAAGTTGTGAAAGCATTATTTGTATGGAGAGAGGGTGGAGATCTTCACAGATCACAAGAGCTTAAAGTATGTATTCACTCAGAAGGAGTTGAACATGAGGCAGCACAGATGGCTAGAATTGATGAAGGACTTTGACATCCTACTTCGGTATCACCCAGGAAAGGCCAACGTGGTTGCCGATGCCTTGAGTAGGTATCCGACAACCATGTGTTTGACTATAAACCGTCACTTGATTGCTGATTTGGAGAGCCTTGGGATTGAGGTGATCGTGCCCGGAGTGCAGATGCAGTTGTGGGGCATGCAGATTCAGTCAGACTTGGTGGAGAGGATCAAGTCGGCACAGTTTGAGGACATTGCTCTGCGGTGTCTCCGAGAGCAGGTTCGAGCAGGATTGGTGGATGGCGAGTTTTCTCTTGCAGATGATGGTGCCTTGCGACACGGTTCTAGGTTATGTGTGCCCAGCGGAGATCTCAGGAAGCAGGTTATGCATGAGGCCCACAGATCTCAGTACTCTATACACCCTGGTGCCACCAAGATGTACCGAGATCTGAGGGAGCATGTTTGGTGGTTCAGGATGAAGCGGAAGGTGGCTCGCTTCGTAGCTAGGTGCTTGGTCTGTCAGCAGGTCAAGGCAGAGAGGCAGAGGCCCGGTGGATTGTTGCAGCCACTGCCCATTCCCGAGTGGAAATGGGAGCATATCACTATGGATTTCGTATCAGGATGTCGCGTACACCAGGAGGGAAAGACGCAATTTGGGTCATCGTTGACAGGTTGACCAAATCGGCCCACTTCTTGCCATTCAAGGTGAGTACGTCTACAGAGAGACTTGCGGAGATGTATATGTGACAGATAGTCAGGATTCACGGGATTCCGGTCAGCATCGTCTCCGATCAGGATAGTCGCTTTACTTTCCATTTTTGGAGGAGTCTGCAGACTAGCTTGGGCACTCAGCTCAAGTTTAGTACTACATACCACCCCTAGACGGACGGACAGTCAGAGAGGACTATTCAGACACTCGAGGATATGCTGCGGACGTGCGTCTTGGACTTTAGAGGTTCCTGGGAGGATCATCTATATTTGGTGGAGTTTGCTTACAACAACAGTTTTCAGGCCAGCATCGAGATGTCGCCTTTCGAGGCTCTGTACGGGCGTAGGTGCCGTACGCCCTTATCTTGGGATGATGTTGGAGAGCGAGCTTTACTGGGGCCAGAGATGGTTGTTGACGCAGCCGAGAAGGTGAAGATCATCAGGGACAGACTTCGCATGGCGCAGGACAGACATCGGCACTGGGCCGATAGCCACCGGAGGCTCTTGGAGTTTGAGGTACAGATTAGAGTAGGATTAGATTTAGGTTTGATTGTTTGTGTTTTATTGATCATGTTTGTTTATCATAGTTAATTTGAGATCTTGCTTGTGTTTAGGTCGAAGACATGGTTTTTCAACAGATATCTCTGACTCATGGTACTATACGTTTTGGTGGAGGTGGGAAGCTTAGCCCGCGCTTCATCGGCCCTTTCGTTATCAGCAGGAGAGTCGGCGACGTGGCTTACAGGCTAGACTTGCCACCTGCACTAGTGGATGTCCACAACGTATTCCACGTATCATAGTTGAGACTGTACGTGGCTGACCCTAGCCATGTGCTCGATCATTCGGAGATTGAGGTTGGACCTACTCTCAGTTATCCAGAGCAGCCTGTGGAGATTCTGGATCGCCGAGAGAAGGTTCTGTCACCCTCATTTCCCGTATTTCTCGTACTTCGTATTTATACTCGTATCTGGATTTTGGCATATATTTTTATTTTTCTCAACTTGTGGAATTTCAATATTTCTCGTATTTTGGATTTTGACATGGCTCGGTTTTAATTGGATTGGGTTTGGTTTGGTTTAATGAGTATTGGTACACCTTAGCCTATACTTCACCCTCAATACACCACATCCCACCCTCTTTAAAACTCTACCAACCTTTTCTCTCTTCTCATAAAACCTCCATTAATTTTCTTTTTCTCCTTCCTCTATACAACACTCTTCTCCTTCCTCTACACAACACCCACCCATAGGCAAGTGCACCTTGCCACAACATGAGAACCCCATTTTATTTGTCTATTTGCTAGTTTAGGACATGGTGATCAACATTAGAACTTGGTATTTTGTGATTTGGAGTCTCCATTGTTCTAGATTTAAGTTTTCCCTATTTTTGGTTTTGTGTGGTTTTGATCTATTTAAGTTAGATTTTTATGGGTTTTGATGTTTCCATGTGGAAGAGAGTTCAATTCCACCCAGGTTGGAACTTTGGAAATCCGGATTTGGAGTTCGGGTGGCCAAGTTGTGATGTTTTGAAGTTTTGGGAGCCATTGGAGCTTCTTCTCAGCCATGGAGAAGAAGACCCTTTCCCTGCGTGCGTGCCTTTGCGCGTACGCAGCTCTCCTGTGTGCGTGCCTTTGCGCGTACGCAGCTCTCCTGCGTGCGTGCCTTTGCGCGTATGCAGCTCTCATGCGTGCGTGCCTTTGCACGTACGCAGCTCTCATGCGTACGTGCCTTTGCGCGTACGCAGCTCTCATGCGTGCGTACCTTTGCACGTACGCAGCTCTCATGCGTACGTGCCTTTGTGCGTACGCAGATCTCATGCGTGCGTGCTTTTGTGCGTACGCAGCTCTCATGCGTGTGTGCTTTTGTGCGTACGCAGCTCTCATGCGTGCGTGCTTTTGTGCGTACGCTGCTCCTTGCGTGCGTGCTCGTGTGCGTATGCAGCTCCCCTGCGTGCGTGTTTTGTGCGTACGCAGCTCCCCTGCGTGCGTACCCTTGTGTGTACGCAGCTCCCCTGCGTGCGTGCCCTTGTGCGTACGCTGCTCCCCTGACCCCTTGCTTAACCCATTGGCTCTAGGAGTATTGGTTTTATTTCTCGACTTGGTTTCTTTGTTTGTGGATTGAGTTTTCCTGAGATTTGTTCAACACAGCACGACTATCTTGACCCGACACGGCCTAACACAGTTTTCTAGTAATTGTTTATGACTAGTACGGTTCTCAGGATTTTCTGTGGATTATGATTCTGGTATTTTCTTATCTCCTTGCTAATGACCCAGTGGGGTGCACACCTAACTTGTAACTTGTATTTAATCCTTGTGACTTGATTACTTGATAGTGGCCCATGGCGGCGCACTCCTGACTTGTAGCATGACTTGATAACTTAACGCTGTTGCGACGGCTAACTTAACTTGACCTGCCTTAACACCGTGGGTAGTTCCTTCTTGCTTGCTTGTTAAATCCACTTGTCTTGTCTTGCATCATGTCTAGGATGGAACTCCTGAGTACCACGGTCAAGAGTACCTACTAAAATGGATTAAGGTTAATAACTAGAATAACACAGTAGTCATGAAGAGATGACACAGCTATAGGCAATCCCGTTACCTGGGCGCTCTTGGGATCTGTAGCCTGCCGACGAGTAGGGCGCATTTCCAGCATACTGTCATGTGTTGCACCTTCTAAGTCACCTAAGGGTACATGCGTTCCTGGACGATGTACCCACCTGAATTCAACCCCTAATTTTTGACCTGGGTAACCTGGATGGTCTGCAGGGCTTGTGGCTATGGAATAATCTCACTGCATCTTGTTAGTAATTAGGCCTGTGATAATCCTAGTTAGTTAAAATAATAAGCCGTAGTATATGCTTGGCCGTGATTGATTGAATGAAGTATAACCAGTCTAGCCATGTCTTGATCCAGTACAAGATTGCTTCCTGTCTTGATTTATTACATTATATCTTGCCGATAAATGGTGGAAAACCAAGTTCTGTTCAGGTGAAGGGTTACAACCCCGGTCCTTGTTTGGTTTACGGGTTGTAACCTGGTTATCGAAATAGTTCCATGGTTATCTCGTCGTATATCATCCTGACATGTTTTCGTAAATTCTAGTTTTATTATTAGATTTTTTTGTGCTTATTGCTGGCTTTTGTTCTTATTTCGTGGCCCCCTTGTGGCACTTGCTCTTTCTGGGGTTGACCCAGCTGGTTTTGTGTGGCCAAATTTTGGAGCAGCTCCCGAGGATCTACCAAGCTTCCAGCCCAATGGTGACAACTAGACGGAACCTGGGCCAAGAGTGGGTTTTCCTTTTTGTCTTGCCCATTTCATTGTAAAATTATTCTTTTGAGGCGTTTAGCCGACGAGCACCTGTTAGCTCGATGCACTTACTTACTGTCTGCCTTCGGGCTGTGAACAAGATTAACAAATCCTAGGGTTGATCATGTACAACTAAACTCTTGCTAGTCCTAACATTTTGTAACGACTAGTTTTATGATCAACTGAATATGTAATATTTGGGACGCCTTATTATTGTATATTTAATGATCATACATCTTGCGACCTTACTTACTTGTTTGTGATTGAGACATTAGGGTTGTTCATGACCATAAGAGACTGTTGGCTTGTAGTGAACCCTCATATATCTAGACAGCCGTAACCGTATATCGAGGTGGTTTCCATTTCAATATACATAGCTGGCTGTGTCTGCCCCCGCTCTCCAGTATTCTGGTTCTGGGGTGTGACATGGTTTAAGTGGTGGCCCATGCAGGTCTTGTAAATCAAGATATGTGGGGGTTTACCAGATAGATGTCTCAATCAGTACTCGTCCTTGATCTCTGTTCGTATCCTCTGAATCCCTGGATTCTTGCCCTGATCCTGTGCTTATATTATTGATCTGTCCTGGTCCTTTCCTTATTGTTTTCTGTGTCATCTTCTTCAGCAGCACTGTACCTGGTCCTACCGATCAACGAGGTAGAGCACTTCCCGTGGGTCAGCAGCAACCCGGAGATCAAGCCCAGCATTCCGGGGTAGCCCCCAGAGTTGTGCCTACTGGAGGAGAGTCACCAGTTCGGCCCGTCCAGCCCGCAGAGCCAGATGATGGTACCTTAGTAGGCCTCATCAGAATCTTGATAGCTTCCCAGGATCGTCGAAGCGATGCCCTGCACCAGACAGTTCAAGATGCTTTGACCCAAGGTGGACATCCAGGGAACCAGGCGGCAAACAGCTTCAAGCGATTGAACCCTCCTTTCTTCGACGACAGCGAGGATGCGATTGCCGCAGATGCATGGCTTCAGGATACCGAGGTGATTCTGGAAGCAGCTAGGACACCCGAGAATGAGAAGGTGGCGGTGGTACGTCTACAGTTGTTGGACTTGGCTCGCAGTTGGTGGGCGGCGCAAGCCATGGGATTAGTGGTACCCATTGCTTGGGCAGTATTTAGAGAGAGATTCCAGACGAAGTATTTCGATGCTGTGGCTCGGAACGACCTGCAGACCAGATTTACCAACTTGAAGCAAGGAGGCAGAACAGTCGACAGTTATGCATCGAAGTTTTCTAGACTCAGTAGGTTTGCCCCCACCTTGGTGGCGACCGAGTTTGATAGGGCCCAGCGGTTCCAGCAGGGACTGCATTTGGAGATCTTGTTGGCGGTTGAGCAGTTCGAGCACCAGACGTTCGATGCAGTCTTGAGAGCAGCTAGGAGGCATGAGTACACCTCCCAGAGGATCGTGGATAGGACCGGAGGTAGGAAGCGGTCCCACAGTCAGATACACCAATCATCAGCTCCAGCCCCGGCAGCTAGGGGATTGACCATTGGAACTCCGAGGCGGGCGGCCTCAGTAACGTCGGTTCAGCATTCGACCCCGACATACCCGCAGCAGCAGAAGCAGACTTCCACGATGGGATGTTCTCATTACGGGAATCCAGGGCATGTGGTGGCAGACTGTTGCAGGGCGCAGGGATTGTGCCTGGCTTGTGGAGCAGCAGATCATAGGATAGGGGCTTGCCCGAATAGGGGTGGTTCATCAGCATCCAACCCTTCTAGCTCTTCGGTGAGAGGACCGGCCCCAGCACCAGTTCAGCAGCAGCAGTATCAGTCTTCGAGACCCTTGCCGTCTCAGTCTCAAGCATTCCAGCAACAACACCCCCAGCAGTATGCACAAGCCCAAGCTCAGACCCAGAATAGGCAGAGAGGTTTCCAGCAGAGGGGACCAGCAGCCAGAGGACAAGGTCAGGCCATGATGATGGCTATGGAAGAAGACGTTGCACCAGGTGAGGTTGTGGCAGGTACTATTCTCGTCAACTCCTCTCCAGCGACTGTATTATTTGATTCTGGTGCATCGTATTCATTTATGTCTGCACGATTCGCGACACGGATAGGATTGGAGCCCGAGTCATTATCAGTGAGGCTCAATATACTTACTGGTAATGGCCTTGTGGGAGTAGATCGAGTGTTTTCCTCGTGTCGGATCGTAGTTAGCGGTAAGGAGTTCCCCGCTAGATTCATAGAGTTTCCTATGGCAGACTATGATATAGTCCTAGGCATGGATTGGTTGAGGAACCAGTATGCTAGGATAGACTGCCATATTGGCAGGGTTGTCTTTAGTATCCCCGGCGAGCCCGAGTTTTCATTTTCCAGAGGCGCAGTGGAGCCATCTTCCCTAGCATTGCGGATGGCAGTAGCAGCAGTGCAGTTACCCTGGATAGTTGAAGAGTTTCCAGATGTCTTTCCAGAGGAGCTTCCAGGGATGCCGCCGGAGCGGGAGATTGAGTTCACTATAGACTTGATTCCCGGAACAGCACCAGTATCAGAGCGAGTCTACAGGATGGCACCTTCAAAATTGGAAATTTTATACAAAATAATTGAAGAACTGAGGACCAAGGGATTCATCCGTGTAAGTGGATCGCCTTGGGGAGCCCCGATGCTTCTTGTGAAAAAGAAGGATGGTATGTCCAGGCTATGTGTTGATTATCGTACCTTGAATTTGGTGACAATCAAGAACAGATACCCTCTTCCGAGGATAGATGATTTGTTTGATCAGCTCAGAGGGGCTTCAGTATTCTCGATGATCGACTTGCAGTCGGGATACCACCAGATCAGAGTCAGAGAGTAGGACATCCCGAAGACAGCGTTTAGATCGAGGTATGGACATTGGGAGTTCCTTGTTATGCCCTTTGGAGCGACCAATGCGCCGGCCGTATTCATAGACCTCATGAATCGTATTTTTATGCCTTACTTGGATCAATTTGTGATCGTGTTCCTGGATGACATCCTGGTCTACAGCAAGAGTGAAGCAGAGCATGAGCAGCATCTCAGAGTCGTCCTCCAGACGCTTAGGGAGCATCAGTTGTATGCCAAGTTCAGTAAATACGAGTTCTGGCTCGATCGCATATCATACTTGGGTCACATCATTTCCGGAGGAGGAGTGGAAGTGGATCCCCAGAAGATTGTGGCTATCGAGTCATGGCCGGTACCCAGCTCAGTGCCAGAGGTTCGCAGCTTCCTTGGATTGGCCGGCTACTACCGGCGGTTCGTTTCGGATTTCGCAAGGATTTCAGCACCGATGACCCAGTTGACCCGCAAGGATGTGCCGTTTGTTTGGACAGCAGAGTGTCAGGAATCATTTGAGAAGTTGAAGCGAGGTTTGATAACGGCTCCCATTCTCACCCTTCCAGATGGGACCGGAGGATTAACAGTTTATTGTGACGCTTCAGGCAGAGGATTGGGGTGTATCTTGATGCAGCATGGGAAGGTAATATCTCATGCGTCACGTCAACTGCGTGATCATGAGAAGAATTACCCGATCCACGACTTGGAATTGGCGGCGGTAGTGTTTGCTTTGAAGTTGTGGAGACACTACCTGTACGGAGATAGAGTGGAGATCTTTACTGATCATAAGAGCCTGAAGTATGTTTTCACCCAGAAGGACCTTAATATGCGACAGAGAAGATGGCTCGAGCTACTGGTGGACTATGTAACGTCCCAGTCCCAAAATACGTAGGACTAGGAACGTAGACATGCCAGCTGTATTCATACGAAGTACATAGGACTCGTATGGATACATAAGCTGTAAATACAGTAAAACCATAACTAATCTCATCCACACAAAGTAAAAAATAAAAGATTTCAAATAATGATTATGAATTGTCTTGATACAATATGTTGGGCGGAGAAAAATCTACTACCAACAAGGAAGGAAAGAAATACATAAGAAAAGATATGAATTTGGCGAACGAAGCGAAGACGATCCAAGTGCAATCCTCCTCGAAGAAATAGCAGTGATCACGGCTAGAGCTAAAGCACCTGCGAAAGACAACAACACACACCTGGCGAGATAACCAGGTCCTCAGAGGGACGTAACAAGACACATAATATCATGCCAATAACTGAATAAATAAAGCTCAATAGAAAACTACACAAATAAAGGTCCTTAACCATTCTATGTGAAGATGCATTTTGAAGACAACGTTCCACACAAGGGCTCCCGAAGCTAGAAACACGGCACGTTAGCGTTTCAACAAAGGCACTAGTGGCGTCTAGAAAAAAAAGTAAATGCACGGCCCATTAGCACTCGAGCGAGAGCTAAAGGGCATCCAGAGAAAAATAAATGCACGGCCACTAGCTCTTGGGTGAGTTACTAACGGCAGCTAGAGGAAAGTAAATGCACGGCACATTTGTGTTTCAACCGAGGCACTAGTGGCATCTAGAGAAAAGTAAATAAATGCACGGCCACTAGCTCTCGACTGAGTCACAAATGGCAGCTAGAGAAAAGTAAATGTGTGAAAGCCCCTGTACCTAATAACTGTCTCCACCCTCCCCATGCACTACTCGTGCTGAATCCACATCACGACATTTCCTAATAACTGCTAAGTCGCTAAGTCTTCTAGACAACCATAACTATTTAGCAGTTATTGCCTATCACACGGCATGTGCGCACCGATGGCCAGTCGATACGTACGTCCGAGATCTATATGAGACTCGTGACTCGTGATACACAAGTGTCGGGCCAATGAATGCGACACAAACCAAGGTGGTCCCTTAACTCTAAGCCATATGCAACTAAAATATAATAATTTGCAAGTACAATTTATATTTTCTAGAATAAGTAAAAAAAATATGCATAATATTGAGCAATAAATTAAACAGTAAAGGCAAGGTGTCTTGCCTGATGTCCAAGTGAGGTAAGATGATGTCCTGGCGACGAATCAACAGCAGCGCACAAGAGGAAGGTATTGGTACAACTTCGGATGCTGAAAATAATCTATTATCTAATTATAAATAATACTGCACCTATTACATTTATTTAATAAATTCTAAAGTTAGGATATGGCATAGGTTTTTGTATTAGCTCTCCGAAAAACTAAATAGATCACATTTTCGTTTCCGGAATCTCCCGAAATCGCAAAAATACTGAAACCCGTTTATTTTTGGGACACTAGATACTCAAACAAGTTTGTAGAAATCTACAGAATGAATTTTGTCTATTAAAATATGTTTTTGGAAAGCTTACCTCGATACGCTTCTTTTAAAAAAAACTGAAGGCAAAACGAAGTTCGGAGCTAGGAGATATCGTCGTTGCAAGTTGCTCTTGCTACTAAAGAGCGGGGCTGAATTCTAATGACGAATTTTAGAGTTTCTATTGGACTAAAAATAATTTCGAATTATGGCTGATAGAAGGGGGATGTATTGGGTTTATATAGTTATTTATTTTAGATTTATCTCCTAAATTAGATAGGATTTGATTTAAATAAATTTGAGTTTGCTTTGTTAGGATAGGATATAGATAGAGATGTTTTTCTAGTAGAAGTAGGATTAGTATTTATTTAAAACCCCCTTTAATTAATCTTCCTTTTAATTTAAATTATTTTAAAACCGATTCAATCCAAATCCAACTCAATTAAATCTAGATAATTTCAAATCCAAATTAAATATAGATGATTCCCATATTTAAATCAAACTTATTTAAATTAAATCAATAAAATCTAATCAAAGTTTAAATTACCACAATAAGTTCAAAATATCTTTTCTAAAAATAATAATAATAAATAATTTCGAAAATCCAAAAATATATGAATAAAAATTTGTACATCCATGCAAATAAGGTATTTACATAAAATATAGTTTTCTAAATTAATTTGAACTAGAAATAAAATAATCTTTTATAAAAGTAAAAGATAAAGGTTTTGGCAAATATCGTGAAATGTTCTTTTGCTATGAAAATATTTGTTTATACTATGTATAACAACATATTTATTCTATATTCATAAGAAAAACAATAATAAAATATTTGTATATGAATGAACAAATATCTCATATTTACGTCTTTACGCATTCGCACTCGAGGTACGATACCAAAATAAAAAATTAATACCAAAATAAATTAATAAAAAAATATAGTAAAAATTTAGGGGGTTTACATCCTACCCAACTTATAAGAATTTCGTCCTCGAAATTAAAAATAAGTAGGGGGTTCGAGAAGGTACAAAGTTATATCGATCAAATCACGATGTTCAACATAAACATGCATTAGAAAATCGTGATCTCGATAATTATGGAAATAAATTACGAATTTAATTTAGGGAGTGAATGATGGCCACGATAATGAATCTAGGGTCAAGGGAAAGGACGAGTAACTCGAGATGGGGATATAGTTTCATTGGTTGGTCGGTGGCTAACTATCTTGGCAATAGATGGTGGGACAACTAAGGGGATATCAAGTACGAGCGTTTTGTCATTCCAAAATAAGTGAAAGACAAAGACTATTAAGAGTGTGAAGAAGCTATTATCGAATACGAATACGTGGTCCAAAGGCGACATAAATAGTTCAAAAGAGAATTGCCAAGGCAATCGTGGATGAGACTCTAGAGGCCAAGTTTAACTATGTCTCCATCCATGTTAGAACGATATGTAAAAAGCGAACCAAAGTGCACTTGGTTGATCAGACCATCATGCACCGGTTCTAATTAGACAATATGTTAGTGAGCGCGCGCTCAATAGCATAAGTCATGAACAAGCTCGATAGATGGATAAGCTTGCAAAACTAGTTTATAGTAGCAACATTAGTCAAGATGGTAAAAATATAGGCACATGAGATTATTATTGAAAGAGAGTAGAATTATTTCGAACTTCTTAAGGATCTAGATACCTTTTTAGTCATCATACGGTCTACTTGTTTAAGACTTGGTTAAGGTCATAAGGATAGTTAGGTCGTAAGCCATTCTACCCAACTTACAAGAGTTAAACTAATAGTGTGATGGGACAATGGGTCAAGCAATCAAGATAAAGCACAAAGTTAAGTATTTAAGGAATTAAGTAGAACAAAATCACATATCGGATCGAAAGAATTGAGTCGAGATTGAGTCACTATCTGTGGTCGAAAAGGACAATGGTATTATGGTATGGTTTATAGCTAGCCATTTTGACTTGAAAGTCGTATCACAAAAATAAAGTACATGGGGACGTATTTTAATGGCACGTGATATTCCTACATGAAGGTGGGCTAGTCTAGGTCTTGCATATAAAATTTGTTGAATGGAAAAGTCTAGTGTTGTGCTCCAAATATCCAAGTCACACTAAAGGACACAAAAAAAATTTAAAATAGAAAGTGGGAGTTCACGAGATGATAATTAATGCACAAAATAAAGAAGATCAAGTTAAAGCATGAAATGAAATTAATTAAAGAATCCATAAAAATAATTTAGGAACACAATTCCAGAGAGAAGATAGTCTTCTAGATGAATACAGTTAAGGAACTATTAGCTCATTATTCAAATTGCAAATGGGTTAGAATGTTGCAATTAAAAGATCTAGAATTAAAGGGAGGTCGAGTAAGTCAAGGTGGAAATACAGTCACATAGCTTGGTAGATGACTAAAAACACTGGTGTATATACTACTATCATGGTCATGAGTGACATGGCAATTAATGTGGAGAATATCTATCTCATTAGAGCTATCTTGATGGCCTACCATTAAAATTTAACTCAAATTTTCTCCAAAAGTTTCAAAATTAAATTTTCAAAAAAAAATAAACCACCAAAATTTGTATTCGCTCCAAACCGTTCAAATTCATCATAAAAATTTAAATCACTCTCATAAATCTCAAAGCAAAATTTTATCACGTTACTACTAACCTTTTCCAAAATTAACGTTTAAATTCAACTATTTAACTCAAGAGTTTATAATTTACGAATCCATAAAAATTTTACAATCAATCAAAAATTTAACACTCTAAAATTTCCAAATAACTCATAATAAAACTCTTAGCATATTAAAAGAAATCTCAAAAACTACGCTCAATGCTCTTATCAATTATAACTTCTATTCATACTAAGTCATACCAACATAATCAACAATTTTTAATGGTAACTTTATTTGATCAATCAAAACAACCTTATCACATCATTACTATATTTTTATTTTATTTCAAAATTTGCGATATTAGCAATCCAACATTAAACTAAATTTTCAAATAATCTTATCAGTAACAATCTCTTCTTTTTTTTACCAAAATCTAAATAGATTTGTAAATCCTCAATCATAGGACACCATTTAAAATAAAAAAAATTCAAAAATTGTTTTCATAACTTACAAATATTTTAAACCAAAATTCACCATCATTATTTCCACTTAAAATTCAAAATTTAATAAACACGAAAATCACAAGTTGTACAACTCAAATTTAAATAATTCTTATGGCCATTTTTAAAAGCTAAGATTATTTTTAAACCAAATTTATAACTGTTCAAAGGTGTATAACTATAATACAATTAATTATAAACATCAAAACTCAAAAATTAAATAAATTTTATATTTGTTCAAAGATGTATATCTGTCACCCAAAACTCATAATCACAACTCGAAAAGCAAATCAATTTTATACTTATGCAAGGATGTGTAACTATAATCCAATAATTCATAAATCTCAAATCTTGAAAATCAATCACTTTCTTAAACCAAGTATGAAATTCTATAAAGCCTCTGGTGTTTACTACTTAGAAATCTCAAGGTTAAAACTTTTCGTGGTAATATCCTACTTTACCAATTACTAATTATTAAATCACACTAAAAAGCCTTTATAACTCAATTAGAGTCTTGAATGTATTCCAATTATCAATATTACCATTTTAGCCGTGTGTTTGACCTATGAGCATATACTAGTGTAGTCATCTTCCTAGTTGACACTAAGCACGAAAATAAGAATCAACGGTAGAAAGGAATCAAGCAAGATGCAGTTCAAGGAGGTCGAACAAGAGTTCAGAAATTGAAGCCAAGGGAAGAGGTCAAGCTGTATGGATGAGATTCCTAGATTCTAATCCTATATTGCAGGCTCACATCGGTACAATTACGTAACCGAAGTGACAAACTGACCTGCATGGGCCACCACAAAAACATGTAACGCCCCAGTCCCAAAATACGTAGGACTAGGAACGTAGACATGCCAGCTGTATTCATACGAAGTACATAGGACTCGTATGGATACATAAGCTGTAAATATAGTAAAACCATAACTAATCTCATCCACACAAAGTAAAAAATAAAAGATTTCAAATAATGATTATGAATTGTCTTGATACAATATGTTGGGCGGAGAAAATCTACTACCAACAAGTAAGGAAAGAAATACATAAGAAAATATATGAATTTGGCGAACGAAGCGAAGACGATCCAAGTGCAATCCTCCTCAAAGAAATAGCAGTGATCACGGCTAGAGCTAAAGCACCTGCGAAAGACAACAACACACACCTGGCGAGATAACCAGGTCCTCAGAGGGACGTAACAAGACACATAATATCATGCCAATAACTGAATAAATAAAGCTCAACAGAAAACTACACAAATAAAGGTCCTTAACCATTCTATGTGAAGATGCATTTTGAAGACAACGTTCCACACAAGGGCTCCCGAAGCTAGAAACACGGCACGTTAGAGTTTCAACCAAGGCACTAGTGGCGTCTAGAAAAAAAGTAAATGTACGGCCCATTAGCACTCGAGCGAGAGCTAAAGGGCATCCAGAGAAAAATAAATGCACGGCCACTAGCTCTTGGGAGAGTCACTAACGGCAGCTAGAGGAAAGTAAATACACGGCACATTTGTGTTTCAACCGAGGCACTAGTGGCATCTAGAGAAAAGTAAATAAATGCACGGCCACTAGCTCTCGACTGAGTCACAAATGGCAGCTAGAGAAAAGTAAATGTGTGAAAGCCCCTGCGCCTAATAACTGTCTCCACCTTCCCCATGCACTACTCGTGCTGAATCCACATCACGACATTTCCTAATAACTGCTAAGTCGCTAAGTCTTCTAGACAACCATAACTATTTAGCAGTTATTGCCTATCACACGGCATGTGCGCACCGATGGCCAGTCGATACGTACGTCCGAGATCTATATGAGACTCGTGACTCATGATACACAAGTGTCGGGCCAATGAATGCGACACAAACCAAGGTGGTCCCTTAACTCTAAGCCATATGCAACTAAAATATAATAATTTGCAAGTACAATTTATATTTTCTAGAATAAGTAAAAAAATATGCATGATATTGAGCAAGAAATTAAACAGTAAAGGCAAGGTGTCTTACCTGATGTCCAAGTGAGGTAAGATGATGTCCTGGCGACGAATCAACAACAGCGCACAAGAGGAAGGTATTGGTACAACTTCGGATGCTAAAAATAATCTATTATCTAATTATAAATAATACTGCACCTATTACATTTATTTAATAAATTCTAAAGTTAGGATATGGCATAGGTTTTTGTATTAGCTCTCCGAAAAACTAAACAGATCGCATTTTCGTTTCCGGAATCTCCCGAAATCGCAAAAATACTGAAACCCGTTTATTTTTGGGACACTAGATACTCAAACAAGTTTGTAGAAATCTACAGAATGAATTTCGTCTATTAAAATATATTTTTGGAAAGCTTACCTCGATACGCTTCTTTTAAAAAAAATTGGAGGCAAAACGAAGTTCGAAGCTAGGAGATATCGTCGTTGCAAGTTGCTCCTGCTACTAAAGAGCGGGGCTGAATTCTAATGACGAATTTTAGAGTTTCTATTGGACTAAAAATAATTTCGAATTATGGCTGATAGAAGGGGGATGTATTGGGTTTATATAGTTATTTATTTTAGATTTATCTCCTAAATTAGATAGGATTTGATTTAAATAAATTGGAGTTTGCTTTGTTAGGATAGGATATAGATAGAGATGTTTTTCTAGTAGAAGTAGGATTAGTATTTATTTAAAACCCCCTTTAATTAATCTTCCTTTTAATTTAAATTATTTTAAAACCGATTCAATCCAAATCCAACTCAATTAAATCTAGATAATTTCAAATCCAAATTAAATATAGATGATTCCCATATTTAAATCAAACTTATTTAAATTAAATCAATAAAATCTAATCAAAGTTTAAATTACCACAATAAGTTTAAAATATCTTTTTCTAAAAATAATAATAATAAATAATTTTGAAAATCCAAAAATATATGAATAAAAATTTGTACATCCATGCAAATAAGGTATTTACATAAAATATAGTTTTCTAAATTAATTTGAACTAGAAATAAAATAATCTTTTATAAAAGTAAAAGATAAAGGTTTTGGCAAATATCGTGAAATGTTCTTTTGCTATAAAAATATTTGTTTATACTATGTATAACAACATATTTATTCTATATTCATAAGAAAAATAATAATAAAATATTTGTATATGAATGAACAAATATCTCATATTTACGTCTTTACGCATTCGCACTCGAGGTACGATACCAAAATAAAAAATTAATACCAAAATAAATTAATAAAAAAATATAGTAAAAATTTAGGGGGTTTACAGACTATGATGTGGATTTGCAGTATCATCCCGGAAAGGCCAACGTTGTAGCATATGCATTGAGCAGGAGAGCCGGAGTTTATTTTCTGACGGCACAACCAGAATTATTGGCAGACCTTCAGAAGATGGGAATTGAAGTGGTTCTTCCAACCAGCGTGGCATTGATGGCCAGCCTACAGGTTCAATCCAGCATAGTTGAGAGAATTCGGGTGGCGCAGTCAACAGATTCCAAGATCCAGCGACTCAGAGCACAGTGTGAAGCAGGAAGGAGGCCAGAGTTATGTATCCATGAAGACGGTACACTTCGGCACGGTACTCGTCTTTGTGTACCCAGTGGAGATATCAGACAGAAAGTCATAGCAGAAGCCCACAGTTCGTAATATTCTATTCATCCGGGTGGTACGAAGATGTACCGTAATATTCGTCAGCATTTCTGGTGGAATGGCATGAAGAAGGAGATAGCCCGGTTTGTCTTTCGGTGTTTGGTTTGCCAACAGGTTAAAGCTGAACATCAGAGGCCCGCTGGACTTCTTCAATCCTTACCGATCTCATAATGGAAATGGGAACATATAACCATGGATTTCATGACCGGATTGCCCAGAACTCCGGCCGACAGAGATGCTATTTGGGTAATTGTGGACAGGCTTACCAAGGTGGCACACTTTCTCCCATTCAGAGTTGGACAGTCGACGGCACAGTTAGCAGAAATGTATCTCAGGCAGATCATCAGGCTTCACGGTGTGTCAGTCAGCATCACCTCGGACAGGGATTCAAGATTCACATCACACTTTTGACGCAGCTTGCAGAAGAGTTTGGAGACTCGCCTTCAATTCAGCTCAACTTATCACCCGCAGACGGATGGTCAATCAGAGCGCACAATCCAGACCCTTGAAGATATGTTGAGATCATGTACCCTTGACTTCGGTGGTTCATGGGAGAATCATCTGCACCTGGTGGAATTCTCGTACAACAACAGTTATCAGGCCAGTATCCAGATGGCACCTTTCGAGGCTCTTTATGGCAGGAAGTACAGATCCCCGCTAGCATGGGACGATGTCGGGGAGAGGCAGATGCTCGGACCCGAATTGATTTCCCAGACGGTTGAATTGGTCAGGAAGGTCAGAGATCACCTCCGAGTTGCCCAGGACCGCCAGCGCCATTGGGCCGATGCTCATCGGCGTCCCTTAGAATTTGCTGTCGGCGACCATGTATTCCTTAGGATCTCGCCTAACCGCGGCGTCATTCGCTTTGGCGTGCGAAAAAAGCTTAGTCCTAGGTATATAGGGCCGTTCGATATTCTAGAGCGAGTAGGAGATGTATCCTATCGTCTCGCTCTTCTGCCGTCGCTAAGTGAGGTGCATGATGTATTCCATGTGTCCCAATTACAACGGTATATTCCGGACCCAAGCCACATCCTAGACCATTCGGAATTGGTTGTTGGTACCAACCTTTCGTATGAGGAGAGGCCCGTGTCTATATTGGACCGGAGGGAGAAGATACTCAAGAACAAGACTATTAAATTGGTCCGTGTTGCTTGGGGTTATCACTCTCTTGGTGAGTCAACGTGGGAGCGTGAGGACGACATCCAATCGCGATATCCCTACCTGTTTGACTCGTGAGGTATAATGTCCTTCTTATGCCTTACGTTTTCCCTTCCTTGCTTGTATTGTATGATTGTATGATTGAACTGCTTAGTGTAACTTGCCTGTGCTTAATGTAGCTTGTCGTGACAATCTCTAGCTCCTTGATTAAATTCCGAGGACAGAATTCTTTTAAGGTGGGTAGAGTTGTCACCCTAATTTCCCGTATTTTCCGTATTTCGTATTTATACTCGTATCTGGATTTTGGCATATATTTTTATTTTTCTTAACTTGTGGAATTTTGGTATTTCTCGTATTTTGGGTTTTGACATAGCTCGGTTTTAATTGGATTGGGTTTGGTTTGGTTTGGTTTAATGAGTATTGGTATACCTTAGCCTATACTCCACCCTCAACACACCACATCCCACCCTCTTTAAAACTCCACCAACCTTTTCTCTCTCCTCATAAAACCTCCATTAATTTTCTTCTTCTCCTTCCTCTACACAACACTCTTCTCCTTCCTCTACACAACACCCACCCATAGGCAAGTGCACCTTGCCACCACATGAGAACCCTATTTTATTTGTCCATTTGCTAGTTTAGGACATGGTGATCAACATTAGAACTTGGTATTTTGTGATTTGGAGTCTCCATTGTTCTAGATCTAAGTTTTCCCTATTCTCGGTTTTGTGTGGTTTTGATCTATTTAAGTTGAATTTTTATGGGTATTGATGTTTCCATGTGGAAGAGAGTTCAATTCCACCCTGGTTGGAACTTTGGAAATTAGGATTTGGAGTTTGGGTGGCCAAGTTGTGATGCTTTGAAGTTTTAGGAGCCATTGGAGCTTCTTCTCAGCCATGGAGAAGAAGCCCCTTTCCCTGTGTGCGTGCCTTTGCGCGTACGCAGCTCTCCTGCGTGCGTGCCTTTACGCGTACGCAGCTCTCCTGTGTGCGTGCCTTTGCGCGTACGCAGCTCTCATGCGTGCGTGCCTTTGCGCGTACGCAGCTCTCCTTCGTGCGTACCTTTACGCGTACGCAGCTCTCATGCGTGCGTGCTTTTGTGCGTACGCAGCTCTCATGCGTGCGTGCTTTTGTGCGTACGCAGCTCTCATGCGTGCGTGCTTTTGTGCGTACGCTGCTCCTTACGTGCGTGCTCAATTGCGTACGCAGCTCCCCTGCGTGCATGTTTTGTGCGTACGTAGCTCCCCTGCGTGCGTGCCCTTGTGCGTACGCAGCTCCCCTACGTGCGTGCCCTTGTGCGTACGCTGCTCCCCTGACCCCTTGATTAACCCATTGGCTCTAGGAGTATTGGTTTTATTTCTCGACTTGGTTTCTTTGTTTGTGGATTGAGTTTTCCTGAGATCTGTTCAACACAGCACGACTATCTTGACCCGACACGGCCTAACACGGTTTTCTAGTAATTGTTTATGACTAGTACGGTTCTCAGAATTTTCTGTGGATTATGATTCTGGTATTTTCTGATCTCCTTGCTAGTGACCCAGTGGGGTGCACACCTAACTTGTAACTTGTATTTAATCCTTGTGACTTGATAACTTGATAGTGGCCCGTGGCGGCGCACTCCTGACTTGTAGCATGACTTGATAACTTAACGCTGTTGCGACGGCTAACTTAACTTGACCTGCCTTGACACCGTGGGTAGTTCCTTCTTGCTTGCTTGTTAAATCCACTTGTCTTGTCTTGCATCATGTCTAGGATGGAACTCCTGAGTACCACGGTCAGGAGTACCTACTAAAATGGATTAAGGTTAATAACTAGAATAACACAGTAGTCATGAAGAGATGATACAGCTACAAGCAATCCCGTTACCTGGGCGCTCTTGGGATCTGTATCCTGCCGACGAGTAGGGCGCATTTCCAGTACACTGTCATGTGTTGCACCTTCTAAGTCACCTAAGGGTACATGCGTTCCTGGACGATGTACCCACCTGAATTCAACCTCTAATTTTCGACCTGGGTAACCTGGGTGGTCTGTAGGGCTTGTGGCTGTGGAATAATCTCACTGCATCTTGTTAGTAATTAGGCCTGTGATAACCCTAGTTAGTTAAAGTAGTAAGCCGTAGTATCTGTTTGGCCGTGATTGATTGAATAAAGTATAACCAGTCTAGCCATGTCTTGATCCAGTACAAGATTGCTTCATGTCTTGATTTATTACATTATATCTTGCCGATAAATGGTGGGAAACCAAGTTCTGTTCAGGTGAAGGGTTACAACCCCGATCTTTGTTTGGTTTACGGGTTGTAACCTGGTTATCGGAATAGTTCCATGGTTATCTCGTCGTATATCATCCTGACATATTTTCCTAAATTCTAGTTTTATTATTAGATTTTCTTGTGCTTATTGCTGGCTTTTGTTCTTATTTCGTGGCCCCCTTGTGGCACTTGCTCTTTCTGGGGTTGACCCAGCTGGTTTTGTGTGGCCAGATTTTGGAGCAGCTCCCGAGGATCTACCAAGCTTCCAGCCCAATGGTGACAACTAGACGGAACCCGGGCCAAGAGCGGGTTTTCCTTTTTGTCTTGCCCACTTCATTGTAAAATTATTCTTTTGAGACGTTTAGCCGACGAGCACCTGTTAGCTCGATGCACTTACTTACTGTCTGCCTACGGGCTGTGAACATGATTAACAAATCCTAGGGTTGATCATGTACGACTAAACTCTTGCGAGTCCTAACATTTTGTAACGACTAGCTTCATGATCAGCTGAATATGTAATATTTAGGACGCCTTATTATTGTATATTTAATGATCATACATCTTGCGACCTTACTTACTTGTTTGTGATTGAGACATTAGGCTTGTTCATGACCATAAGAGACTGTTGGCTTGTAGTGAACCCTCATATATCTAGACAGCCGTGACCGTATATCGAGGTGGTTTCCATTTCAATATACGTAGCTGGCTGTGTCCGCCCCCGCTCTCTAGTATTCTGGTTCTGGGGCATGACAGGTTCTGAGGAACTAGGTGATACCCTTGGTACGCGTCGCATGGAGGCATCATTCTCCAAGAGAATCTACCTGGGAGCGGGAGGATGATATGCGCGAGCGTTACCCATATCTTTTTGGACCGTGAGGTATACTTTCTATCATTCTCATCAGTTGCATTGCGCCTTTCAATTTCGAGGACAAAATTCTTTTAAGGAGGGTAGATTTGTCACTACCACATTTATAGTTTGAGAGTATTTTTGTCATTTTTGAATTATTTGAATTTAATATATTTTATTAGGAATTTTAAATGATTTAATTGAATGGATTGATTTAAATACTAATTTATTTTTTGCCATGTGATTTTGGTTAGCCTAACCTAGATTGGACCTAACTGTAACACCCAGTTTCTGGAATGAGGGTATTTTTGAAATTTTGTATTTATTAATATTATTTATTTGTATTTAAATCACATTATGATTTTTGGTGATTTTTAATTATTTTTAAACTATTTAAAAATGTTTTAAGTCGTGACTTGTGATTTTGGTGTGCAGCTAGTGAAACCCTAGAGACTGCATGACCTAGAGCCTAACCATGTCATTAGAATTATTTAATTATTATTTTAGTCTAGGGGTAATTTGGTCATTTTGACTTATTTGAATTATTTGGTGATTTGTTGAATTTGTGAGTTCTAGCTTGACCTTGACTTGTTGAGACCTAGTGAACTAGCCTAAAAGCTAACCCTAGCCATGGTGACCCTAGTCTAACTTAGGTTAACCTACTTTTAGTCATTAGAAACCAATTTTAGAATGAAGGGATTTGGTTTAGTGAATTTAAGTCATGGCTTATGATTTCATGAAATGACTTATGGCTTAATGATTGTTTGATCATGACTTAAGCCCATGGGCCAATTTAGGAAACCCTAACCCTAATTTTTACAACTTATGACCAGCCACTAGGGCTCCCCCTTCCCTATAAATATTCTCCTCCTTGTTCTTGCCTCTTTTATTAAAATTTTACAAGTTTGAAGAAAGAGGTAAGAACCTTCTTTCCCAATCCATAACTTCCTCATTTCAATTCCTTTTTGGCTCAAATCTTTTGCATTGGGTTCTAATTGATCCCTACATTATGTTCATGGAGAGAAATCTCAGGTTTGAATCAATTTGGAGATATTGGCTAGCAAGGAGGAATCCCCCATTTGAAGCTTTTCTATGCAATTTGCACCTATAGGTAAAACCCTTTAAATTGATTTAAATTTCGGTTTTCTTTGCATGTAGGGCTAGATCTAGGAGTCCCCTAGGTGTCCCTAAAATTTGGGTGAATTTCGTGTCCGTTTGGTGTCCGTATCGGACACGTGTCATAGTATTGTGTAGGCATTTGTTGAAATGCCTCAATGGATTGAATGTTATTATTTTTCGAAACAAATTATATATTTGGGTAGCTCTTCATGTGTAGATTATGTTTGTATATGACTGAGCACATTTCTGGACAGGTTTGTGTCCATATTTGGAAACACACGTGTGCACAAGGACACCGTGCAGTGCCCTGCTGCTCGGGTGCCACTGCAGACACGACACGGGCTCTCGTGAGCTGAAATTCGGTGGACACGTTCCCCTAATGACTGACACGACACCTACATAATTTTGTGGGTTCTCGTTTTGTGTGCACGGAGAAAACCGACCCATACTGGCCGTACGTGCGCACTGTGCACGCGTAGAATTTAACCACTGACACGCACGTTTAACTGATACGACACGTCTCGTGGACACGGGACAGGCACTTGGACACGTCCCCCTAGTCTAGGCGTACACGTGTACACGGCCACGTGTCACCACGTGGCCTGTGTCGTGCACTGGACACACGTGCACGTGTGCACGAGGACTGGGAAATCCTGTATCCAGACACAATTTCAAATTGGTTTTGGACACCTCGTGTCCTAATTTTTGGACTCATGGGTGTCCTATTAGACACGTGTGACATGTCCCCATGCCTACGCACTCTTGACACACCTTGAATTAGGTTTTTGGATTTAAATTTGGCCTTTGAGCTCTAAAACTCTGATACACAGGTTCTGTTTGCATTTCTGGAATTTGGAATGTGTTCCCACCCATTTTCACGATTTAAATTGACATGATAGGTACAATAACATGTGTATTAGACTATGTTAATCTTGATTATTGATTGTGGTAAGTTTTGGATGTTCAAATGGGATTTGGACAGTTCGAATGAATGAACTGTACTGAGAATTCCCATTCACTGATACTGTGTGAGGATAACTGGGTTTTCTGTTTCAAATTAAGTAATTATTGTGTTTTAATATGTAAATTAGGTTCATTTATTAATGTGAGACATGTTTACATACCTGGGATTTAATTACAAGCTGAGCTTAAGGATTTCATGATTGATTTTGGTTTCGGTTGCAAGATCATGAACTTCTGATACTGGATCCAGTTTGTGGGTTCCAGAGTTATCATCAGTTTTAATTGTTAATTTCTATGAATGAATGTTCATTGGATGATGTATCATAGATTCACATGATTGGTTTATATAGATGAATGTTAGATTCCAAGTTTTTGGATTCGAATATGGTTCAGTGTACTCTGAAACAGGAAATTCCTGAGATTGCACAGCCTTCATGACCAAGTCGAGCTCCACACACATTTCTCTGTGACACTCACTGGACACACACCTTGACACTTGCTGACACAGCCACTTAACACCATGATCTGCTACCTTGACCCTTGTTTCAGTCCAATACTTAGACAGGAATTGGATGAGAGCCTGGAACCTAAGACTCAAGCCTGAGATTAGAATTTGGTTGTGAATGCTAGTTTTAAACATGGAACTGAATTTGTTGGGTATGGGATTTGATCCCCATACTATTTTCTTGAGGGTTGGGATGTTAGTTTAAGATTGATTGGTAAAGGCTTCATATTTGGGTTGGTTTTAGAGTTAGACTTTAAGTATTTGGGTTGATATGCACACAGGTAATTGATGTAATTTTATTAGACTGAAATAGAGATGTAATGTCAGGTTGGTATGCTGTGAGGTTCAGCCTTAGAGCCCTGCACTTGGTTCCTACATATAGGCACTGTCACTGAAATCTTCACTATCACACATTTAATTGCTGATTCCTGATAAATTGCACAGCCAAATCTGAAAACAGAGAACAATGTGCTTCCCTATATACTCACACACACACACTCAAATCTGCCGTATTGTTCCCTGTTCATGTGATATCACACCCTCATATGATACAACTGTCCTTGACACACTCTCTAAAACCTGTCACTTGATTGGGTGAATTGAATGTTAGAAATCTGTGACCAATCTCCTTTGCAGTCCCTTGATTTCTTGGCAGCAGTATAGTGGCATGTAGTGTTTGGCCTTGGTTGGTATTACCTTGCCTTGACATGGCATAGGAGAGTCAACATCCTTCATTAGTTAGATTATGAAGTTGTTCAGCCTTATATTAGGATGCCAGTCCTGTGTTGTCCTGCATTCATGTGTTGTCCCTTACCTTTGTGCATCAAGTAACATAGATGAGGTTAGTTGACTTGGGTATAGGATCTTGGTAGTATAGTATGTTTCACTGTTCACTTCCCAGTTATATATCTTTCCCTCTACACACACACACACCTTCAAACCAATGTAAACACACCCTATAGTCCTGTCACTAGTTTCAGGGAAAACTGAAACATGTGAGTTGTTTCCTAATCAACTCACACAAACACACATCTGTCACACCCCTCTACACATGTTATATACACACACACAATCTGGAATGGACCTTCACATACCCTACATTATGTCATAGTCCACACACATGCCTATGCCTAAACTAAGAACCACTAATTCCTAAATTCACACACTATTGTATCACATATACATGTCTACCACCATATGTATTATAAGGGTTAATGGCCTATATGTATATATATGAATATTTTGTCTATATGGCATATAGCCTGTGAGTGTATATCTCTATATGATGATAATACCTATATATGACATGCCTAGTATAGCTTTGCATATCATTCTATAGCCTATAGTACATATATACATTATATTGGTGTATGGTACTTGGCATGGTTGTACTAGTGTGGTCCTATTGGCTTGTGCTTGTACTTGGTTGCTAGATTAGGCTTGGTTAGGCCTAGTGAGACTTGTTAGACTTGATTGGACTAAGATTGACCTAGTTTGACTAGAGTATTAACTTGGGTTGACCCAGAGTTGACCAAGTTTGACTTGGACCTAGTTTGACCTAGACAGTTGACCAGGTTTGACTTAGAGATTGACTTTGACCTAGATTGGTCTAGAAATTATGTAGATTGCATCATAAACATCATTTACCGTGTTTTAAACACATTATAACCTGTACTGCTCTATTTAGGACATTGTGACTCCAGTGCAGACATCTGACATTACACAACTCTTTTCAGAGTATCAGGCGAGTACATTCTCTGATAGTTCTCTCATTTACTTGTATTGTACTTCAGTTCTAGTTAGTTGTATGCGATTCTTTGTTACAACACGTATGGATATTCTGGATTCATGTATACGACACACATTTATTTTTTTGGCCTCTATTACTGGTATCATCATTTCTGGCTTCTATTACGGGAATCACCTACTGGAATCATTTACTGGTATCATTATATTTTGGCTGGACTCATCTTGAATCATTGTGTCAGATTTCTGGATTCACTTGCTGGGAGGGGAAATACTAGAGTAAGACATGTAGGCATACCCCATTTCTGGAATCACCCTTTGCTGGAATCAAACTGGAATGATAGACATCTCACACCCGGCCAGGTGTGTGATGTGCCGGATTACCCATAGCCGTTTACATATCGATCTCGGTATTTTAAAACACACTGCTAGAGTATAGGCTGGACTCACCCTGGAATTATTGATCACTATAACTGGAATCGTCCCTTACTGGATTCATCTTGTACTGGACTTACATTGGAGTTACACTTGTCTACATTGCTGTCTGGACTTTATATCATATTACCCTGGTTCAGCTAGTTCTATTTTTACAGTCTTCATTACTATGATTCTTCTCTTGTTTAGTTATTTTCTTTCCTTGCACTTTATCTGTCTTTCTTACGATCACCTGAATATAAACTGCCATTTTCATCAATACAACTGTCTATAACTGCTTTATAGTTCTCTGTCATTTACTTGGGTTTTCTAGATGAGATGTGCTCGTTCCTGTCCTGACTGGACCTGTTGAAAATTTTACAGATGATTGTCCTGAGGACACATGCCCTACATATTACGGACCAGGAGACGGGTTAGCTACCTTTGGCCCCGACACTCAGGAGTGATCGGATTTAGTTAGTAGACTGGCATCTGTTTTCATTTAGAGCTTGTTGTATAGAATTGAGACTTGAGATGTATTTGAGATTGTTTGAGTTTGTTGTTATTTTATCAGTAGTTATAGTTGTCTTCAATTTCTTAGTTATATTTCAGTGTTATCTTATCGTCCTTAGACTGTGATTGAGTTACACCATATCTTATACTTGTCCTCCGTTCGGAGTTGATCATGATGATTACATTATATACTGCATGAGTTGATGGTTAGTTAGAGACTTAGAACAGCGTTCTACCGCCGACACTGCGGCGTAGGCTGGGCGCTGTTACGTACTCGTACCCTCACAGTGGGTGCGGGTTATGACACTAACCTAGATTGGTCATAACTAGTTTAGTTAGCCATTTGAGAATTAGTTGGTATTGGTTAATGGTTTAAGTCAAGTTTAGTTAAGATTGAGTGATTTGCTAGAGACTAGGAAAGAGCCCTAGATTTTAGGCCACAAATTACCCTTGATTCATTCCTAGCCCTAGGATGCAAACTAGAAACCTTAACCCTAACTAAAGTGGCCAGCCAAGACCCCCCTTGCCTATATAATATCTTTTTAGGAAGGTGAGCCTCATTTTAATTAGTTCTTCATTTTTCCTAAAGACTAGGTGAGCCTTTGTTATTTTCTTCATAGTTTAATCAATAGGACTCCATTTTTATGGGTTTTTCTTCCATTGTGTTCTAATCAATGTTCTCTTGCTGATTGTGGAGTCAAATCTCATATTTGAATCAATTTGAAGGATTTAGGTGGCTTTGAAGAACTCCTTGGAAGAGAGTTTTTGTGTTGAAGAACAACCATAGGTGTCACGCCCCGCTCCCATAGGAGCGATCGTCCTCGCTAAGGCGTAATGCCGTACGAGCTTAGATTGCGCTCGTGCAAGGCGGGTTCCATAACGGCCGATTTTAGAGGCTGCGACGGGATCGTCGTACAGAAGTCCCATGCAGAGACATTGAACATGCAACGGAAATTTAGAATAAAACACAAGTTATTCAAAGAAGCTCTTTTATTGATATTGGAACAAGGTTACAATGGGGCGCAAGGCCAAAATTACAATCACTCAAATCTACTCATCTCACATTACAATCACACAGCTCTCTCTCATCTCTCAAAGTACATTTGCTTGAGCCAGCAGAAACTTCGAAAGACGATGTCCATACATTATGTCCCGTATAAGTCTTTAATCCATGCGGCCGCGAGCTTCAAATCGCCAAGGAACTCCGTGCCTCGACGCATCCAAGCAAGCTCCACGCCACGAGCTTCTACCTGTGCCTGCACGTGTAAACTATGTGGGTGTCAGTACTCAACTGTACTGGTGGAATGACCTTCTCGCCCACCCATACAAAACTCGTACGTTTTTTACTTTGTGCAACATAATCCTTTCTTATCAATTGTCTTTCTACTCTTACCTTAGGATCAGTTTTAGGACCGACGTCTTGGCCTATTCCATGTCTCTAGACCATCTCGTGCTTGCAACGACAACGTTAACTTATCGAGTCGTGTTTTCCTTACGGCCATAATCAGAGACGCAACTACGCGATGAGGCTCCATTTCCGTGTGACCGTGCTTCAAATCCTTTGTGCCGTGCCTCGCAACTATGTGCGACTCAACCATATCGCCGCCTCGCGGCCCTTGCTACTTTGATCAACAACTGACCCAATCAAGACTTGTGAATGTTAGTGTCACTCAACCAACTTTGCCTTGCGGCGGTTTCCAGACTTAAACTCAAACAACTCAACCAACTTAAGCGACTTATATGCCGACAACTCAAGACTTGACGCCACATCTCGTGCCGAAGCACGACGCCTATGTTGAAATCCAATCTTAGGCCCAAACTTTGTGTTCTAACTATACACACCTTCAACTCAACTCAATCCAAAGGCATACACACGGTTAGCCGCTATTTTCTGACATCTATATGAACTTGGCCACTAGCATCACAAGCTATACCTTGACGTATAGTTTTGTTATTCGAGACCCTTTTAGCGCAAGGTAGCGATCCCCGCTGAAAGTCCCCGACTAACCTGAGCGGGAGCATACTCCCAGCTCGACTATACCCTGTTCCCTCCTAGGCCGAGTCGGCCCCATGGCCCAAGGTTACCGCTCGAGGGTTTATCGCCCTTGTTGACAAGTTGTCAAATGACCATGCAAGACTCGACACAAACTGACGTCTCACACAGTCATTCCTCTACCAAAACCAAGACTTCTATCCTTGAGACCCCTCGACGACCCACGGTCGCGAGCATTCCTTTTCTTGAGACCCCTCGACGACCCACGGTCGCGAGCATTTCCTTCCTTGTTACCCTATCATTTGGTTCAACTCATGAATGCCTATTTGATAGTCCTTTCTCAAAACTCACTTTGAATCAATTGTGATCCTTGCCTTAAACACTAGGCCCGTACATCCTGCCTTAAGCCAATCGTGCTCTGCGTGACACTCATGCCCAAGTCGACGGGCCTTGAGATCGTGGGACTACTTAACTTGACAACCGCAGAATGAGCGGGACAGCACTTGGAATGACTTAGGTCGACCGGCATAACTTTGCCTAACTTACTCAAGCCTACAACTTAACCCGAGGGATGAGCAAAGGCTATGCCAAGCCTTGCGCAGTGGAAGCGTGCATGCTTTATCAAACATTTACGTGGGTGACGCCTATGACTTAGGTCTTAACTTTTGCACCAAAGACTAACTTTCCTTCTCCCAAGCCACGGGACGAAGGACCGAGTGTCATTTTCAAAGCACGCCGTGCACCAACTCTAAGCCGACCGTTGGACCTTTTTCCATGTTCTAACTCATTTCGACCCGTCGGGATTATTCCCTTAGCTATGTGGATTCGTCTTTTTTATTATCAAGCATATTGTGCAAGTTGAAAACACACGATTTATTATGTGAAGGGTAAGATGAGGCAAGTTCACCGAAACTATCCCACCTGAGCGAGCGGTCGCCTCAACCGAGCGATGTCTTCCAGCAGTTGTTGCAAGGCTAAGGCCAAACGTCGTCGGCGTTTCGATTCCTCCGATTGACTGAGCGGGACGGGGCACTATATCATACACCACTCAGAAAAAGTTTCGTCCTCAAAACTAACTGAGTACAGTTATCGACTTATCACTTTATTCAACATTCAAGAACTTTCGCACACAATTCTCCTATGCCTTTCCCAAATCCGAGCCACGCTCGTGCTATCCACAATCCTTTCTTCAAAACTTACGATCTCAAAATCCTCGATACTTTTCATTCCTCAAGTCTCACTTTGATTCAGCGTATCACTTAGTTTGGATCGTGCACACATTTCAGGCGTCCCCGAAATACATGCATTTCAACCAAGCCTTGTGATAGTAAATCCAATTCCACCTATCGATCCATCCACTCAATCCTGAAAATCAATACTACCGATGCTAGCCCTCGCAACATGGACATCTCGCCTAGCCGCTAGGCAATCTCTTTAGGCTAAAGTCAATTGTCAGTATTGGAATCACAGTTCCCAAACAACGATATCAACACTGACCCCATCCTAAGGTCAAATCAAGTTGATAGTACGGGGTTTTTCTACCCAAGCTCGCATCACTCCGATTTTTAAACATCGAGCATCGATTTCCTACGCACATCCCAATATTTGTCGTACGGGGTCCGAGTCGTTCAGCAAAGCCATCCTACGATAACTCACGTTCAACCAATCCTCGTCATGAACATATCGCTCGTTTATCAAGCCGTTTTACATAGTCTATCTCTTCGCACACGTTCGACATAATCCACCTATCAATCCTTCTCAAGTTAAGCACGCTACGACACAATTCACCGCTAAATCATGATTCAGATTCCATACTCCCTAAGTCATTTATCCTAATTCACGAAATCGATCATCAGGTCGTCCGACTTAACAGTGCGTTGTGCCCCGATCTCATGCGAGTCAGATTATCCACGGTGGGCACAAATCACCATGCACGCTCCCGCGAGATAATCATTCTCATCGGGACATAACTCTTGTTTTGTGTTCAGACTAATTCATTCTCGATACGCGGATTGGACCTACTCAATCCTCAAGTTTCACTCATTTTCCAATCATAAGTCCTACAATCCTCGAGTCCACCTTCGCATCAAGCCGACAAGTCGAGACAATCAACGTTGCTGCGTCCTAATTTTCCGAGTTCGATCATTCCTGCGACATGAATCACCATGTCAGCACTCACGCGGAACGATCGCCCTAAACCCGATGCAACGCATGGACGAGGCTAGAGTTGCACTCGGGCAAGACAAGATGGTCAACGTTGTGGTTTTCTGCGTAACCATCAAGACACAATCATTTTCATCCAACATTCATCTCGGTCAAAATCTTAAGTATCGCATCCAACCGAACAATAACACTTGCACGATCGTCATTTGCCGAGTCAGAGTACCCCCGAGTTATCGCATATCATCTTTGATATGCCTCAATACCATCGATGATATACGTAACTTGACGATCTTCGTTTGCAACGAATTCTGAGTCGTACGAATGATGCCATCGTCCGACTGGATAATTTCCTCGACATTCAAATTCAAGTTCGATCATTATCCCTCGATTCATTCACAACATCAATTTCCTCAAACCAAACTCACGTATCGTTCATCAGTCCATCTTAAGTCATCGACCAACGTGTTTCCTCAATCATTCGATCGACATCCCTGAGGCTATCGCATACACCACTCAGGGATGAAGTCATTCAACAAATTCTCAACTTATCATTCGAATCAAAATCCACTTCTTCAAATTTTTCCGTTCGAACCATTCCTCAAATTCCAAGCACGCTCGTCTATATCGCATCGACGTTAACGTCCCTCGATAGTACCCCTATCGATAGTCATCTCACTTTAATCAATCGAGTTCAACTCATTCTCGTCTGACACAATTCAATTCCCGCACTCGACTTTTCTAAGGTCGACGCAACTTTGGTGTATATGCCCAGCCCGACTTAGCCAACCGTGCTTACGTAAACCATCTTTTTATTTTATCAAAAACTGTTCTCCTACGTTTTGCAAAATAGATAGACTTATTGTATAGACATCCGTGGGACATTTGAGAGAGAGCGCACCAACGATATCAACTTGCGGAATCAATTTCAGAGTTTGCGGAAACAACGAGTTAAAGAATTCAATAGATAGTCCAAGGACGTAAAGCCGTGCTCTGATACCATTATGTCACGCCCCGCTCCCATAGGAGCGATCGTCCTCGCTAAGGCGTGATGCTGTACGAGTCTAGATTGCGCTCGTGCAAGGCGGGTTCCATAACGGCCGATTTCAGCGGCTGCGACGGGATCGTCGCACAGAAGTCCCATGCAGAGACATTGAACATGCAGCAGAAATTTAGAATAAAACACAAGTTATTCAAAGAAGCTCTTTTATTGATATTGGAACAAGGTTACAATGGGGCGCAAGGCCAAGATTATAATCACTCAAATCCATTCATCTCACATTACAATCACTCAGCTCTCTCTCATCTCTCAAAGTATATTTGCTTGAGCCAGCGGAAACTTCGGAAGGCGATGTCCATATATTATGTCCCTTACAAGTCTTTAATCCATGCGGCTGCGCGCTTCGAATTGCCAAGTATCTCCGTGCCTCGACGCATCCAAGCGAGCTCCGCACCACGAGCTTCTACCTGTGCCTGCACGTGCAAACTATGTGGGTGTCAGTACTCAACTGTACTGGTGGAATGAGCTCCTCGCCCACCCATACAAAACCCGCACGTTATTTTACTTTGTGCAACATAATCCTTTCTTATCAATTGTCTTTCTACTCTTACCTTAGGATCAGTTTTAGGACCGCCGTCTTGGCCTATTCCGTGTCTCTAGACCATCTCGTGCTTGCAACGACAACATTAACTTATCGAGTCGTGTTTGCCTTACGGCCATAATCAGAGACGCAACTACACGATGAGGCTCTATTTTCTTGTGACCGTGCTTCAAATCCTTTGTGCCGTGCCTCGCAACTATGTGCGACTCAACCATATCGCCGCCTCGCGGCCCTTGCTACTTTGATCAACAACTGACCCAATCAAGACTTGTGAATGTTAGTGTCACTCAACCAACTTTGCCTTGCGGCGGTTTTCCGACTTAAACTCAAACAACTCAACCAACTTAGGCGACTTATATGCCGATAACTCAAGACTTGACGCCACATCTCGTGCCGAAGCACGACGCCTATGTTGAAATCCAATCTTAGGCCCAAACTTTGTGTTCTAAATGTACACACCTTCAAATCAACTCAATCCAAAGGCATACACGCGGTTAGCCGCTATTTGCCGACATCTATATGAACTTGGCCATTAGCATCACAAGCTATACCTTGACGTATAGTTTTGTTATTCGAGACCCTTTCAGCGCAAGGTAGCGATCCCCGCTGAAAGTCCCCGACTAACCTGAGTGGGAGCGTACTTCCAGCTCGACTATAACCTTTTCCCTCTTTGGCCGAGTCGGCCCCATAGCCCAGGGATACCGCTCGAGGGTTCATCGCCCTTGTCGATAAGTTGTCAAATGATCATGCAAGACTCGACACAAACTGACGTCTCACACAGTCATTCCTCTACCAAAACCAAGACTTCTGTCCTTGAGACCCCTCGACGACCCACGGATGTGAGCATTCCTTTCCTTGAGACCCCTCGACGACCCACGGTCGTGAGCATTTTCTTCCTTGTTACCCTATCATTTGGTTCAACTCATGAATGCCTATTTGATAGTCCTTTCTCAAAACTCACTTTGAATCAATTGTGATCCTTGCCTTAAACACTAGGCCCGTGCATCGTGCCTTAAGCCAATCGTGCTCTGCGTGACACTCCTGCCCAAGTAGATGGGCCTTGAGATCGTGGGACTACTTAACTTGACAATCGCAGAATGAGCGGGACAGCACTTGGAATGACTTAGGTCGACCGGCATAACTTTGCCTAACTTACTCAAGCCTACAACTTAACCCGAGAGACGAGCAAAGGCTATGCCAAGCCTTGCGCAGTAGAAGCGTGCATGCTTTATCAAGCATTTACACGGGCGACGCCTATGACTTAGGCTAACTCTTAGCTTTTGCACCAAAGACTAACTTTCCTTCTCCCAAGCCATGGGATGAAGGACCGAGTGTCATTTTCAAAGCACGCCGTGTACCAACTCTAAGCCGACCGTTGTATCTTTTTCCATGTTCTAACTCATTTCGACCCGTCGGGATTATTTTCTTAGTTATGTGGATTCGCCTCTTTTATTATCAAGCCTATTGTGCAAGTTGAAAACACACGATTTATTATGTGAAGGCTAAGATGAGGCAAGTTCACCGAAACTATCCCACCTGAGCGAGCGGTCGCCTCGACCGAGCGATGTCTTCCAGCAGCCGTTGCAAGGCTAAGGCCGAACGCCGTCGGCGTTTCGATTCCTCCGATTGACTGAGCGGGATGGGGCACTACAATAGGTACATTCCTATCCACCCATTAAAATTAGGTTTTATTTGTATAAATACCTAGCCCTAGGTGTCCTGGTCCTGTAGGAATAGGGTTTGCCAATTTTCGTGTCCTGTACATGTCCGTATCGGACACGTATCAGTGTTGTGCGCAGGTGTTCGACGAAATACCAAAAAGGGCATTTCGATCGAGATTTTGAGTTGTGTTTGAATAGAAATTCGTGCCTTGGTGTCGCTTATGGGTTTCTAAGCGACTGAACTGGTTTTGTGTCGAGTTGGAGTCGAACTGGACTCGTGGACACGTCTGCGCGCGCGTGGACAACACTGTCCTGCTACTTGCGGGTTCGTGTGGGTTGTTCTGGACACGTGGGCACGTGTCCTTTGACACGAAGCTCGGGGCAGTGTCTGACACGACACTCCCCAAGTCTCGTGTCACTTTGTTTCGTGTCGAGTCAGTTAGGACTCGTGCACTGGATACGGGAACTGTCGACCGACCAGATCTATGTATTGGGTTTGCATGTGTTGTGGACACGTCCGTGTCTTGTTTCTGGATACGACATTGAATGTATGACACGAACACATAATTGTTATTAATTACCAACCAATATTCTAAGCCTATTACTACTATTTCAATGTTAAATAGGAAATTCCTTTTTGACTGATACACAATGTATCAGTGAGCATTTTGAACTGTTCATATTTTTCCTGTGTTAAAATCCTGTTAATTGGTGATTAATTGTATACTAAATTATATCCTAACATTCCTGATCACTGTTAGTTTAAATTACATATTAGAATAGGCTTTGTTTTAGATGGAAAATCGAAGGAGTGTTCAGTCAACTGATACACAAGGTATCAGTGACTGTACACTGAAATAACGTGTAGGCAACTCTAGAGGGGGGTGAATAGAGTTTGTGTCGATAATCACCAAATAAAAAATAACTCTATATCACCTTCACAAAACAACTATCAAGATAGTAACTAAATCAGAGAGAAATGCGGAAGTAAATAAAGATCAGAAGAGCATACGCAAACACAGCAGTTTTAACCTGGTTTCCCTCGTGGAGGACTAGTCCAGGCCTGAGAACTCTAGCTCAGGATTAAATCCACTATTTGTGAAATAGTAGTTACACCCCGTACCTTTTCTTCAGAAGAGCACGTCAACTTCTTACAGATTCGCAGTGGCAAAACTTAGAATTATCCAAGTGACTTTTCTTTTCCTCTTGCACACAACTTCTAGCTGATATCGCACTGAGCACCTTGGGCTACGGAAAGTTGTGGCTTAGGAGATATGGAAGAATGAGGCTTGGAGTAGTAGAGCTTAGAAAGCTTGAATATTTGAAGGTAAGAGATGATTTGAAATAAAAGAATTCAAGCTCTATTTATACTACTCTGGGGAGGCAGAATTCGGCCAGAATTCTGCCCCAAGAATTCAAATTTTCGAACGTTGGACAGCTTGTAGCAAGCAGGCCCTAAAAATTAGGGTGCTGGAAATCAGGGGACAGAGTTCGGCCCGAACTCTGTGTGGAGGCAGAGTTCGGCCCGAACTCTGTCTCCAAAAGACAGAATTGGTCCATTGGGCTTTTGGGCTTTGTGGAGCTTGGGCTTGGTACAGGAATTGGTCTGTTTGAATGGTAGAGCTTGGAGAGATATGTCTAGGGGTTGAGATGACTCAGTGCGACTCAACGTACACATTCTCCTAGACTCAATAAATTAAAGATTACAGACTTGGAACAAGTAAAAAAATCAATAGCCCTTTGATGACGCCTTTCTTCTGATATTTGAGCAGTCCTGAAGACGTCTTTTTCCTTGACAGCAGTCGTCCGAAGATAAACAGATCTGGAAATCTGAATACCTTTCGGGGGCTTCGCCCCCGAACCCCCGACGGGGGGCGCTGCCCCCTCGACCCCTGTCCGCTGACCGGGCAGCGGAACCCCCGATGCGAGGCCCCAGTTAGGTCGCTAGGCGGTTCGAAGAAAACTCTTTGTATGACGCCGTCTTTGATCCATCATTAATTCTTCATTGCTTACGTCCTGGTTTGATCATGTTTGATCATGCTTATTGCATGTCTACAAATACATGTTAGGCTAGCAAAATATGTTGTAGTACGATACAAGCATAGCAATATAATATAGGACAATTAGGACAATGCTAAGCAAAATATGTTGCAGTACGATACAAGCATAGCAATATAATATAGGACAATTAGGACAATGCTAAGCAAAATATGTTGCAGTACGATACAAGCATAGCAATATAATATAGGACAATTAGGACAATGCTAAGTTTAAGTAGCAACATGATAGTGAGTATATGAATATTAGTGACATCATTTTGTTAAACTTAACTGATTAGCCATAGTCAAAAATACGATGTAATCATTGGGCCAACATACACTGTATGATTCCTGAGATTCTTCATGGTTTAGTTATGTTTAAATGTTAAATCAGGTCCTAACACATTACCTAATCCCGGTTAGCTAATCATACATGCTAGAATAGGCCTTATAAATCGTAAATGGGATTTTGGCTTTGGGGTTGTTCATGATTAGCTCAATATTATTTCCACATTTCACTACAAGAAATTTTGCTTATAGTGACGGAAGTTGGTGACGGAATGAATATTCAGTTACTAGTAAAAGATTAATTGTGTCGGATTAAGGAAAACATTAGTAATACTATTTCTAACGGAATAAATATTTAATGGTGACGGACTATGCGGTCACTAAACTTTATTTAATTATTAAATGAGAAGATAGACGTAAAAATTTTAAATATGTTTCATGAAAAATATTAGGGACTTTTAAATCAGTCACTAATAAAAAAATAGTTTAATATTAAATAATAAATTTAATAAGAAAAAATAATCTAATAGTTTTAAATATTTGGGCCCGAATTAGCGGGATTGAAAAATTGGACGCCACTTTTTTTTCACATGTGCCATCATTTTTTTTCTTTACAGAATATTTGGTCATAAATAGTTTATGATTCTCTCATCCTCTGAATATTTACTCCTACAAAATTTTCTCGTCCTCTCCTCCCCCTCTCATCCTTCTCTAGGTCATAAGGGTTTTCTTCTCCTTGTAATTCTCTCATCTCTTCCGTTATTTACTCATCTCCTCCTTCTCTAATAATTTTTTGTTTTGTTTTAAAGGTGTTCATCTAGAGAGAGCGAATTTCAATTCTCTTCGACCACTCTAGGTTAGTGAAGTTCAACCCTTTTCCACCGCTTTTCATCCAGGGAGGAAGTCCCATAAGCTCCATTGAGAAATCCTACCGGCTTAAGTAAATTTTAAAACCCTAACCATAATTTTCTTTCCCTATTTACGATATTTTTATATTCTTTAATTGTTTGTTTCTACAATTTTCTAATTTTATGTGCGTTAGAATGTGACTATATCTTTTTAGTGACATGAGACGTTGGAATTGCGACAAAGAGCGTATGTCCAAGCAATGGGACCGGAGACGCAAAATCGAGTACGTGGTCAGGGACTTGGTGTGACGTGAAATCGAATGCATTATCATGTTTCATCATTAAAATTTAGAACATCAATTTGTGTTGATGTACAATGTATTTTTTTGTTAATAGCAGACTTAACTTTATTTTGGAGTATATTTTATTTTTGAGTTGTTTGTCTAATTTGATGAATATATTATTTTTGGCTTCAATTTTTTTATTAAGAGTCCACTTACATTATTTTGGATGAAGAAATTGTGATTTCAGCAAAATGTGGTGAAAAAAATTACCTTCTACTATGGATCAAGTAATAATGACTGATTTACTATATTATTAATGACATATCAAACAATTAAGAATGTGGTTCAAAAAATTTGTAATTTTATTAATGACCCAACATTAGTGACTGACATATTAATTAGTGATAATTTTATTAATGACCAAACAATAATGACTGATTTATTATTAGTAATAACTATTAATGACCAAACATTAGTGACTGACATATTAGTTAGTAATAATTTTCTTAATGACCAAACAATAGTGACTGACTTATTAGTTAGTAATAATTAGTAATGACCCAACAGTAGTGACTGACTAATTAGGTAGTAATAAATATTAAATACTTTTTTATATTGAAAGATAAATACTTATCTACGTGGCATGTTCAATTATAGTGACAGATTTAAGAATTCATCCGTCACTAGTAGTATTAGTGTCGCTCGTAGTAGTGACTGACATTAATTTCGTTACTCATGTGTTTAGTCCGTCACTAATATCATTTCTGACGAAATTTAGTCACTATTAATATATATTAGTGACTGATCTTCGTCGTAACTATAAGCAAATTTTCTTGTAGTGTTTCCTGAGAACACTCTAACACCCATCCCACACATTGCATATATATCACATGTACACTACCCTGTTCTAAATTCCTGTCAGCACACACATTATACACACACTCTAGTATACATTCCTGTCTTTAGGATTTCATTCCTTAATATGTTAATCTGTGAACCTGACATCTATACATTCCTGTCTTTAGGATTTCATTCCTTAATATGTTAATCTGTGAACCTGAGATTAGTTAGGAATTGACTGTTATTGAATGTTACTGCTGATAACCTGAGAATGAGTTCATTCCTGGGTTTATGCTACACCTTTCTGAACACTATTTTTATACAACCTGTCACCAGAAATCAGATGAACACACACAACTGTGGCATTAGCATTTTAAACATGAGACACTATGACACTATTCTCCTGATATTCCCTCACATACACAGATTCTCTTATTACAAAATCTGAGAACATATTCATGTAATTCTTCACTGTTTTGAGTTTCCTAAAACTAAGATTACTGTTAAGCCCTGTCATTTGATTTACAAGGGAAATGGAAATCTGAGAACTTATACATGTCATTCTACACTGTTTGTTGAATTCCTGAGACTACACATACATGAACCTGAGAGTCACATTGTTTTCTAAATTCCCTTTCACTGAGAATGCACATTCTATTCCCTGTTAACACCAATGTTTGACACACACACACAACACTGTTTTCACTTGCTGTCCTGTCAATTGTCCCACACACACACACTGATTTATATCATGTTACTCACTGTCATATGCTTTCTATTACACTACACACACTAGAACACACACACACACACAGGTTCCTCTCTTAGCACTCTTGTGGCACACATATTTTATAATGTATAACACACACTTTGTTTTCTAAATTTCCCTTTCACTAAAAGTCGAGCTTGAATCTCTCTCCCAGCAATAGTGATAGGGCATTCCACCACCTCACTTACTGGCACTAACCCTCCTCCTGTCATAATCCGACAGTTCCGCCTAGTGGGCTTGGGTGTGAAGCCGTCTCTATGCAGAAACTCATATGATACAAAGCTATGGGTGGCTCCAGAATCAAACAATGCAATGGCAGGGAAAGAATGTAAAAGTATAGAACCTGTGATCACATCTGGCCCTGCCTCGTCCTCCTCAACTGCAGCCATGACGTAAGCACGTCCCTGCTGTGCTCCTCCCCTCTGCTGCTGCTGGTGCTGTGCAAACCTCTGCTGCTGGGGTGGTAGAGCTCCTCCTCTCTGGCGTGCAGCAGGCAATGCTCTGGGTGGTGCAGGCGGTGGTCCTCCAGCTCCTCGGGGTCCTCCTGCTAGTCTAGCTGTAGCCTGAGCGCATTCCCTCATCTGATGTGCATCTGATCCGCAAAAGAGGCAAAGTCCCAACCTCTTGCGGCACTCGTCGATATGATGACCGGGGCGATGGCAATAGGCACAAGGGGTCGCCAGCTGCTGTCTCTGATGCTGATGTGCAGGAGCTCTGGCTGGACGGTGATGCTGCTGCTGTGGCCTCGTCTGGGTCTGAGTCTGAACCCTCTTCGCTGGTGCCTGGAAACTGCTGATGCCCACATCCCGGTACCTCTTCAGCTTGGGGTCCGCCTCCTTTTCCACAGCCTGAGCAATCTTCAGAATGCTCACATACGTCGTCGCCTGACTGATCGCCACCGCATGTCGCAGCTCTCTGGTGAGACCCTTCTTGAATCTCCATGCTCTGTCCTCTGGCTCTCTAATCAGGTTCTCAGCGAACCTGCTGAGTCTGGTAAACTCTGAAGTGTACTGCACAACCGTCATCGTCCCCTGCTGCAGCACCTCGAACTGCATCCTCAGCTCATCCCGCTCCACCTATGGAAAGAATTTCTCTTTGAACAGTGTTTGAAAACTGTCTAAGACACTCGGGGCTCCGTCAACTGGGGGTCCTCCCGGTACCAAGCTCTCGCCAAGTCGAAGAGTCGTATGCTAGCCACTGACACCTTCTGGTCCTCCGGAATATTCGCCATGGTCAAGGTCCTCTCTGCATTCTCCAGCCATTCATCTGCATAGATGATCCCCTCGTCGCCCCAGAAGTCCATCGGGCAAAGATTCTGGTACTCCTTGGCTGTCCCTGGTCTCGGTCCTCGCGGTGCTGGAGGTGCCACTGGTGCTGGTGCTGGTGCTGCCGACTCTCTGGTCCTAAGCGCGTCGACGACAGTCGCTCTGAAAAGCGCTGCCTGATGGTTATGGGCCTCCAGAAAATGCTGAAACATCTCCATCACCTGGGTGCCGTCAAATGTCATCGTCGGAGGCAGCAACGAAAAAATAGGATGTGCTGACGGAAGCTGATCTGCCGAAACGTCGAGTGCGGGCTGCTCCGTGCCGCCTGCAACTCCAGAACTGCCTGTAACTCCAGGCTGATCTGCGGTCTTCCTCGTAGCGACCATCTGCATAAATAGAAAACTTATTGAACGACAAACCCTAAAACCTACAATGTTTTTTATAATAACAAAATACCTGATAATCCTGATAAACCTGATATACCCTTACTTTCCGATTTTCCTATGCTGTGATCAAGTTTTCCTAGTGTAAATCAAGTCCCCCAATAGTATGCTAAGTCCTAGGTACCATTAGAATAGACCTGCATGGGCCACCACTAAAAACATGTCACGACCCGCTTCCGAATAACCGGATACGAGTCGGACACGCCCAGCCTTTGTTGTTAGACACAACAAAGTAAGCTGTACCATTCTAGGGAAACTAACCAGATAATATGAACATGAATGAAATCACAGCATCTATATAAATGTGTCCCAACCAGAGTAAAGTATATCTCAGAATTATTACATTCAAACTAATGAAAAGAGTCTACTAGTCTCAATACAGGGAATAATAGGAAAAGCTAAATGAAACTCTAGGCTTCTGCAGCCTCTAAGTCACAAGCAGCTCCAGCTGGCTCAGCAGGAAAAGCAATATCCTGACCATAGTAGGTGTCACACAAGGCCTCCATCTTACCTGCAACATATCCTATTCAGGAGCGGAGCAAAGTACAGTTCTAGATAATGAACAATAACATCATGATATGGAAAGTAAATGCTGAAAGAACAAGAAGAACAAGATATGTAAAGAAAAGGAAGAACATGAACTACTGCTATAAAGATACATGAAAGATTATGACTATATAAAGATGCAGGAAGGATCACGACTATAGCTAAAATCAAGATCAGGATCATAGAAAACTAATGTAAGAACAAAATCCTGAACATGTGGTATAAATTTGAAATACTTCTATGATATGTGACCGGCTTGGGTAAGACCATGAAAGAGCATGAAAAGATCCTGAAAGATCATATATGGTACGACTTAGGACCCGCGTGTACTGTGCGAGGCCTAAGCTAAAGATAATGAATAAGTATCCGGGTTTGGTCACATATCTAGAGTATTTTCCCACCCCAAGATACAAGTAAGATCATGAAAGAACAAGCCAGAAAAGATCATGAACGTGTCGCAGTGTGTCAGCAATAAAGAACAAGAAAATGTACTGATCAAAACCATAGAATGTACTTGCCTTGCTTCAGGAAAGTACGAGTAGGTAAAAGAGCTGGATGATCTCCTGTTAATAATGATTACAAGTTGGTTAAGATCTAAACTATCAATTGCTAAAAATTTACTATCTATTCTATTTACTAATGAACTAATGTCTAATGAATCCAACTGCAATTGCAGGAAGTATCTAGCAAGTTAACTAGTTAAGAAGAATAATTCCAGTTTTAATAATTAACTGTTTAATCAAAAGGGATGTCTTTTATTGGAAAGACAGTTTTGGTTATGAGTTAATTACCAGAATTTAATAAAAACCTTTTTAAAATAAAGAGCTCAACTTCTGAAATCTAATTGCAAAGTTTTAAACTGAAAGTAAACAAAAGAAGATTTATTTAAATTAAATTGTAAATATACTGCTATAGTCCTACCAAGGTACTCGCCCCAATTCTGGCCCAACAACCCAACTCGGTCCAAAACACTGTAGTTCCAACTACCATAAGCCCAGCACAGAACTAACTCAAACTGGCCCAACACTAAATCCCTATGGCCAGCCCACACACACAAAACATATACAAAATATTACAGCCCAGTGGGCTGATCCAGCCCACTCCATAATTACAATTAAAATTCAAATTTGATAATGAATAAAACAATTGAATCCAACAGCTAGCCCAACTCAAGTCCAACCCAAGGTCAGCCCATCAACAGTCCAACAGCACAGCAGGTACACACGTCACAGGTCATCTCCTTCGTATCCGACACGCACGTCGGATACAACAGCAGGTACGACACGGGCACAACAGCAGGTACAATCATCAAGTTCAACAGCAGGTACACCAAGCAGTGGTCCACAATAATCCAACCGTCCAATTCGGACACGACACCAAGTCCAAACAGACACGAACACCAGAGTAGCTCGAAACAGAAAGAAATAATGGTTACCAAAAGAGAAGTAAACAACTTCCATCACAGAAGAAAATATAATATAATCATGCATGCCGTGTCCGACACAAGAGTGTCAGGACACAAGATCTCAGTTCTTAGAAACCCAAATTCTCAGATCTACAAGTCTTATGAAGAACTTGTCTCGATTTCTCAGATCTGAGTTTTAAACCCATAGATCTAAATAAGCATGCAATGATCTACAAAGATTTCATCACAGATCTTAAAGATCTCAGAAATCTTTTCGAGATCAACACAGAGTCGGAATGATCCTCGAAATTTAGTCAAGTTCATCACAGATCCGCGGATCTTAGAGATCTCCTCGAGATCTCATCATAGATCTTTGTAAAGAGGAAAGGCAACGGTTAGATCTAGAGATCTGACCTAGATCTACAAACAGAAGGCTAGGGTTTACCCTCAAAGAAGTCGAAGCCTCGAAAGCTCGCCGGAGAAGAAGAGAAGAGTCAGATCTGGAAAGGAAGGCTCGGTCGAAGCAGCGCCTAGGCGTCAAGAGAGACTCGCCTAGACATGGTCGTCGTCTTCATCGCCATCGCCATCATCATCGGGGTCGTCGGCTTCAACAGGGTCGAAGTCGCCTCGTCAAGACGGGGTCGCCGCTCCGCTCAAGTCGTCACCACCATCAAGGTCGCCGTCATGGTCGCCATCATCATCGAAGTCGCCGGCGGGACTAGGGAACCCAAGGGTCGGCGGAGGACACTCGAGAACGGCGGAAGACTCGAGAAACTGGTAGAGGAACCGAGGAGTCAGAGAGAGAAATGAGTGCTGCTCTTTCTCTCCCTCGAACCGACGTTATAACACGAAAATTATGAAACATTTGCAAATAACCACCCCCCCCCCCCCCGCCCCCGCTCTCGGCAATTAAGCAAACTCACCCCGCCCCTTTTCAGTATTTAACCTGCACCCTTATTAATAGAAAATTTTTCAAATAAACCCTCTTCCTTTTCATAATTTCATAATATATTTAAAAGCAGTTTTTTAAAATAAGGAAAAATGATATAAAAGTTGTTACAACAACTTCCAATTTGAAAAATTGTCCAAAAATAATTCATTCAATATATTTCCAAATTATAAATTAAAATTAATAACAAGTATATCTTTTACAGAAAATGAATTTATTTTATTTAATAAAACTGGGAAGTGGAGTTACAAATCCCTCCCTAAAAAATTTCGTCCTCGAAATTCAAAGGACCAAAACCAAAACTCAGCAATTCATAAAAGATCCAAACACCAGTTATTTATTGATTTAAAATTCCATAAAAACAGTAATACAATCAATCAAACAAACAAAGTGGCATAGCGCTCCCGCATCTCGTCTTCGCGCTCCCATGTGGACTCTCCCGGAGAGTGGTGTCTCCACATGACACGAACGAGAGGAAGAGTCTGGTTGCGCAGGCGCTTCTCCCTCCGATCGAGGATCTCTACTGGCTGCTCCTCATAAGTCAATCTCGGGTCCACCTCCAGCTCAGAATAGTCCACCACGTGGCTCGGGTCTGGAATATAGTGTCGAAGCTGAGATACATGGAAGACATCGTGCACTCCCTCCAAGCTAGCTGGAAGTGCTAAACGATAAGCCACCTCGCCAATCCGCGCCGTCACGTCGAAGGGTCTGATGAATCTCGGAATGAGCTTCTCGCCTCTGCCAAATCTGACGACACCCCTAGTCGGTGAGATCTTCAGGAACACTCTGTCTCCTACTGCAAACTCAAGTGGCCGTCTGCTGCTGTCCGCCCAGTATTTCTGCCGATCCTGTGCAACTCTGATACGCTCCCGGATCAGTCTGACTTTCTCAGCTGAGTCTACCACCATCTCTGGCCCAAGTAACGCTCTCTCACCAACGTCGTCCCAAGATAACGGCGTGCGACATCTCCGTCCATACAACGCCTCGAATGGAGTCATCTCGATGCTGGCCTGATAACTGTTGTTATAGGCAAACTCTACTAAATGCAAATGGTCCTCCCACGAACCGCCAAAGTTGAGTGCGCAAACCCGTAGCATGTCCTCCAAGGTCTGAATGGTCCTCTCAGACTGCCCGTCCGTCTGTGGATGATAGGCGGTACTGAACTTCAACTGTGATCCCAAGGTCTGCTGTAGACTCCTCCAGAAGTGCGATGTGAAGCGGTTGTCTCTATCTGAAATGATGCTAACTGGCACCCCGTGAATCCTCACGATCTGACGCACGTAGAGGTCTGCAAGCTTCTCGGTCGACAGCCCAACCTTGAACGGAATGAAATAAGCAAACTTTGTCAATCTGTCCACGATCACCCAAATAGCGTCCTTGCCACTGGGAGTACGCGGCAATCCAGAGACAAAGTCCATGGTAATGTGCTCCCACTTCCATTCCGGAATAGGTAAAGGCTGGAGTAATCCTGCTGGTCTCTGACGCTCCGCCTTGACTTGCTGGCACACAAGGCATCTGGAAACAAATCTGGCAAACTCTCTCTTCATCCCATACCACCAAATATACTCTCGCAAATCCTTGTACATCTTAGTAGATCCAGGATGTATAGAATACTTCGACTGGTGGGCCTCCTTCATCACCTCCTTCCGCAAGTCCTTGGGCATACACAGCTGACTCCCGTGCCTCAAGGATCCATCCTCTGCAATGGTGAAGTCGTCAAGCAGTCCTGTCTCTGTCTGAGCTCTAAGACATTGGAGTCCTACATCAAGAATCTGGGCCTCCTTGATCTTCTCTAGCAACCCCGACTGTATCTGCATGTGCATCATCTGACCTTCCACTCCTGGTAGAACAATCTCAATCCCCAGGCTCTCAAGATCCTTCAAGAGATGCTGGTCCATGGTGAGATACATAGCAATAGGATAACGACTGAGAGCGTCTGCAACCACATTCGCCTTCCCAGGATGGTACTGCAGACTGATGTCGAAATCCTTCATGAGTTCCAGCCATCTACGCTGCCTCATATTCAGCTCCTTCTGAGTAAAGACATACTTCAGGCTTTTGTGGTCCGTGAAGATGTCCACTCTCTCTCCATATAGGTAATGCTTCCACAGTTTCAAGGCAAATATGACTGCTGCAAGCTCCAAGTTATGTGTGGGATAATTCTTCTCATGGGGCCTCAACTGTCTAGAAGCATATGCTATAACCTTCTTGTTCTGCTCCAGCACACATCCCAAGCCTCTCCCTGAAGCATCGCTGTAGATGACGAATCCTCCTGATCCTGATGGCAAAGCTAAAACTGGCGCTGTCGTGAGTCTTCTCTTCAATTCTTCAAATGCTGACTGGCAGGCGTCGCTCCAGATGAACTCCTCGTCCTTCCGCGTAAGCTTCATCATAGGCTCTGCTATCCTGGCGAAGTCCTTCACGAACTTCCTGTAGTATCCTGCTAGACCCAGGAAACTACGAATCTCTGCTACAGACTTGGGAGGTGCCCATGCTTCTACTGCTTCAATCTTCTTGGGATCCACAGAAATCCCCTCTCCAGTCACCACATGCCCTAGAAACTCCACTCTGTCCAAAAAAAACTCACATTTCGAGAGTTTCCCATACAGCTTCTCCTTCCGCAGAATCTCCAACACAATCCGCAGTGCTCTACATGCTCCTCCTCGGTCTTCGAATAGATCAAGATGTCGTCAATGAAGACTACGACAAACTTGTCTAAATACTTGTGAAAAACTTTATTCATCAAGTTCATAAACACTGCGGGGGCATTGGTGAGACCGAACGGCGTCACTAGAAACTCATACTGGCCGTATCGGGTGTTGAAGGCTGTCTTCGGAATATCCTGCTCCCGAACCTTCATCTGATGATATCCCGACCGGAGGTCAATCTTAGAAAAGACCTTCGCTCCACTAAGCTGGTCAAACAGCTCATCAATCTGCGGCAAAGGGTATCTATTCTTGATGGTGATATTGTTGAGTGCACGATAGTCAATGCACATCCTCACCGTCCCATCCTTCTTGGACACAAAAAGTACCGGTGCTCCCCAGGGTGAAGCACTGGACCGAATAAAACCTTTGCTCTCCAGCTCATCAATCCGTGCCTTCAACTCTGCAGCTTCCTTCGGGTTGATCTTGTAACAATGCTGTGACTTCGGCACTGATCCGGGCAATAGGTCGATGCTGAACTCCACATCTCGATATGGCGACAATCCTGGCAGCTCCTCGGGAAAGACGTCGAGAAATTCCGCGATAAGTGGATGCGGCAACTCCTGGTCTTCTGCAACAGCTCCGAAATAGACTCCCTCTGGCCTCTCTGCAACTCGTCTGCTGATCTCGAACGGTGGAACTCCTGGAGGGCTGAAGATCACCTTCCCCTCATGGCAGTCTATTACGGTAAACTGCTCACTCATCCAGTCGATGCCGAGGACCACATCGAATCCAGACAATGGCATCACTAGAAGTCGAGCTCGAATCTCTCTCCCAGCAATAGTGATAGGGCATTCCACCACCTCACTTACTGGCACTAACCCTCCTCCTGTCATAATCCGACAGTTCTGCCTAGTGGGCTTGGGTGTGAAGCCGTCTCTATGCAGAAACTCATATGATACAAAGCTATGGGTGGCTCCAGAATCAAACAATGCAATGGCAGGGAAAAAATGTAAAAGTATAGAACCTGTGATCACATCTGGCCCTGCCTCGTCCTCCTCAACTGCAGCCATGACGTAAGCACGTCCCTGTTGTGCTCCTTCCCTCTGCTGCTACTGGTGCTGTGCAAACCTCTGCTGCTGGGGTGGTAGAGCTCCTCCTCTCTGGCGTGCAGCAGGCAATGCTCTGGGTGGTGCAGGCGGTGGTCCTCCAGCTCCTCGGGGTCCTCCTGCTAGTCTAGCTGTAGCCTGAGCGCAGTCCCTCATCTGATGTGCATCTGATCCGCAAAAGAGGTAAAGTCCCAACCTCTTGCGGCACTCGTCGATATGATGACCGGGGCGATGGCAATAGGCACAAGGGGTTGCCAGCTGCTGTCTCTGATGCTGATGTGCAGGAGCTCTGGCTGGACGGTGATGCTGCTGATGTGGCCTCGTCTGCGTCTGAGTCTGAATCCTCTTTGCTGGTGCCTGGAAACTGCTGCTGCCCACATCCCGGTACCTCTTCAGCTTGGGGTCCGTCTCCTTTTCCACAGCCTGAGCAATATTCAGAATGCTCGCATACGTCGTCACCTGACTGATCGCCACCGCATGTCGTAGCTCTCTGGTGAGACCCTTCTTGAATCTCCATGCTTTGTCCTCTGGCTCTCTAATCAGGTTCTCAGCGAACCTGCTGAGTCTGGTAAACTCTGAAGTGTACTGCGCAACCGTCATCGTCCCCTGCTGCAGCGCCTCGAACTGCATCCTCAGCTTATCCCGCTCCACCTCTGGAAAGAATTTCTCTTTGAACAGTGTTTTGAAAACTGTCCAAGACACTCGGGGCTCCGTCAACTGGGGGTCCTCCCGGTACCAAGCTCTCGCCAAGTCGAAGAGTCGTATGCTAGCCACTGACACCTTCTGGTCCTCCAGAATATTCGCCATGGTCAAGGTCCTCTCTGCATTCTCCAGCCATTCATCTGCATAGATGATTCCCTCGTCGCCCCAGAAGTCCACCGGACAAAGATTCTGGTACTCCTTAGTTGTCCCTGGTCTCGGTCCTCGCGGTGCTGGAGATGCTACTGGTGCTGGTGCTGCCGGCTCTCTGGTCCTAAGCGCGTCGACGACAATCGCTCTGAACAGCGCTGCCTGATGGTTATGGGCCTCCAGAAAATGCTGAAACATCTCCATCACCTGGGTGCCGTCAAATGTCATCGTCGGTGGCAGCAACGGAAAAATAGGATGTGCTGACGGAAGCTGATCCGCCGGAACGTCGAGTGCGGGCTGCTCCGTGCCACCTGCAACTCCAGAACTGCCTGCAACTCCAAGCTGATCTGCGGTCTTCCTCGTAGCGACCATCTGCATAAATAGAAAACTTATTGAACGACAAACCCTAAAACCTACAATGTTTTTTATAATAACAAAATACCTGATAATCCTGATAAACCTGATATACCCTTATTTTTCGATTTTCCTATGTTGTGATCAAGTTTTCCTAGTGTAAATCAAGTCCCCCAATAGTACGCTAAGTTCTAGGTACCATTAGAATAGACCTGCATGGGTCACCACTAAAAACATGTCACGACCCGCTTCCGAATAACCGGATACGAGTCGAACACGTCCAGTCTTTGTTGTTAGACACAACAAAGTAAGCTGTACCATTCTAGGGAAACTAACCAGATAATATGAACATGAATGAAATCACAGCATCTATATAAATGTGTCCCAACCAGAGTAAAGTATATCTCAGAATTATTACATTCAAACTAATGAAAAGAGTCTACTAGTCTCAATACAGGGAATAATAGGAAAAGCTAAATGAAACTCTAGGCTTCTGCAGCCTCTAAGTCACAAGCAGCTCCAGCTGGCTCAGCAGGAAAAGCAATATCCTGACCATAGTAGGTGTCACACAAGGCCTCCATCTCACCTGCAACATATCCTATTCAGGAGCGGAGCAAAGTACAGTTCTAGGTAATGAACAATAACATCATGATATGGAAAGTAAATGCTGAAAGAACAAGAAGAACAAGATATGTAAAGAAAAGGAAGAACATGAACTACTGCTATAAAGATACATGAAAGATCACGACTATATAAAGATGCAGGAAGGATCACGACTATAGCTAAAATCAAGATCTGGATCATAGAAAACTAATGTAAGAACAAAATCCTGAACATGTGTTATAAATTTGAAATACTTCTATGATATGTGACCGGCTTGGGTAAGACCATAAAAGAGGATGAAAAGATCCTGAAAGATCATATATGGTACGACTTAGGACCCGCGTGCACTGTGCGAGGCCTAAGCTAAAGATCATGAATAAGTATCCGGGTTTGGTCACATATCTAGAGTATTTTCTCACCCCAAGATATAAGTAAGATCATGAAAGAACAAGCCAGAAAAGATCATGAACGTGTCGCAGTGTGTCAGCAATATAGAACAAGAAAATGCACTGATCAAAACCATAGAATGTACTTGCCTTGCTCCAGGAAAGTACGAGTAGGTAAAAGAGCTGGATGATCTCCTGTTAATAATGATTACAAGTTGGTTAAGATCTAAACTATCAATTGCTAAAAATTTACTATCTATTCTATTTACTAATGAACTAATGTCTAATGAATCCAACTGCAATTGCAGGAAGTATCTAGCAAGTTAACTAGTTAAGAAGAATAATTCCAGTTTTAATAATTAACTGTTTAATCAAAAGGGATGTCTTTTATTGGAAAGACAGTTTTGGTTATGAGTTAATTACCAGAATTTAGTAAAAGCCTTTTTAAAATAAAGAGCTCAACTTCTGAAATCTAATTGCAAAGTTTTAAACTGAAAGTAAACAAAAGAAGATTTATTTAAATTAAATTGTAAATATACTGCTATAGTCCTACCAAGGTACTGGCCCAAATTCTGGCCCAACAATCCAACTCGGTCCAAAACACTATAGTTCCAACTACCATAAGCCCAGCACAGAACTAACTCAAACTGGCCCAACACTAAATTCCTATGGCCAGCCCACACACACAAAACATATACAAAATATTACAGCCCAGTGGGCTGATCCAGCCCACTCCATAATTACAATTAAAATTCAAATTTGATAATGAATAAAACAATTGAATCCAACAGCTAGCCCAACTCAAGTCCAACCCAAGGTCAGCCTATCAACAGTCCAACAGCACAGCAGGTACACAGTCACAGGTCATCTCCTTCGTATCCGATATGCACGTCGGATACAACAGCAGGTACGACACGGACACAACAGCAGGTACAATCATCAAGTTCAACAGCAGGTACACTAAGCAGTGGTCCACAATAATCTAATCGTCCAATTCGGACACGACACCAAGTCCAAACAGACACGAACACCAGAGTAGCTTGAAACAGAAAGAAATAATGGTTACCAAAAGAGAAGTAAACAACTTCCATCACAGAAGAAAATAATATAATCATGCATGCAGTGTCCGACACAAGAGTGTCAGGACACAAGATCTCAGTTCTTAGAAACCCAAATTCTCAGATCTACAAGTCTTATGAAGAACTTGTCTCGATTTCTCAGATCTGAGTTTTAAACCCATAGATCTAAATAAGCATGCAACGATCTACAAAGATTTCATCACAGATCTTAAAGATCTCAGAAATCTTTTCGAGATCAACACAGAGTCGGAATGATCCTCGAAATTTAGTCAAGTTCATCACAGATCCGCGGATCTCAGAGATCTCCTCGAGATCTCATCATAGATCTTTGCAAAGAGGAAAGGCAACGGTCAGATCTAGAGATCTGACCTAGATCTACAGACAGAAGGCTAGGGTTTACTCTCAAAGAAGTCGAAGCCTCGAAAGCTCGCCGGAGAAGAAGAGAAGAGTCAGATCTGGAAAGGAAGGCTCGGTCGAAGCCGCGCCTAGGCGTCGAGAGAGACTCGCCTAGACATGGCCGTCGTCTTCATCGCCATTGCCATCATCATCGGGGTCGTCGGCTTCAACAGGGTCGAAGTTGCCTCGTCAGGACGGGGTCGCCGCTCCGCTCAAGTCGTCACCACCATCAAGGTTGCCGTCATGGTCGCCATCATCATCGAAGTCGCCGGCGGGACTGGGGAACCCAAGGGTCGGCGGAGGACACTAGAGAACGGCGGAAGACTCGAGAAACTGATGGAGGAACCGAGGAGTCAGAGAGAGAAATGAGTGATGCTCTTTCTCTCTCTCGAACCGACGTTATAACACGAAAATTATGGAACATTTGCAAATAACCCCCCCTCTCTCGACAATTAAGCAAATTCACCCCGCCCCTTTTCAATATTTAACCCGCACCCTTATTAATAGAAATTTTTTTAAATAAACCCTCTTCCTCTTCATAATTTCATAATATATTTAAAAACAATTTTTTAAAATAAGGAAAAATGATATAAAAGTTGTTACAACAACTTCCAATTTGAAAAATTGTCCAAAAATAATTCATTCAATATATTTCCAAATTATAAATTAAAATTAATAACAAGTATATCTTTTACAGAAAATGAATTTATTTTATTTAAGAAAACTGGGAAGTGGAGTTACAATAAAGTCAGAAAAGAACCTTGCAGACCACTTGACGAAGGGTCTGTCTAGGACATTGATCCTAGAATCATCGAGGGGGATGGAGTTAAGCCCATAATTTATCACCAGCAGTGGCAACCCAACCGAGTCTAACTGGAGATCCCAAGAAGCCGGTTCAATGGGTAGGAACAAACTGGACTAGGTGACTAATATGGAACACTGACCTTGAGATTAAATTCTCTTTAAAATAAAAGCCCAGGAGGCTGTACATGTGTACATTGATACCCCATCCCTACGGTGACAGTGTTCCGGTGTGATATGGTTAGGGTGAGTTTAAACTCTTAATAAGTCCAAGCATGATATGCAGGGTTGATACCTATCACCAACCCTTGAGGACTTACCTATATGAGAGGTCGTGAAGGCCGCGATTATAGGACAGGGCGATCCTAGACAACTCTTATGAATGTGTAAAAGTGCGCATGGCCAATCAAAGCGCCACCCGATAGACCCAAAGAACCTCTAGCGTATTTTGTGTGCTATTTTCTGAATCTGGTTCAAGAAGTCTGATTCAAGGCATAGTCCATCAAGCACTTCTTCAGACAAGACAATAATAACTAAGTGAGATTCAAGGCTGTAGTCCATCTCATCTATGCATAATATATATTTCTCCAGAAATCCTCTATCAATTCTTATTCCCTTGTCATCTCTATGTTTTTCGGAACTTGACTTTTGGGGGGGGGGGGGATTGTTGCATATTACATGCAAAAGCCAAGTCCTCAAAGCCAAGTCTTCAACATGCCAAGTCTTCAAACATGTGTCATTTTTTAAGTTGGAGACTTGGCCTCTTTTGGCTAATTTTAGTATAGGCTATTTTAAGCATATACTATCTTTAGCATATGCTTAATGCTATGTAAGAGAGAGTCCTTTTTCACAATCTTCACTCCACTCTCTCCCTCTCATTCTCTCTTGTTCAATTCAAAGCTTTGTTCTTCGGTTTGTGCTCTGGGCAAAAAAGCTAAGTTCGGGGTCGCTCTTTCCGAGTTGTGTGCGACGAGGAACCGGTAGAGCGGGAGTTTTACCACTAGGAGCATTCGGAACAAGTCTGCACATAGACCCGAATCAACTCTTAGGGCAGTGCTTCGTGCGCGACTTTTTCGGAGGCCGGTATCATTTACTTTATTTTATTTTGTTTGCAGATTTTTTGGAATAATTTCCAACATTATAGTAGAACAAGTTTTATCCAATATATTTTGTATATAAAAAAAGACATACAAATCCTACAATAACCTAAATACCGGACAAATATGCAATCTAACATAAATATAAAGTTATATGACATATTTACAGGAATGTTGAGCACCTCTAGAGGGAGAGAGTGAAGAGTGTGTATGTGCAGCGGAATGATAATCACCTCTAAAATATTTTAAGCAGCATCACAGGTATAAAATATATAAGTAAATGCGTAAAATAAATAAGTTCAGAAAAGCAAACACAAATACCGAGGCTTGTACTGATTTCCTTCTGAGAGGACTAGTCCAGACTCGAGTATTCTAGCTCGATGTTTAATCCACTATTTGAAATAGCAGTTACACCACGTGCTTTAATCTGAAGAGCACGCCGACTTCTTACAATATCGTGCTTATATCCAAAGGGTACGATGACTTCAACCACGAGCTTTAATACGAATGAATCGCGACTTACAATAACAAGTGTAGAGACAACATTTTAAAATTCAAGCTTTACAACTCGATCAGACTTCTAAAATAGGAACCGCGTTGACACTAGAAGGCTGGAAGTTGATCTTGGAAATGGAGAAGGTTTATAGCTCATATGGTAGAGGATATGAAAGTGAATGAGTGAGTTAAAACGGTTATAACCCATAGCTATTTATAGGTTTATTGGGGACCGAACTCAGGCAGAGTTCGGTATCCTAACGTTCATAAATTCGAACGTTAGAGCCTGGCTCCAGAAAAGAAAATAACAAACTGGGTTAGGGGGACCGAGTTCTATCACCTCATTTCCAGAATATTTCAGGTTTGGGTTCATGCTGATTTAAGCAGACTGGTTTATAGATTGGGTTAGGGTTTAAAATTCATAGTGCCAACACGACCCAATGCACATTTTGTCCTATAAAAGAAAGATAAAATACAGAACTAAATATAAAAATCAAGAGCACTTGATGACGTCTTTTTCTTTGACGGCATTTGTCCAAAGATAAACATATCTGAAAATTTGAATACCTTTCGGGGTCAGGAGCTTCACCCCCGAACCCCCACGGGAGGTGCTGCCCCCTCGACCCCTATCCATTGACTGGACAGCGGAACTCCCGAGTGCGATCTTCTTGTATAACATCGTCTTTGGCCCATCATTAATTCTTCACTGCATATATCCTGGTTTGATTATGCTTACTGTTTGTCTACAAGTACATGTTAGACGAACAAATCAATATAACAATATGATAAATTTAATGAACAGTAGGACAATGCTAAGTTTAAGTAGTAACATAATAGTGATTACATGAATATTAGTAACATCATTATGTTAAACTTAATCGATTAGTTATATATTAAAATATAATACAACCATTGGACTAACAATATTAACAAAAAAAAATTATATATAGTAAAACATCAAAAAATATTTTTAATTCTCGATGGACTAATAAAGAAAACCTAAATACCCCTAAAGAAAAAGAAAATAACACAAGTTATTAATAAAATATGATGAAGAATGATTGAATTTTGGAAAAAAAAAAAAAGAAGTATCACATAGCACATATTTATCCAAATCGGTTTTGTAATATCATAGATTTTCAAAGGAGGGAAAAAACATTAAGAATAGAAGAGTTGGGAATAGGGCAAAATACTTAAAAGTCTTAAATAAATTTAATTAAGTTTAAATTAATTGGACATTTATGTTTTCTATCTGTTAGGTTAACTTGGGACTCATAAGTCAATTGTTTATAATTTGGAAGACCTTATACAGATTTGAAAAGATTATTTATAAGGGCACATCAAAAGTTGATCCGGGTTAGTCAGGATTGGGGCTAGCCCAGGTTTGAGAAAAAATTACTCAGGACATCCCATTTTCTTATTCATTGGGCTGTTCCAACCCCACGCACCCCCAAATCCAAATTTTGAGCCTCATTTCAAAATTTCACTATTTCTCTTCCAAAATCTTAGCTTTCTTCTTCTTCTTCTTCTTCTTCTTCTTCTTCTTCTTCTTCTTCTTCTTCTTCTCCACTATTTTCATTCTCACCATCTCCATCAAAATCCTAGTTTTCTTCTCATCTTCTTCTTCTTCTCCACCATTTTCATCCTCACCATCTCCGTCAAAATCCTATTTTTCTTCCCATCTTATTCTTCTTCTTCTCCACCATTTTTATTCTCACCATCTCCATCAAAATCCTAGTTTCATTATCATTCTCAATTTCGATGGCACCCAAAGGCTCCTCACAAATAATGTACAAACCCTAAGATGTATATTTCACTCCATTATCAAGATTGGAATAAACCCTAACATATATTTTTTTCATTCGGCAACAGCAAATCCTTTTCAAGACTGCCATAATTCCTGGCAGTCCTCAATACTTCTAGGACTGCCATAAATTGTGACAATCCTGCTGTAGAGCAAGTCCCTTTCTCTGACAGTCCTCAATACTTTTAGGACTGCCAGCAATTGTAGCAGTCATGTTGTACAACAAGTCCATTTCAGGACAGCCACAATTTCTGACAGTCCTCGATACTTCTAGGACTGCCAGAAATTATGGCAAATCAGATATGGACCCATTTCTTCTACAACTAGGGTTTCATTCATAATTTCTTCTACAACTAGGATTTCATTCATAATTTCTTCTATTAATAAAGAAAAATTGGTTAATAGATTTGAAAATCCAATTTCTTCTACAACTAGGGTTTCATCCATAATGTTCAAACAAGAAAAAAGAAAATAAACTAGAATTTAGAGAAAAAAGAACTGAGAAATTAGAAGAGAGCAAAAAAATAAACTAGGATTTGGAATAAGAGATCTTCTTCTTCTTCTTCTTCTTCTTCTTCTTCTTGTGAGGAATTTTTTCTTCTTGTGAGGAAGGAGAAGAGAAAAAAAAAAAAAAGTTGACTTATATACTTACATTTGGGACGGTAATTATATTGATTTCAAAAAAAAAGGGGTGTCACACTCATATGCCTAGCACCATAGAACTCGCACTAAACTCCAATACACTCATTACATTTGCTAGAAAGACCTTAAATCAATCTAATAGCCCATTAATACTCCGAGCACTAACTCGAATACCAATAGCCTTCTTTCGTTGTGCTCGTATCTTGGGCCTCGTTTGGTTCGCGGAATGAAAAGAAAAGGAAAAAAAAAAAATCAATTCCTCGGTATTTTCTTTTCTTCGAAAAATTACAATTTCTATCGATTTTTTTCGGCGTTTGGAAATACCAAAAAAATTGGAAGAAAAAGTGAATACTCTTAAAGGTAGAAAAGTGAATCCATGCTTGGATGGATGGATTCACCTTTTCCCCTAATTTTCTTCATTGGAAATTATTTTCCTTTCCAACTCAATTCCTTTAGCGTCCAAACATAGAAAAGTAATGACTTTACTTTTCTAATCTCATGATTCTGCGAACCAAACGAGGCCTTGGTTCACGTTCCTCTGTTCGTTTCATTAGGCAAAGCCACTTATCATTAGCCTTGGTCAACTAAACATTGCAACCAAAGCACTCGAGGAATTCCTCAGCTTCCTTTGTAGCATTCTCAGTAGGTTGATGTCCGAACCTTGAAGGGAGCTCCTCCCAAACTTTCCGCAGCTCCCTCCCTCCATGGCCAGAAGAGGTCTCTACGCCATAGCTGGACAGCAGCAAGCTCTACCCTCTATCCTCTGTAGTGGGAGGAATTGCACCAGAACCCGTATTTGTCAGTAACAATCTCATTAGTGCCTAAGTTGGATCAAAATTGTGAAATGTGAAAAGCGCTAGGTGCTAGTCGGACGGACACCTTCCGTCTAGCACCTAGCCAGCCTAGGGGGGTGCCTACATCTAGGTGATTGTTCAAAAAAATAAAAAAATTCAAAAAAATCTACTAAAAATTGTAGAAAAAATTCGTAAAACCCCGAAACATGCCTAGTTGGACGTCGGGAGGTCTAGGCGAACATCGGACGGACATCCGGCACCTAGTGACTTGGCGCCGCCTAGACGGCTGCCTTTTAGAACGGAGAGTTAGATAAAAGGACTGATAATATGGCATCAATAGGCAGATCAGCTTCGAGGTTGGCTCGATTCGGACTGTCGTTTCCACTGAGAATGGCAAGACGTGAGATATCTAGATGAGGCTTTAGACAAATAAACCGGTTGGACGTCCTCTACAGTCGTCCCAGCCACCCCACGAGCAGCTCAGATGCCTCTCTAACTTCATCTCAAAGGACATCATCCGATGGACCAAGACAATCTTCTTCATGTGAACAATAATACATGGACATGAAGTACACATTGGAAAGGGGAGAGACTGGTCGAATTAGCTTCCATCGGGTAGCAGGGCTGTTGGGAGCTCCTGATCGACAAAATTCTCTACAAGAACTCTAGAGAACGCTAGCCTCTGTATGCGTGTTGTAGATGCTTAGATGCGTCCATACGCAAAGGAATACCTATGACACTCGCAAGTTTGCTAAGCGCAACAAGGGTTCCAAAGTTGAAGTGGCAATCGTGGAAAGTGAACCTAAACCGGTGTCGTCGCTAGAAGATCCCGTTCTAACAAAGTCGACAGAACCCAACGCTTCACAATAACCAATGGGCCATCAAGCATACATGGGCCACCTTGGAGGACCTCTTCTAGGGTTTTCTCTAAGTTCTTGTCCATCCACTCTCAATTTGTGGGGAAAGATCTTAAATAGCCTTATGGAGGAGAATCTCACTCAGATATGAGGATAGATTGCAGAGGACATTAGTTTATGACACTAGATTTTAAATGGGATTTTTTGACTTTCATCCCACTTGTTAATATGAATTTGTACTTACATTCCACTTTTTAATTTATTTATTTTTTAGACTTATATCCCACTTTTCGTCACGAAAAACATTCATTTTGTCACGAAAAATATTTTTAGTGACAAAAAGTGGGATGTGAGTCAAAAAAAAATAAAAAGTGGAATGTAAGTACAAAGTCATATTAATAAGTGGGATGAAAGTCAAAAAAATCCCATTTTAAATTGAGTCATTGGAGAAGCTATTTATTAGTTACTAGTAAAAAAAAACTAATCAATACAAAGATCAATGGAAAGTGACCAAATATTTCCTCCAAAAAATAAAAATAAAAATTGGAGAGCATATATTGAGTCCAATATGAAATTGACTATAAGGCCTCGTTTGGTTGGCAGAATCATGGAGTCGAAAAATAATAGTTTTGTTAGTCCCGAAACAGATCGTTAGATGAAAATCTCGATCTCTTAGAGAGAGATATTAAAACTCGTTATCTTTGTGAGATACGAGGTTGATGACTCGGTCTCTTTGTGAGAACGCGAGTGGAAGTCACGGTCTCTTTGTGAGAACCGGAGATGAGGAAGATGAATTTGCTGGGGTGATTAAGATCACCGTTGCTCAAAGCAAGATTCGTCCTATTGCGATATGCTCCCAGGAACCAGCAAGTTCGAAAGAACTTCTGGAACGCTCGTTGTCAGCTCCTTTCTCGAACACGAAGAACTCCAATGGACTCCAATGGCAGCGGCCGCACAGCTCTCTTCGTCTCTTAATTTCAGCGTAAGTCTTCAATGAAGGCACGAAAAGAGTATTTATAGAGAATGGCCGAAACCCTAATCCAAATCCTGGCCGTAACTGGTTGCGAAAAGATAGCAACGAATAATGGAAAGATTTGTTGGAAAAGAAATGCGAAAAATATTTTCCCAAACTAGAGAGTACCTGCGAGAGAACCGAGCAAACAACGCACAAACCAAAAACACCAAAACAACCACGCAGACACAGAGAATTTTTGACGTGAAAAACCCTTGCGGGAAAAATCACGGGACGATCGGAGTCCAACCCTGAGAAGCCTCCACTAATGAAATAGAAGAATTACACCCTCTACAAACTTCTTCCGATCCAAATCGGATCCCCACAACACTTGGAAGCAAGAGCAATGATTACAAGGCTACGAAGAACAAGAACGACGAGTAGAGATTACCCGAATCCGATTCTCCTCCGAAAAAGACCTTCAATCCTCTGTCTTCTCTCCCAAAGTTGCAATGGCACTCTTGTCTCCTTCCTCTCTCTTTTCCTTTGTTGTCTACAACTGTGTTGCCTATGATTAGGGTTTGGAAATTCCAACTTAACTCCCTAATCCCGCAACAAACCTGGACCGTTTGATTAGATCCAATGGTGAAAATTCATCCCAGATTTTCGCTCAGCCCCGACAACACAGAGTTCGGCCAGAACTCTGTGTCGGGCAACCAGAACAAACCAGCAATATTCTGGAACAGCCAGACCGAGTTCGGCCAGAACTCGGCCTGGGACCGAGTTCGGCCCGAACTCGGTGGCTCCAGTCCAGAACCCCCCTCTTATTAGCAGCAGCAACAACTCCTCGTTGCCTACTTTCCGAGCTTCTTCGACATCGAACGACGCTCGTCGCACTCCGGGATCTTCTCCACATAAGTTGGGAACCCCACCCGCTCCAACAAATCTCCCCCTTCACAACTATGTGGAGGATATCGTCATCCCGACGATCTGCCTGCAGTACTCAAACTTCTTCCTTGGTAGAATCTTCGTGAACATATAAGCTCCGTTGTCATCAGTATGAACCTTCTCAAGCTCCGCGTCCTTCTTCTCAACCACATCCCGTATCCAATGATACCGAGTCTCGATGTGTTTGGACCGGCTATGAAATGTCTGATTCTTCACAAGGTGAATAGCACTCTGACTGTCGTAAAGCAAAGTATACTGCTCTTGCTTCAGTCCCATTTCCTGTAGCAGCTACTTCATCCACAGCAACTCCTTGCAAGTCTCCATCGTCGCAATATATTCAGCCTCCGTCGTCGACAAGGCAACACACTTATGCAACCGCGACTGCCACGACACCGCTCCTTCCGCAAACATCATCACGTAGCCCGAAGTCGATCGCCTCGTGTCTACATCTCTAGCCATATCAGCGTCGTTATACCCAACCAGGTTCGGCTCGTTACCACCAAAGGAAAGTCTCCAACCAGCAGTGCCCTGAAGATATCGTAGAATCCACTTGACCGCACTCCAATGTACCCTTCCAGGATTTGAAAGATACCTGCTAACCGTACCAACTGTATGAGCAATATCTGGCCTCGTACACATAAGGCTTCCCACAGCTGAGGCATATGGAACCCGCTCCATATCTTCCTTTTTGTCCTCGGTAGATGGACACTGCTCCTCAGTGAGCTTAAAGTGAGCCGCAAGGGGACAACTCACTTTCTTCGACCCGTCCATACCGAAACGCTGAAGTACCCGATGAATGTACTTCTTTTGGGACAAATGTAGCAGCTTGGACTCTCTCTCTCGGCTGATCTCCATCCCAAGAATAGTCTTCGCTGCACCCAAATCCTTCATAGAGAAGGCCGCACCCAGTTGGCGCTTCAACTCCGCTATCCTAGTGGCATTCCGACCCACTAATAGCATATCATCTACATATAGCAATAAAATAATAAAATCATCATCGACAAAATATCTTACAAATATACAGTGATCCGACGTCGTCCGAGCATAGCCATGCTCCCCCATAAACGACTCGAACTTCCTGTACCACTGCCGCGGAGCCTGCTTCAGACCATACAAGCTCTTCCTCAACCGGCAGACCAAATGTGACTTGTCCTTCTCACAGAATCCCTCTGGCTGCTCCATGTACAACTCCTCCTCAAGATCACTGTAGAGGAATATCGTGTTCACATCCATCTGCTCGACCTCCAAGTCGAGACTGGCTGCTAATGCTAGCACCACCCGAATAGACGAATGCTTGACGACAGCCGAAAAGATCTCATCATAATCCACGCCTTTTCACTGACCGTAGCCTTTGACTACCAGCCTCGCTTTGTATCGAGGACGAGTAGCATCATCTGTCTGCTTCACTCTAAACACCCATCGATTCTTCAAAGCCTTCTTGTCCTTTGGCAACCGCACCAGCTCATAAGTGGAATTGGCGTGTAAGGAACTCATCTCCTCCTGCATAGCCTCCATCCACTTCTGCTTGTGTTCGTCTTCCATAGCCTCTGTAAAACTTTTGGGCTCTTCCCCGTCAGTCAATAGCAGATACTCACCCGGTGAGTATCTCGTAGATGGTCGACGCTCTCTGTCGCTCCTTCTCAATGGAGCCACTGGTGCTGGCTGTATACCAACAACCTCCTCCCCTTCAGGAACTGCCTCCCCGGCATGCTCATCCTCCTGAGGGACACCCTGACCACCATCAGAAGGCTGATGATCAAGGTTGGGAGCTGCTTTATGTACTGGCTCCCCCATAACTGGATCCTCTGCGATGTCCTCTGGAAACTACTCGAAGCAAAATGACTCGAACTCAGGCAATTCCTCAGCCTCAGAAGGCGTCTCGGAATCCTGAGTATTGGTCATGGTCTGATCCTCGATGAATACCATGTCCCTGTTTGCAAAAACAAAAGTGTAGAACTTTATTGATACAAACTTTGTAAAAGATTACAATTTGAATTCTGGAAATGGTACAACTGTAGGAATTCAATCTAGAAGACGATTGCTTTATCCCTTGGACGATGTGAACTTTGAAGACGGAGCCTCTGAAGTTGAAGACAACTCTGGAATTGAAGGCAAAAAGCTTCGGAAATTGAAGGCAAAAGCCTCGGAAGAATGCAGCAGCACTTGGGCAAGAACTCCTGAACTCTCTGAACTTTGAAGTCTGATCTCTCTATAATCTGATCTCTGATCTATGATCTCTGATCTATGATCTCCGATCTATGATCTCTGCTCCCCCAGAATGGAGACTTGAAACTCTATTTATAGAGTTCTAGAAATAACTAACTTTTAGTTATTCTGGACTGCGCAGGATGGATTGCACAGTAATTGGTTTGTGCAACAATGAACTGCGCAGGCAGTTGCTGGATCATGGGCCAACAGCCTTGGACACATGGCATCATTTGATTAAAATGCGCATGATCATGTATAGACGGTTGCCATGTAATGAACAAATGATGGCATGAATGCCACGTGTATTTTGTCATTTATGTAGATAGAACGCGCAACCTGAATTGCGCTGGCTTTGGATTGCGCAGACTTGGACTGCGCCAACCTGGATTGCGCCAACATGGATTGCGCTGCCAGCTGTCCTCGAGCACCGTGCTGCACGATTAAACGAACGGTCGCCTCGTTCTCTGCGCTGTCAGCTGTCAGAAGATTTGATTTGTGTCAGGTAATGATGATGATTGGCCACGTCAGCCTGCGCGCTTGGTAGTGTGCGCAATCTAGTATGCGCAATCTGTATACTGCGCAATCTGATGTCTGCGCAGTTCATTTGAAAGATTCATTTCTTGATCTTCTGACTTTCTTGATGTGTGCAACTTGATTTTTTAGGACCTACAAGACCCCCTTCAAAGTTTTCGAAAGTTGAACTTATTCAAAATTTCGAAATACTTTGAATTTTGAAAATACAATCCATTTGTGCATGAAATGAGCTGTCTGCACAATCTGAGGGATTAGCCCCATTTTCAGGCACAATCTAAGGCGGCCGTTTCGATTTAAAAAACTGTAAATAGCACTTCAATTCCTTCGAAGTGTTCTTTACTTGCTTTCTTCGTGCACTTGAGAGAAAAATTTCCGAGCTCTTTCTTCCTTTCTTCTCCGACGATCTCGATGGCTCCCCGACGATCCTCCGCCGCTGCTAAGGGCAAAGTCCCCGCCGAGTCATCGGCTAGGGCTGCGCGACGTGCTTCTCGTCACGAAACTGCTCATCCCGCGCTGTTAGGTAGATGACCTAATCAAAAACTCTTTTTAGAGTTTTGATTTCACTGTTCCTTCAGAATCCATCTCTTTTTAGAGATGTGATCAAACTGCGCCACCCTTTTTAGGGTTCTGGTTGCACAAATCAGTTCGTTCTTTATTTTTATGAAGGACGACATTCTGTGCAATCGGTTGAACTGTGCTGACAAAAGTCAGCGCAACTTGCTGATTTACGCGAGACTGTCAGCACAAACTGATGACTGTTTGTTTGTGTAATCTGATTATTGTGCAATCTGATATTGCGCAATCTGATGTTTGCGCAAACTGATGACAAAATCTTTGTCTTGACATATACTGAATTTTTGTTTTCTCTGTCTGATACAGTTAATACTATAGAAGATCCAGAATATGAGAACTTCGTAGGGACCCTTTCAGAATCAGAATACAAAAAGGACCTATCCCACGTGCACTATCCTCAATATGATCTGCCAACTTTCCGTCAGGCTATTTTGATATCCCAAGATAATGAGACTCTGCTATGTTTGATGAATGGACAACCTCTGGAGTCAGCAGATGCTGTCGTTCACAAGAAGCCATTATTCCTGTTCGGCGATGCTTTTGAGAAAAGCTCTCAACCAAGGCCAAGGATGGAAGAAAGGATTGTCCATCAGAAGGATAGGTCATTCTCGATACCAGATGTTTCCCGCTGCCTCCCCTTATCCCGGTATGTTCATGCGAGCTATCCGAGGAAGATGGAATGGAACCTTACACCTTTCCAAGATGCCCGTCCAGGAAGGATTTTTGTGAAGAAGGGGCCGAACAAGAAGGACATGTTCTACAGTTCCTCAGAACGGTACAGTGTCTTGTTAAGAGGTTTAAAACCCGGTTGCATTCCGCCGGAGAATTCTTCTTTGTTAATGCCTGTCAGAACTCCCATATTCGCAAATGAGTTTGCGAAGGTCGAAGGGAAGTACCCAGATCAGGATCTCAGACTAACTGGACTAGTGAATCCAGATTTTAATAGATGGAACTGCATCGCAAACTGGATTTTGACCAAGTTTCAAAATAAACTTCGGCAAATCAATTTGTACCAAGCAGTACATGCCACTGTTTATGGTTTTGCCCCTAACCCACAACTGTTCTTGGCTCTAGCAGAAAGATACAATTACAGAACAGGGACTTTCATGACTCCTGGCGGAGAGATCGGGTTTGCACTCCATGAGATGCAGTATATCTCTTACTTGCCAATGGGGGATGTCCCATATGAGGAATTTGTCCCAACGAATGATGAGTTGGACAAACTTAAAAAGGAGAAGGCAGACATGGTAGCAGTCTTCGAAGAACTGCTATGTCATTATAAAATCTGTTCTCTGTATTACAAAAGTGCTATATTAAATACCTGCTATTCCTCAAAATGGTTGCCTTATCTGTTCTTTAACCACATTAAAGAAGCGAAGACCAAGGAACATGATAGATGCTATCCTGACTTCTTTAGACCACTTAGCAGCAGTGAAGTGATGAAACTGATGGAGGAAAGTGGGGATTTGGATGAAGAGATGAAGGATGATCATCAATGTCCTTCTTTGAAGAAAGGAGATACTCTCGAGAGTTATTTGAGAGTAGGATATAGATTTATGTCAAAAGAAGCCCAATTAGCAGGGTTTCTGGCGCATTGGCTCCGTCGATTTGTAGACCCAGGATCGAGTGCCGTAGACCGCTTCCATCGCGGTGTTCTTTTTGCCGCCGTTGGATTAGTCTTCGGCTACAAGGTGGATCTTTTGTCAGCGATGACTTGTAGATTGAATGCCAGTCTTCGTCTGTACGTCGATCTGATGCTGAAAGCTAAGGGTGAAAAAGAATTTCCTCGGTTGGAATTGCCGTATACATATCTATTCGGGTGGTTGCTTCTTCACTATCCTACTTTGATGGACCCCGGCATGGGACCGGTCGACGGCAGCTTTTTGCGGAGATACTCTCATAGTAAGTGGAAATACACTGCTCTGAGAGATTGTAGATATGCTCTGAACCTGAGCAAAGGATGGAACTTTTGTTGCACTCCTCCTCCTGCTGGATATGAACAAATGCCGACAAATATGATTGACTCGAAGATGCAACCTTTGAGCCGTGCAGCTTTTGAGTGGTTGAAGACAATTCGACCATCCCATTTGATGTATCGGTTTGAAGAAGAATGTTATTTAGAGCCATATCTCCCCAGTCGATTTTCTCGGCAGTTCGGGTACGACCAATTCCATATGGGAAATGCTATCACGTGCCTTCAAGGAAAGGGTTTTTTGATAGATGGGGCCCGAGCTTGGGCTTATTATAATGCTCGAGATACGAAAGTAACATTCTCGATGCCAGTAAATAGCAATCATGGCCCTCGGATGCTATTTACATACTCAGTATTCTATACATCTTCGAACACCTTTGCTGAAAATTTCAATCTCGCGGACAGCTTCGCGTCTTCAAAAAGATTGAAGAACGGAGGAGTCGTTATGTCGCTCATAGGAAATGATGAAGTGCATGAGCCAGTAGATGCACCCTTAGAAGCTTCAAGGGACGGTATGTTCCCTCAAGAGGTTAACACACCACTACGTATTTCTTTGAGGGTGGCTAAATCTCCAGCCAAGAAGAGGAGAAGAGAGGAGCCTCCCGCTCCGGCAGCAAAGAAGAAACTGATCTTAGATCATTCCTCTAAAAAGATTACCACTAGATCTCAATCTCGGCAGCTGGCCGAGACAATTCAGCATGAAGAAGCTACTACTCCGACCTCTATTCAAAGACAAGTCGAGACAATAAATGTAGAGAGTCCTGAAAGACCTCTACATAGAAAGAAGAGGTTGGTCCGTAGAAGTCAAGTTTTGGCAGATGCTACAGCAGGAATCACCATGCCCTCTTCCACCCCTATTTCTGAATCTGGGAATAAAACTTCCAGCCCAGAGCAGAGAGAGGAAATTAAACAGAGAAATGAGGCTGAAGAGCCCAGAGACAACATTGCAGAAGAAGAGTATAATACCGTCCGATCTCCTTTACCTGCTGCGGAACCTTCTCAACTGCCTCTTACACCCGGGGCCCTTCGTGAAGAAGAAGATCGTACGATGATTGAAGCTTTAGAGCACTGTGACTTCGGCTCACAGGAAGACTATGTTGATCAAGCCACTGATGCTGATAGTGGAGAGGTACCAGCAGAAGATGAAAATGATGAAAGTTCATCATCAGAGACTGACGAAGACACACAGGATCCCGAAAGGGATGATGAAGATCATATATCCACTAAAGCTGCGGATGACTCCTTGGATCCTGAAAAGGATATTGAGGAAGAGGCAGCTCCAACAGCTGAAGAAGCGGCCTCGAAGGAAATTCCTGCCGTTGATCCCCAAAGTATAAAATGAAATCAACAATCTTCTTTAAAATAGATTGAAATCTGACATTTTACATATGTACTCCATGCAGAGATTGAAGCTCCACCAGCACCTCCAGTATGTCTGGACATAGTTCTTGCAACGGAGATTGCTGGTAGCAGCCGTCATCTCTCTTGCGGCTCTGAAGCAGGCAGCAGTCAAGCAGTAGCATCTGAAGCTACTTCAGCTCAACCAGACACTGCTCCTGCAGATGACAAACTTATTGCTGGATCCATCCACGGTAATGCATGTTTTTATTTCTGATCTTTATCAATTGCCAATGACAGGCAAAATGACAATATTCTGATTTTGCAGAAGAACAACCAGGAGGGGCAACGAGCTCCACTTCGGTTCCTTTATTCAAAGAGCCTACCATTCCAACACGAGAAATCGAACATCCTGCGGCCTCGTCATCAGCAGGAGTAGCTGCAACTCCTGGTGCTATAGCGACTAATCAGCTTGTTATCCAGTCATTTACCAAATGCTTTTTTGAGTTTTTGGGACCTCTAGTAAATAGAATGATGGAAAAAGAGGGTACTAATTTCTTTATGGTTAGAGGTCCAGCCTCTCTCTTAGTAAGGGCTATCCGAGAACAAGGTGACGAGGCTCAGGCCACTTACCTGGATCATATTTTGAATGAGCTAGAGATTTCCATCAAAAACTATAAAGAGCTCAACCAAGGAGAAGTGGAGTCTCTAGTGCAGGCAGAGTTCGAATAACTGGCTCAGGCAGTTGACATTGAAAGGGTGAACCTCCAAAATTTCTTGGATGCTTATACTACAAAAGCTGCTGAATATAATTCTAAATTAGAATCGGTGATCTCAGCTGCTGAGCGGAGAGAGAAGAGAATTGCCGATCTGAAAATGGAGATTGCTCGTCTTGAAGAAGAACTAGAAAATGAAGTTACAGAACACCAGACAGCGATCCAACAAATTGATGCTCTTACTCAGGAAAGGAATGAGTATGTAGCAACACATAATGATGAGATCACTCGCCGAATGGTGGCCATGCCTGCTTTCAATGAAGAAACTGGGATGGAAGAAGCCAGGAGAAGGGTGATGGCATCACGTGAAGAACGGTTGCAGATCCTGAAGCAGCAAATTGCTACTCTGATAATGCCTCCATCTCAGTAAAATATTTTGTATTTTTTGTAGCACATGTGTTGTAATGTCTCATATTTTGATTAATAAAAGACATTTTGTCGTGGCTCTATCATTTATTGCAAATCTTGTTCAGATATAAATAATAGAGATAAAAAAATATATTCAGAGGTACAGGACATGATATATTTCTGAATTTTGTAAGAAAATAATTATATTCATTATATCTGCTCAGAGGTAATATGGACGTGGCAGAATATATCGAATATTATTATTTCAATTGACAACTTAATCGAAAACGATAAGTTGCCGATATGGATGATGAACGATAACGAATCGTCAAAAGGTATGAACGAAATAAATCGTCAAAAGGAACGGGTAAACCGTCGAATGGTGGAATGAACGGACGAACCTTCGGATGGAGATGAATGAACGGATGAACCGTCAAATGATGATTAATGAACAGGTGAACCGTCAAATGATGATAATGAATGAACGGGTGAACCGTCGGGTGATAATGAATGAACGGATGAACCGTCGGGTGATAATGAATGAACGGATGAACCGTCGAATGGTGATAATGAATGAACGGGTGAACCATCGGGTGATAATGAATGAACGGATGAACCGTCGGGTGATAATGAATGAACGGATGAACCGTCGGGTGGATGTGGACGAACCGTCGGATGGTGATAAATGAATGGATGAACCATCGAATGAACGGACGAACCGTCGGATGATGATGTCGTTTTATTGTTCGAGGAACCTCTGCCTATAAATAGAACAGAAATTTAGCAGAAAGGAGCACTTCCACCTTTCCAACATAAAAATATCGTCTGGAGATGCACCCAAGAAGACTGAACCCGCTCCAAAAGTTGAAGAAGACGTTGAAGAACGTCCGACCGAACTGGCTCAGCCAAAGCAGGCTGGGATAGGCGAAGGTTCATCTGCACCAAAACTACCGCGAGATATTCTGGACTTCCTGCTTGAACCAGGAAAGACTGAAGAAGAAGAGGCTATGAGGCTGGCTACTTGCAAGTTCCTCGTGGGTTCCAGCAAAGATGTTCTCAGTTCTTTTGCTGATCATGTATTTGATAAGGACGGCAGTGGTCCGCGTCCCAATGTCGAGAAGGATGACAGTGGTCTTCCTTGATATCTTGTATTTGTCATTCATGATGAAATAAAATTTGAATTTTATTTATGAACTTGAACTTGTCTGATGATTTACAAGCATTTACATTTATACATAATACTTCTTAAGGAATTTGCCATTGATAGGCATCATAGCAATTCGACCATCGAGCTCTGAGAGTTGATAGGCTCCATTTGAAAAGACTTTGCTTATAACATAAGGTCCTTCCCACTTCGCATCAAATTTGCCTTTGCTCATGTGAGTCATAGTCATAGGACGTCTGACTGTTAGAACAAGTTCTTCTTGTTGAAAGGCTCTGACTTTAACTTTGCGGTTGAAAGTCTTCGAGATGCGGGCTTGATATAGCTCAATATGTTGCTGAGCCATTAACCGCTTCTCGTCGAGTGCCTCCAATTCTTGAAGTCGAAGAAGGTCATTATTCTCTGTAGTGAGCTCATTGGCAATGGCAATCCTTAAAGAAGGAATTTGAAGTTCTAAAGGGAGAACTGCTTCACAACCGTACACCAGAGAGAAAGGTGTAAAGCCTGTGGGATTGTGGACCGTAGTTCGATAGGCCCAAAGACATTCACCGAGCTTTTCACTCCAATTCCGTTTGTTTGTAGATACAAACTTCTTGAGGAGCTTGATAATATTTTTGTTGAAAGCTTCAGCTAATCCATTAGCAGCAGGATTGTAGGCTATCGAAGCGACGTTGTCAATTCGGTGATCATCACAGAATCTTGTAAATTTTTGGCTGATGAATTGAGGTCCGTTGTCATGAATGATCCTTCGAGGGACACCAAATCGATAAATGACATGGTGTTTAACGAAGTTAATGACACTACTGGTTTTGACTTCAACCAAAGGTATAGCTTCAGCCCACTTAGAGAAGTAGTCGGTTATTGCTAAAATGAACCGATATCCTCTAGAAGAAGGAGGATTAATAGGACCGATGATATCCATGCCCCAAGCTTCGAAAGGCCAGGAGGCAGCCGTCGGATGAAGGAACTCTGATGGTTGATGAATGAAATCTGTATAGATTTGACAAGCTCGACATTTACTCGCATATTCAATGGCATCTGATACCATAGAGGGCCAGTAGTAACCCATGCGTCGAATACGATCCTGTAGTTTAGGACCGGGCTGATGAGTCCCACAGACACCGTCGTGAGCTTCACGCAGCACTTGTTTTGCTTCATCACCAGCTAGACAGCGTAGAAGAAGACCGTCATAAGTCCGTCGATAGAGAGTCTTAGTGGTTTGGTTGTAGTAGAACCGCAGAGACCGTCGACGAATACTCGTAGCCTCCTTGGGATCTTCTGGGAGTATGTCGTGAACTACGAAGTCGATGAAGGGAGTTCTCCAATCTTCGCTGATAACGTTGTTTTCAGCAAGATTACTGAACTCGATATTACGATTGTTTTCGACACAAAACAGTTCTCGATTAGAGATAACCACCACTTGTTGTCTTCTGATGGGAATGGCTAAGACTGCTGCAAGATTGGCTAAAGCATCTGCCTCAGTATTGCATGCTCGACGAACATAGTCGATGAAGAAAGCTTTGAATGATGTAGCCATATTGATCGCTGCTTCATGATAAGGTACCAGATCTTGATGTCGAACTTCATAAGTTCCTCTAATCTGGTTGACAACCAGCTTAGAGTCACCGTATACTTCGAGATATTCGATATCCAATTATTTGGCTAACTGAAGACCGATGAGTAAAGCATTGTACTCTGCTACATTATTGGAACAGGATTCATCTAGAGAGTAAGCTCTTTGAATAGTTGATCCGTCCGGAGAAATGAGGACAACTCCGACTCCTGCTACAATAGCACCATTGGGTCCAACCCTGGATGCACCATCGAAGAATAAACGCCAGGTTAGAAATTCTTCAGAGATCATATTGACTTCCAATGTCTCATCTGGAATTTTATCGTAAAGCTTGGATATTTCTGGTACGGGATGAGCCTCCAAGAAATCTGCCAATGCTTGACCTTTGACAGACTTTTGAGGAACATACACCATGTCATATTGGGCTAGAAGAATGGCCCATGTAGCCAGCCGAGAATTGAGTGTACTAGGCTTTTTCATGAGTATCCGAAGAGGATTAACTCGAGATATAACATGAATAGTTTGACCAATGATGTAATGTCTTGTCTTTTGAACGGCGAACATAAGGGCTAGACATTCTTTTTCAACCGGACTATAACGGTGTTCAGCACCAATCATAGTACGACTGAGATAGTAGATGGCCTGTTCGTGACCCTCTTGATTCTTTTGGGCGAGTAAAGCACCCAACGAATGGTCCATAGCACGGACGTACATTAAGAATGGAATACCTGAGATTGTGGCACCAAGACTGGTGGGTTCATGAGATATCGTTTGATATCGTCGAATGCTTGTTGACATTCTTCAGTCCAAATAAAAGATACACCCTTCTTCATAAGTTGAGTAAATTATCTGCAGCGTCCAGACAAGTTCAAAATGAATCTCCTGATGTACGCAAGTCGACCTTGAAATCCTCGTAGCTCTTTTAGGTTGCGTGGAGGACGCATCTCTTGAATGGCTTTGATCTTCTCGGGATCTACGTGTATACCCTTAGAGGTAATGACGAAGCCGAGAAACTTACCACTAGAGACACCCAAGAATGACTTGGTGGGATTCATCTTGAGCTGATGTTGGCGCATGAGATTGAATATTGTTCTCAAATCTTGGATGTGATCTTCTTTCAGACGACTTTTAACAGCGATATCGTCAACATAACATTCGACTGTTTTACGAAGATGTTCTCTGAAAATGGTACTCATAGCCCGTTGGTAAGTTGCACCAGCGTTCTTGAGACCAAATGGCATCACTGTGTAGCAATAGACTCCCCGAGGAGTACGGAAAGATGTGTGTTTTTCATCTTCGGGATTCATCTTGATCTGATTGTACCCAGAGAATCCATCCATAAAAGATATTCGCTCGAACCCACAAGTATTGTCAATCATGACGTCTGTGATAGGGAGAGGAAATTCATCTTTTGGACATGCTTCATTAAGATCCCGAAAGTCGATGCAAACTCGAACTTTGCTGTTTCTCTTCAGGACTGGAACAACGTTGGCTACCCAATCGGGATGTTGTTCTTCTCGAATAAAGCCACAAGCGATAAGCTTCTTGACTTCATCATCAATTGCATCCATCATTTCAGGCTTGAATCGTCGTTGCTGCTGTTTAACTGGTTTAGCATTAGGCAGAATGTTCAGTTTGTGAGTAGCAATTTTGGGATCTAAACCTGGCATGTCTTCGTAACTCCAAGCAAAGACATCAATGTATTCTTTAATGAGAAGAATCAACTCTTGCTTATCTTCTTCTGGAAGATTCTTGCTAATAAAGATTGAACGAGGTGACCCACTTTCTCCTACATCAATTTGAACTAATTGATCTTCGGTAGGAGGTTCTCTTTGTTCGAATTGGAGTACCCACTGATTGTCCATCTGTTGAGCCCAAGGATTTGTTTCAGAACTTTCTTCAATATCCTCGTCATAGCCTTCTGGAAGTTCGACGGAGACCATGTTAGAAGATACAGTCACTCGATGAACTTGACCGATGCTAGTATCAGAATCCCACGATCTAGAATCAGAAGAGTTAGAACGCTCCTCGCTATCAGATTCAGAGCCCGCTGGGGATAATACTGGAGGAGAAGCATATCCGAGACCTCTTTTGGTCCTGCTGTAATACATCTCTGACTTTCCTTGTGGAACAGCGGTACGGAGATGAGTCTTTCTGCCCTTACCGTAGTTAAGGCCGCTTTTGAAGTCGTAACCCATCTTACGGATGATGTCTTTTGATTGTTGACTGTAACGACGGAATTGAAGATACCCCGTGTCGTTAACTTTGCTATCATCCGTATAGCTAAATTTTTGTTCTGGTCTTTTACTAAAAAGTATTGGATGTTCACCTTTCTTGCGAGCAGGAACAATACGATATGAATCTTTTGGGTGTTCACATAAAACTTCTGTTTGAAGGGATTGTACAACTCCCATTGTAAATGATTTGAAGCTATCTAACATATCCAAATAGCATTTAGTATGATAAATAACATCAGTATACTCGAAAGTGGATGCTTTTTCATTGATCTGTACATCTGTATTTACAACAGGACCTTTAGCCTTAGCAGGCTTGGTCAGATTGATTACAAGAGGGGGAGAAGAAGAACGTGGAGGAGGCTTGTTACGACGAAGGTCAATAACAAGTGGCTCAGAAGAGGTGAGCTCCCCTTTATCATTGTTATGAGTTAAATCAACAACAAGTGGCTCAGAAGAAGTGAGCTGCTTTTTGTCCTTGTTACGACGTAAGTCGATAACAAGTGGCTCAGAAGAGGTGAGCTCCCTTTTATCCTGATCATCATTAGTAGATTGCCTCTGGACTGGCTAGTGAATAGCCAGTGGTTTAGAAGACTGAGGATGGGAAACACGCCCTTTGACAGGTATAATAAGAGTGTCTTTGGGCACTGCTTCTTGGTCTTCTTCAGTATCAATGGCCAATACCACTTTCATAAATTCTTCCTTATACATACGAGCGTCATTGCAGTATGCTTCAACACCCTTGAAAGGATAAAGATCTGCAACTTCTTTGTGAACTTCTCCTTTGTCATCGACATATTTAAAGCATTGATGAAGAGTTGATGGAACAACATTATGTTCATGGAGGAAGGGTCTTCCCAGAAGAGCGTTGTAAAAACAACCATGATTGTCGATGATATAAAAGGTCACCTTTGTGCGAAGATTGCCTATTTGAAGTTTTAAGCGGATCTTGCCCAAAGGTTCACTCCTTCCTTGGTTGAATCCCAAGATAGTAGTAATTGTACTTGAAAGACTATGAACTGGTATCTTCAATGTGTCTAGCATCGTCTTAGGCATGATGCTGAGAGCAGACCCTGGATCTATCAGGATACGATCGACTTTGATCGAATCGACATACCATGTATAGTAGAGAGGACGATCATGTCTATTATCCTCCAACAGCATATCATCCTGAGTGAAAGTGATGTTTGGAATCAAATCCAGGACACTATGACAATGACAGCAAGAGACTGGTTCTGATTCCGGCTTCTTGAGGAGAGAGAAGCAAGTTTCAGCTTGCATCAAGGCTTCACTTAAAGTTTCTCGAGTCTCTTTGGAAAGGCACAAGAGCTCGAAGATTGATAACCTAGCCGGTGTATTGGCTAATTGAGCCAATATATCAAAGTTGTACGGCTTTTCAAGTCCTGTAGGAGATGATTTCTTCAGGGACTTGTCAAAACGGACTTGTTGCTTGCCTTTGTCAGCAACCACCGGCTTAAGAGGAATAGGCACTACAACTGGTGAGGATGTGGAAGGGATCTCTTTAGTGGAAGCAGGTTGTGCCGGAACAGGTTCAGAAGAAGAGGAAGGATTCTCTCGAGTATCAGAATACTCCTTTAAGTAAACTTTCCCTGATCTGGTGCCTAGTAGAATTTCTTCGTCAACTATGGGGTCAAAAGACACCATGTTGCAAGTCTTTGTCTTGCCTTTGGAGCGATCTTTTTTCTTGGAAGAAGAGGAGACTTCGAATTCGGAAACAAGATCTGGATGGATCCACATAATTTTGCCATTGTCAAGAGACAAGGGAACAAGACCTTCATTTGGTGAAGGAGGAAGATTCACAATCTCAAGAGTAGCTTTAGGAATAGGAATGACACCGTGCGATACCATTTGCGGAGGGAAATTATCGAATTGGACCGAAACCATGTTTGCAGTGACAGTCTTCTCATCTTGCTGTAGAGTAACGACACCAGCATTGACAAGCTCTTGAATTTTGCCTTTGAACACATAGCATGCTCGAGTGGGGTGTCCAATGAATCTGTGGTAGACACAATATTTAGGATGATCAGTCTTACCGACTTCATCAGGTTTCTTTGGATCTGGAAGCTGAATCTTGTTACTTTTGAGTAAGCACTCAAAAATACTTGCGGTGTCATTCTCATCGAAGGAATATTCTACTTTCGGACGAGGTTCCCTTGGTTGAGGTGCAGAAGGAGTAGAAGTGGATGTAGGCGGAGCCACATTGACAGCCAAAGATTCTTTATTCTTGTTCAGATTGATGTTCAATGTCTCTTTTGCTTTGCGGTTGTTCTGGCGGTTGCCACCACCTGATGTCTGGTGTTCATCTCGATCGAGATTAGACATTTGTACCCCCAATTACTTGAACTTCTCGGCACTCACTTCCGCAGCTTTGGCGTTGACAATGAATGAGGGACAATCTTGGAACTGGGTAGATCCTGTCCACATACTGATGATAGGCAAAAGATTTGCCTTATAAGTATCAATAGTGACAGCAGCTGGAGTTCCGGGAGGCATCTTCAAGGCTTCACGGCGGAACCGTTCGATGAAACTCTCAGCAGTTTTATTGTATTTCTGTTTGATTTTGTTGAGAGCCGCATAGTCATGTCGTTGAATCCTTCGTAGAACCGTTCCAGAAAAATTTGCTTGAGACCTGAGAAAGAAGTAATACAACCATCGGGCAAACTTCTGTACCAGTCGTATGCTATGTCGGCTAAACAACCGACGAACACTCTGGTAAGAAGAGCGTCATTTGGCTAGAGTTGCACGGTCATTACCTCAAAATGATTGATGAACTGACTAGGAGAAGTACTGCCATCAAACAAAGAGATCGTTGGGATCTTGTACTTTGGTGGGAACGGAACTTCTTTCCATTCAACTGGATAAGGCTGCTTAATCCCCAATCTTTGTAAATTGTCTTTCTGTTTGAAAGCTTCGAACTGAGTTCGCAAGAGTTTGACATCTTCATTGGCGTCTTCAGATGATGAAGAAGGAGCAGGTTGAGTTAGTGCGGTAGGAGGAGGAACAGCATTGTACGCACTACCCCCAGCTCCTGAATGACTAGGTGTAGTTTGAACTTGTACTTGTACAGGAGGCATTTGAGGAGACACTACCCCCAGTCCAGCATTGGCAGGTACTGATAATGCTATCACTACTAAAATATCATCAAATAGCGACGTAATGTAGCGACGGCAAGAAATTACGTCGCCAGTAGCGACTTCTTTTTAAACACGTCGCAAAACGTCGCTGTCTAGCGACGTTCTGCGACAGGAGTATACTACGTCGCCGAATAGCGACGTTCAGCGACATATTATAAGTATATGTCGCCATGGTTGCGACTTTAGCGACGTCAAAATGTGACGTCGCTAAGTTATTTTACTTAGGGCACGCCGCTGCCTTCTTTCCCCCTCACTCTCACTCGAAAACCCAAAAATTTCACTTTCCCCCACCCCCCACCCCGGCGACTCCCTCCCCCTCTGTCAGTGCCCTCCCCCCCCGGCGACTCCCTCCCCCTCCGGCGAGCTCCTCCTCCTCGAGATCCTCCTCCTCGAGCTCCTCCTCCCCCAATCCGACCTCCTCCTCCTCTTCCTCAGGTAAACCCTAACCTAACTCCTCTCCTTCCTCCTCCTCCTCTTCCACGGACACACACACGGACACACACGGACACGAACACACACGCACACACACACACACAGACACGGACACACACGTACACACACACACACACACACACACACACATATATATCATTACCAACCACGTGCGAACATGTGCACGAGACTGCACTGTGTCATTTGTGTTCGTGTGTGTTAAAAAATAATTTGGACACGATTGTGTCCTGTTTTGGTGGACACTTGACACGTGTGACTCTATGACACATACACATATCATTATCAACCATTAGATTTTGCTATTAATTGAATTTGGATTTCGAATTTGGTTTATCCCCAATTTTCTGATACGTAGTTCACTATATATTAATTTTCTGAGATTAACATTTGTTTAAACTGATTTTGAATGATTAAACCATTATGATTAATCCCATATCTTGTCTGAGAATTAATGTGCATGTTAGGGTTCACATTGATTGGGGATTCTTGGATTTTCGTATGCCATTGACTGTCAAAACTGAGAACAGTTTTTATACACTGTTTTCACATATTGGCACACACATTACACTGAATTTTCTTGAGAAATTATGCACTGTTTACACCTATCTACACACACACATAAGTGTAACCTGAGAATATAAACACACACTACTGCTATCTACTGTATACTCACTCACACTCACCCACACACACACCATATAGCCACTGCTACCTATAGTACACATTCACACTGATTTTCCTGAGATTGATATACTGTTTACACATTACACTGAAAACTGTTAGTGTATACTATTTCTCTTATAGCTCACTCACATTACACTCAAAACCGAGAATAGCTAATTCACTCACACTATTGATTCCTATATACACACAACCTAGGAATTATATACTGTTTTTCCAGCTTCCTATACACGCACACACATAGGAGCACAAACCTGGGACACTCTAGCCTATGCTGTTTACACATACACACACACTTTACACTAAAAATTTGAGAACAGTTTGTGCATTGTTTCCTCATATTGTACACACACACATTGAGACACCTAGTCCATGTTATGTACACACACATGACACACTTTACTCTATATACACACACCCTATTGTACACACACACTGTTAGTACACCACACACATGACACACACACATATATATACGTGTCACTCTTTTTATCTATATATATATATATATATATATATATATATATATATATATATATATATATATATATATCACACAAGAATATATATTTATATATATATATATATATATATATATATATATATATATATAAATATATATTCTTGTGTGATATATATATATATATATATATATATATATATATATATATATATATATATTAGGTATTGTTTGGTTGAAGGATTACCTTTTTAGTTCATTCCACCCGTGCACATCGGCATTAGTTATCAACTTAGATGTCCAACATGTCCTTAAATCAGTTTTGAATCAATTATTCAGCCCCCAAATTGTTTATTGGTTAGTTCAGTCCCCTATTGAATATGAGTTCAGTTCCTGAGGTCACTTGACTAAATACTTGAGTATCAGTCCCTAACATCAAGTGTCTAGTCACCTACCTACCATGCATCAGTCCATGCCACACAGGTTCAGTCCTATTTTTACAAATGGGTCAGTGTTTGGAGTGTGGCTCGAGTTTGGGGCTTTTGATGATAGGTATTCTTGTATCAGTCAACAGGTGGTCTATTTGAGTAACAGTCCTTGTAGATTTCATTTTCCTTAAACTGTAAATAGGACTGAGATTGGTTTTCCTATTCCTGAGATAAATCCACTGAATGTGTCAACTGATTCCCTTGAATAACTGAAATTGAATTGACTGTTAACCAATAAAGATAAGGTAAAGGGTACCAATAACGATAAGGTAAAGGGTACCAATAGTGATAAGGTAAAGGGTACCAATTTAAGGTATTGGTATTGGGATACCAATAGCGATAAGGTAAACGGTACCTTGGTAGGTAATGACTAAAAATAGGATATTTGACTTAGATTGGACTAAGAGTTGACAAAGTCAACTATAGGTCAACCCTTGACCTACTTTGACCTTGTTTGACTTTGTTTGACTTAGGTTGACCTTGTTTGACTTTGTTTGACTTAGTACAACCTAGTTTGACCTAGATTGCATATCATTGATATTAGTAACTGTCCGCTACTAATGTGTGTCCCTAATAAGACATAATATACGAATTTATGCCTGTTGGATAATGTGTGTCCATCTTTGCAGAATTATTTCCAAATGGATATGAATTACTACTTGCAGAATCGTTCATGGATGTACAATCGTCGTCCTGATAATATGTGTGGTGTACGGGATGAATACATAGCGGGAGTAGAGCAGTTCCTGCAGTTTGCTAAGGCGTTCCCTCAGTACATGGACGGCACCAAAATTAAGTGTCCGTGTGTGAAATATTATAACGTGAAATATTATCCAGAAGTGAAAGTGACATATCATTTGTACTCGAGGGGTTTCACGCCTAATTACTATCAGTGGACCGCACACGGAGAACTTGTGTCTTTAGCATCAGAGCCGGAGCCTTATGTTGAGCCATATATGCATGCGGGACCTAATTTTATTTCAGATAATCATGCATACGACGACGGGTGCGTGAACATGGTTTTCGATGCTGCGGGGCCTAGTTTCGTTCATGATGCACCTGAGGAGGCACCGAACGCCGATGCTGCACAGTTCATGGAGTTGCTGGAAAATGCAAGGACTCCATTGTATCCTGGTTGTGAGGATCATTCACCGTTGGAGGTGGTTACAAGACTGTTGAGCATTAAATCAGATTTTAACATGTCGCAAGAATGCTACAACCGAGTGTTGGAGTTGATTATAGAGATCTTGCCGGCGGGTGCTAAGTTGCCTAAAGACTTCTACCGGTCTAAGAGGATGGTGAGATCGCTCTGGATGGGATACGAGAAAATCGATTCCTGTCGCAATGGGTGCATGCTGTACTACAAAGACGACAAGGACGCAGATGTGTGCAGATTTTGTGGTGCTGATCGCTATAAGACAACTAGTACAGGAAGGTCTACCGGTACAAGAAGACCGACCGATTCAATACACTACTTGCCTTTAACGCCGTGGTTGCAAAGATTATTTATGGTGAAAGAGACGGCCGAAAATATGAGTTGGCACATGCGAGAACAGATTGAAGAAGTGTTGGATCACCCATCCGATGGAGAAGCGTGGAAGCACTTTGATCGAGTGTATCCTGATTTTGCTTCAGATCCGCGTAATGTCAGGTTGGGACTATCTTCTGACGGTTTTACTCCTTTTGGTCTTTTGGGATCCCAGTATTCGTGCTGGCCTGTGATTGTCACTCCGTATAACCTACGGCCTTGGATGTGCATGAAGACTCAGTATATGTTTCTAACCGTTATAATTCCTGGTCCGAACAATCCCAAGAGGAACATTGACGTGTACTTACAGCCTTTGATAGATGAGTTGAATCAGTTATGGGAAGTAGGCGCTAACACGTACGATGTTTCCAGGAAGCGGAATTTTCAGATGAAGGCAACCCTTATGTGGACCATCAACGACTTTCCGGTCTATAGAATGTTATCTGGATGGAGCACTCATAGCCGTCTCTTATGTCCGTATTGCATGGACCGTAGTAAGGCTTTCCGCTTGAAACACGGAGGAAAACCGTGCTTCTTTGATTGTCATCGGCAATTTCTGCCAAAAGATCATCCGTTCAGAAGGAACAGGAATGCATTCCGTGTCGGCGTTGTAGAGAAGGGTGATCCACCGCCAAGGTGGTACGGATCCACGATATAGGAGGAGGTTAAAGATTTTTCAAGTGCTATCGAAGATCCTACAACTGGGTACAAGTGCGATGGATTTGGTAGAGATCATAACTGGACAAAGAGGAGCATATTCTGGGATCTGCCATACTGGAGTACCAATCTGATCAGACATAATCTTGATGTCATACATATTGAGAAGAATGTGTTTGGTAACATAATTAATACTGTGATGGACGTAAAGAAAAAAATGAAAGATAATCCCAAGGCCAGGTTGGACTAAGAAAAAATATGCAAACGCCCTGCGTTGCATTTGATACAGCAGAATGGAAAACAGTTCCTGCCGAAGTCAATTTTCTCGCTGGACAAGGAGGATAAAGTGAGACTTTGTCGGTAGATCCAGGGCCTAAAATTTTCAGACGGATATGTGTCAAATCTGATAAGATGTGTCGATCCGAAGGAAAACAAATTGACGGGTATGAAGAGCCACGATTGTCACGTATTCATGGAGAGGTTAATTCCGATTGCATTTAGGGAATTCTTACCGCAGGCAGTTTGGGATCCATTGACGGAGCTTAGCATATTCTTTAGGGATCTTTGTTCTAAGAAATTGCTCGTTGATCGTCTAGAAAAGCAAGAGAAGGACATTGCGGTAATACTATACAAGCTAGAGAGGGTGTTTTCTCCTGGATTCTTCGACTCTATGGAGCATTTGCCGATTCATCTATCCTATGAGGCACGTGTTGGTGGACCCGTCGAATATCGATGGATGTACCCGTTCGAGCGACATTTGAATCACCTAAAAAGAAAGGTGAAAAATAAGGCACGGATCGAGGGTTCTATTTGTGAAGCCTATGTTCTCGAGGAGATTACAAACTTTTGTTCGATGTATTTCAAGCCTCATGTTGCAACTAATAGAACGAGAGCTTCCAGAAATGACGAGGGAGATCATGAAAGTAATGATACAATACTGAAGGTATTCAATGCTCTAGGAAAGCCATCGGGTAAGATGAAAAAGAGATATCTGAACGATGATGAGCTAAGGGCTGCTCAGGTGTATGTATTACTCAACTGCGACGAGGAGGAAGTAGAGAAACTGGAGGGGTAAGTAAATAATACGTCTACATTATTTTAATAGTGTTGAGAATGATACTATTACATTAATTGCACGATGTTGTTTTCAGCATTTTTAATGATGATGTGAGGTCAGGTAGGCCACACATAACAGAAGAAGAACTAGAACAAAAAATGAGACATTATTTTCCATCATGGTTGAGTGCATGTGTAAGACTTAAGAACTCTGTAATTACCTTTCTGTATATGCACTTGATTGAGAATGAGCTTAATTACTTCTTTCGTGGTATTTAGGTCGATCGTCCATACGCAAGACTTGAGAATGAGTCTATTAGAACGCTAGCCAAGGGACCAATTTATGCTGCAAAAATATGGCCAAGCTACTGTGTTAATGGGTTTAGGTTCAAGTCAACAACTTGCCCGATCAGAGACAACTTTGTGGATCTCGACTCCACCAAAAATAGCTGTTTGTGTATCAGATCTTCGAACTACAAAGATGTTGATGCGGGCAACGATTTCTATGGCGTGCTACGGAAGATCGTGGAGCTGACATATAGTTATGGAATAGAGCCTGCTAAGATTGTGTTATTCAGGTGTGATTGGTTTGATCCGATTGAAGGTCAAGGTTGGAAAGTAGACAAGCACGGTCTTGTTGATATAAACTATCGGCGTCGATATCAAGCCTATGAACCATTTGTCCTATCAAGTCAGGCTCAGCTCGTATACTTCACAAGTTATCCTAAACGGGGAACAACAAGGCCGGACTGGTGGGCAGTATGCAAGACCAAAGCTAGAAATACCTTTGAGGTTGACGATATAGCTTATCAACAGGATGAACTACCTCTTGTAACAAATATTATAGAAGTGGACACGACGGAAGTTCCTCATTACACATCTAATTGTGTAGAAGAAGTAAAATTATCTGAAGAGGAAGATACAGATGAAAGTGAAGATGTAGAGAAGGAAGAAGAAAAAGAAGAAGAAGAAGAAGAAGAAGAAGTAGATAAGCTAAACGAACTAATGAATTTTCAGAAGAGGATTAAATCTGTACGTTTGTTTTATCATCATATTTGACACTTTAGTGACACTTCTATCATATAAATCTGTGACACTTCAGTGACACTTTATTGACACTTTTATTGACACTTCAGTGACACTTTATGACTATGATATTTTTCAAAAATATGTGATGTCTATCATATAAATATGTATTTTTGTTTTATTGTCATATGTTATTATCAGGTATGACTAGACCAGGAGGACGACGCGGAGGATTTTACATTAGACAGTCCCGTCAGCCTCAGCCTGGAGATGGAGAGGGCAGTTTCGTACCCTCATCCTCATCTCCGAGTACGCCAATATACCGTTCTGTTCCCGGTCCATTACCGGGACAGGGCAGTTCCAGCAGGTTGGCGACTCCTCCCTCGTCGTCCAGCCTTTCTGATCCCGCGTCCAGCATCCCTGATCCCCCGTCCAGCATTTCTTCTATCGACGGCTCTATGGAGGGAGCCCACGCCGAGTGTAGTGCCCCGTACCGCGAAGTCAATCGGAGGAATCGAAACACCAACGGCGTTGGAACTTAGCCTTACAACGGCTGCTCGAAGGCTCGCTCGTCCGAGGCGACTCCTCGCACAGGTGGGGTAGTTTCGGGGAACTTGCCTCATCGTAGCCTTCACTTAATAATGCGCATGTTTTCAACTTGCACTGGTAGGCTAATCTAAAAGCTACGCACCAACATAGCTAAGGGAATAATCCCGTCGGGTCGAAATGTCTTAGAACATGGAAAATGGTCCCACGGTCAACATAGAAGTCGGCTCAGCGTGCTTTCAAATGACACACGATCCTTCGATCCCGTGGCTTGGGAGAAGGAAGTCGGCTTAAGTTGCTAAGTTGTCCCGACACTTGAAATAGCCTAAGTCATAGGCGTCGCCTGCATGAATGCTTGCTAAAGCATGCACGGTCCCGTCATGTTGCTCCGACACTCAAATCAGCCTAAGTCATAGGCGTCGTCCACATGAATGCTTAACAAAGCATGTACGGTCCCGTCATGTTGCCCCGACACTCAAACTAGCCTAAGTCATAGGCGTCGCCCGCATGAATGCTTAAACAAGCATGCACGGTCCCGTCCCGCAAGGCTTGGCATAGCCTTCGCACGTCCCTTAAGTTAAGTCGTCTCGCACGGCTCGTTGGCTTAAGTCTAGGCACCCGAAAAGTTGGTTGTCCAAAGTCGACCCCGTGCCTAGCACGTTTTCCTCGACACGGAGCTCGGCGTAGCCTTCGCTCGTCGAGTCGTTGCCCGAACAAGTTAGACAAGTGTTGCATTGGGCTATCAAAGCCATTACTAGCACTATCCCGCTCTATCTGCGGTTGTCAAGTCGCGTAGTCCCTTGAGAACAAGGCTCGTCATATAAGTCTATGACTTGAGCGTTAGCGTCGCCTATAGAACCAGGCATGTCTAAGGCACGAGTTACGGTCGGTTTAGTAAAAAGCTTACCACGAACAAAGTAAGTCCACGCGACTGGTTGTCGCCGAGATCGATCCCGCTACTTGGGAGTCTCGCTACGTCCTGATATGTCCCGAACACGAGATGGTCCCCCGGCTTGGGAGTCTCGCTAAGTCTTGATATGTCCCGCACACGAGATCGTTCCCCCGGCTTGGGAGTCTCGTTAAGTCTTGATAGAAAGAAGGAATGCATGGTCATGTTAAGAAAGGACTGGATAGACTGGATAGATCGAGTATGCATGATCATTGGACAACTTGTCGACAAGGTGTAGTCTTCTCGAGTGATCACCGGTGCGCTGGGATCATTCGGCCCGGGAGAAGCGAGTGTGGCTCAAAGTAGGACGCTGGATAACCGCATGGGAGACTTCAGCGCCTCCGGGCTAGCTACCCGAGTAGGGACGTGACCGATATCCCACAAGCCAGTCCAAGATAGCTTAAAATTGCTAGTGACCACTCATGTAGATGTGTCGGCAATAGCGGCACACCGCGTGTATGCCTTTGGATTGAGTCTAGAGCTTGAATGCAGGTCTAGTCGGTAACGCAAGGTCTGGGCCTAAGACTGGGCTGCAGCATAGGCACCGTGCTTGGCACGATAGATTGGCGTCGGAATGTCCATGAGATCGATACTATGGTCCACAAGTCTTGTCTAAGTTAGCAAATGGGTCTAGCAGGAAGGCCACAAGGCGGTAGCACTATAAGTCTTGATAACTTGCGAGGCGCGGCCTCATCTTGAAGTACGGACAAGTCTAAGCAAGGTCTAGAGGCACGGCCTGCACGAGTCATCCCATTGCCGTCTTTGGCACTTGAATCGTTGGCACGAGAATTAGTCTAATGGCGCTAAAGTCTAAGTAAAGGTCTTGGCACGGCCGAGTTCGCGTAAGTTGCTCCTCGGCATAGTGTTGTCTTGAATATGTCTAAGTTGCGAATAGAATGTGGCACGACCCTACCGTCCCGAGTTGAAGTTTGGCCAAGTACCTAGTCGATGAGGCACTCCCTCGATTGAAATACACGTTGGTATTGTTGCACGACCATGTCGTTGCACGTCGAGTTGGTTAGACGTCAAGTCTTAAAACTGATCCTAAGGCAAGACTAGAAAGACAATCGAAAGGGACTTAAGCTGCACCAAGTAAATGAAACGTGTCGGTTCTGTATGGGTGGGCGAGAAGCTCACTCCACCAGTACAGTGGTATTGACACCCACACAGTGTTTCATGTGCAGGCACAGGTAGAAGCTCGTAGCGCGGAGCTCGCTTGGATGCATCGAGGCACGGAGTTCCTTGGCGAGTCGAAGCGTGCGGCCGCGTGATTTGAAGACTTATACAGGGCATAATGTATGGACATCGCCTTTCGAAGCTTCCGTTGACTCAAGCATTGTAATCAAGAGAGAGAGCAGAGAGAGACTTGTAATTTGGCTTTGCGCCCCTAAATGTAATCTTGTGTTCAATATCAATAAAAGAGCTTCTTTTGAATGACTTGTGTTCTTGTGTTCTTCTTCAAATTTCGCTGCAATGTATTCAATATTTCTGCTTGGGACTTCTGTGCGACGATCCCGTCGCCGTCGATGTAATCGGCCGTTATGGAACTGCCTTGCACGAGCGCAATCTAGGCTCGTGCGGCATCACGCCTTAGCGAGGACGATCGCTCCTACGGGAGCGGGGCGTGACACCGAGCATATGGAGGACGGCGATCAGACTGATCCTGCCCAGGCAGGAGGTGAGAGTGACCCTCCATGCGCTCCCCCGGACGAGACGCGTATGGAGATTTGGACGGACGGGCCTATGAAGTAAGTTAATTAATTATTATATATTTCTTAAATGATTATATGTACATATATATTCATAAAAAATTATTATTGTATAGATATCGGCCTTCTGCAGTACAGAGACAGCTAGGAACATTTCTGAGGCAGAACTATGGTGGGCCTTGGATTAACTACAGATAGGAAGGCCTTTTGGTTCGCCCACTTCAAGGTAAAAAATTTGTTTATTTTTAAATTTTAATAATCATTTGTGTATAGTATACAACTTTTGTATTTTATTTCTAGTAGAGGACCTATTTCTATCCACCACACCGGGCAACGAGGATCGAGGGCCAATTTTCTGTCGTCGCAGCCAAGCTCATCCGTGATGCGATCGACGACCAGAAGCGTCGTGATCGCTCCGGACAGCCGATCCAGGGTTGGATTACGCCAGAGCAGTGGACTGCGATGAAGGCTAGATTCAGCGAGCGCAGGTACCAGGAGCGGTCTGAGAAGGCCAAGGTGGCGCGGTCGAGCGCCGGTAAGTGGTGTGGTGGCTCCATTCCGATGACGGAGCATTTTCGTCGTCTGGTACGTTTCCTATGACGGACATTAATTTATATATAGTTCGATAGAATGTTTAATACTAATAATAGATAATATATTTTAACAGGTAAAAAAGGGTGAGGACCCGAACATGGTGACCGTCTTCCTGGTCACCCATCGGAGGGCTGGGGAGTTCATTGACGAGCGGGCGACGCATGCATATGTACGTTCTATCCTTTTTATTAATTTACTATAATTTAGAAAATATGAAAATAGATATCAATATAGACTTTAGCAAACACTTACACGTTAGCAAACATGTTCTAGGCCGAGTTTGTTCGGCTATAGGAGGAGGCGGCTGCTGCTGCTGCTGCTAGTGCACAAGCAGAGGGAGGGGCTGGTACTTTCTTCCAGCCGCCTACAGCTTTATCGCCGGACGAGCTCGGGATGACCGCCGTTGGCGGTCTTGAGAAGGGTACGTACTACGGTACGGGATCCTACGGCACGTATTTGGCTTCGGAGTCATCCCGGGCCCCCTCTGTCAGTGCGCAGTCTCCGGCTACGCAGGCGTCATCGCGAGCTGAGGATGTTCGTCGTCAGATCGAGGAGCTGCGTCGCGAGTCGCAGCAGCAAATTTCTGATGCGGTCGAGCGACGATCCAACCCTCCGATCGTCACCGGACGATTTGATGCGGTCGAGCGCAGTATACAGGAGCTGATGAGTCTGCATCAGGCTACAGCTGCCAGCTTGCAGATGCTCACCGTGTCTACGCAGCGCACAGAGCGTAGATAGGTCGAGCTGGATGGATCGCAGAGGAGCATATCTGCCTCACTCGCTCAGTATACTGAGAAGGTGGTGAGTACCCTTGCTGCGCATGGTGAGCGACTGCAAGAGCTGGAGCAGATACGTCCTTCCGGTCCATCGACGGTACCGACTCCAGACATTCCACTACCTCCTACTGCCCCTACGGTGCAGCTCACCCAGGAGCAGTATGACTACATTCTATCCCAGTTGTCCCAGTTGCGCGATAGGGATCCGCAGTGATTTTATTGGTTTTTTATGACTTGTATGTATTGGCCCTATGGGCAAATTGTTTATTGGTACACTATTGTTTATAAACTTGGTGGGAGACTTTTTATCATCTTCCATTTTTATTTGACTCTATTGGATGTTTGTGAGAATGTGTGTCTGTGATATTTACTTTACACTACCTCCTATTTTTATTGTGATATTTACTTTGTGATATCTGCGACGGGGATGACAAATATACCTACGCTGGATTATAAGCGATGATCTGATATACAAAGGAGGTGCTGCCGAAATTTTAAAAAAATATATTATGTATTTTTGTTATGATGTGTGTCTGTATTTACAGTGAATGTGAAATGCAGTGTTCGGAACCATCGACAGTTTCGATTACTGTTGTATGTGTTATCTTGGATAGAAATAGCAACAGTTCAGGGTGCACTTCTGAGAGCTTCATTTTCACGTCCTTCACTTTCTCGGGACGTCGTAAAGGTTCCTGAGAAGGTGAAGGACGTGAAGAGGAAGCTCTGAGAAGTGCACCCTGAACTGTTGCTCTTTCTATCCAAGATAAAACATAGAACAGTAAGCGAAACTGTCGATGGTTCGAACACTGCACTTCACACACACTGTAAACACAGACACACAGCATAACAAAAATATCAATTATATTTTTTAAAAAAAATTTATAATATCTGCGATGTATAGCGACGGTCTGCGACGTACTGCGACGGAACGTATACGTCGCTATTTAGCGACGTAACGTCGCTAGACGTCACTAATATGCTGATGTAGGCTGAGGGTGTACGTCGCTAAATCTGTCGGTATACGTCGCTAAGTTGCCCACGTGGCTGTCATACCATGTCATCATATATAAAATTCACAGCGTCGCAAGTGGTCGCTTTACGTTGCAATTTTGGCGACGAAGTGATACATCGCTATATGTCATAATTTTTGCGACGTCTAGCGACAATTAATTCCGCGTCTCAAATAGCGACGTTCGGCGACTAAAGTGTCATCTGCGACTTGCCTATAAGCGACGTCCGATTTTCGTCGCTAAATACGTCGCAAATAGGTTTTAGCGACGTTTTTTTCCTTATTTAGCGACGTTTCCTGACGTCGCTAAAATGAGTTATTTTAGTAGTGTATGATTTCAGGATTAGCAATAGGTACAGTCGGTGGTGTAGCATGTTGTGCCACTATGATAGAATGCATACTAGCAACCATTTCAGCCATGGTTTTTAACTTGTCTTCTAATGCAGCGATTCGCTGTTCTTGATTTGATGAAGTTGAAGCATCTGGATCTTCATTGACAACATAAGCTGTCACTTCTCTTGGTATAGTGGAAGATACTATCTGTTCAGAGCTTTCGCTCTATGCATCATAGTCGGAGAAAGAGTCGTCTCCTGAGTGAGAGGCAGGAAGATAACCCGAAGGACCTTGAAGAAGATTCCTTTGACCGATTGTGTCTTGGCTCTTGGATCGGGTCTGTCGAAATACTCCTTCAGAGGATTCTTGGAGTAAGTCTAAATACCACTGGCTTGGCTTGCGAGGCTTACCGTGCTTGGAGCACCTTCTACCCCCAGTGTCTCGGGAAGTCATGTTGATAGAAGCGTACAAGACTTCATCTTCTTCTGACATAGCTTCAGATTTAACAAAAGTCAGACGATCAAAGACAGATCTTTTTGTTGTTTGACAACAACATTAGATGATGACTTTGTGGTTGCAATGATGATCAGATGATTGAACTGAAGGTGTTGAAATAGTATCCCGCCTTTGTCTGAGATGTTCTCGGAGATCGGGAACAGCAGCAAGACGAGGAAAACTCTGAGGGATCTGTTCTTTGATAATGTTTGGAACATGATTCCGATTCTTCAAATGTTTAGTCCCTTGAGTGTATAGGGAAGTGCTCACTTCATTGGCATAAGTGTCAGGATCTTTGGCCCTGGAAGTTTGTCTTTGATGTTTGATCTTCGTCATTGGCTGCTTACGTTTTACCGAAGTTAGTCGATTGAGATATGTTCTTAAATCAGCAAACTCACCCCCAGGGGTTTCTGTCTGAGACACCAGCAATTTTCTCTGTCTGGAATAGAAAATTTTGAGGGTTGGGAGATCTTGGAACTCTGCTACCGGAGTAGATAGAATACCTTTCTGATCAGTACAAGTTCTTTTAGCATGGAAAGAAGAATCCTTGTTTGAAAGAATTTTCGTACTGACTGGTGCCGAGGCATGTTCAGATTGATCTTCAACAGTAAAAACCGAAGAAGACTGAGAAAAGACCAAAGGGCCGTTTCCTTTGTTTTGGAAAGAAGGGTTAGCTAAAGAGCGTTTCCCTCTGTTGTCTTCCAAGTCGTGAGACAAGGAAGTTTGAGAAAAGACCAAAGGGCCTTTTCCTTTGTTCTGAAGAGGAGGAGGAATAGCCAAAGGACTACCCCCAGTGGATTGCGCAGGAGTAACAGGGTGTTGGAGAGGAGCAGCACTCTTCCTTTTGTTGTGAGAGGAAGAGAGTTTAGCCAAAAGGCTGTCATTCTTGGATTGCGCAGGAGCAGTTTGCGCATAAATGGATGGCGCACTGGTTTTGGCCACAGAAACTGTGGTTTGTGCACCAAGAGTTCTTGCTACAGAGTGCTTAGGGTGGACTCTGGATGCTGGAGCATTGGACTGCACAGACAGATTGGCAGCCAATTGCGCCAGGGGCATAGGAGTCTTGTACTTGGCTAAGGCAGCATATGAAGTTTTTTGTGTACTAGCAACAGCAAATTGCGCAGCAGTAGCAGAGACAGATTGTGCAGCAGTCTTGATGACAGAAGCTTTGGACTGTGCAGCAGTCTTGATAACAGATTGCACAGAAGTCTTGCTGGCAACATCAATGGACTGCGCAGCAGTCTTTGGGACCCACACTGGGCGCACTTTGCTTGTGGCAGAAGTGGTTGCAGTACGAGGAGTGGTCTTGGAGTTGATCATAGCCTCGTAGGCTGTCTGGTTGATCTTCACAACCAGTGTCTTCTGCGTCTTTCCGATAAACGCTACGTCACATTGAGTTGTCACTTCCTCATCGGAGGAGAAAGTCGTCCCCAGCAGAGTCGCCATTTTGTTTGCAAAAACAAAAGTGTAGAACTTTATTGATACAAACTTTGTAAAAGATTACAATTTGAATTCTGGGAATGGTACAACTGTAGGAATCCAATCTAGAAGACGATTGCTTTATCCCTTGGACGATGTGAACTTTGAAGACGGAGCCTCTGAAGTTGAAGACAACTCTAGAATTGAAGGCAAAAAGCCTCGAAAATTGAAGGCAAAAGCCTCGGAAGAATGCAGCAGCACTTGGGCAAGTACTCCTGAACTCTCTGAACTTTGAAGTCTGATCTCTCTATAATCTGATCTCTGATCTATGATCTCCGATCTATGATCTCTGCGCCCCCTGAATGGAGACTTGAAACTCTATTTATAGAGTTCTAGAAATAACTAACTTTTAGTTATTCTGGACTGTGCAGGATGGATTGTACAGCAATTGGTTTGCGCAACAGTGAACTACGCAGACAGTTGCTGGATCATGGGCCAACTGTCTTAGACACATGGCATCATTTGATTGAAATGCGCATGATCATGTATAGACGGCTGCCACGTAATGAATAAATGATGGCATGAATGCCACGTGTATTTTGTCATTTATGTAGATAGAACGTGCAACCTGAATTGCGCTGGCTTTGGATTGCGCAGACTTGGACTGCGCCAACCTGGATTGCGCCAACATGGATTGCGCTGCCAGCTGTCCTCGAACGCCGTGCTGCACGATTAAACGAACGGTCGCCTCGTTCTCCGCGCTGTCAGCTGTCAGAAGATTTGATTTGTGTCAGGTAATGATGATGATTGGCCATGTCAGCCTGCACGCTTGGTAGTGTGCGCAATCTAGTATGCGCAATCTGTATACTGCGCAATCTGATGTCTGCGCAGTTCATTTGAAAGATTTATTTCTTGATCTTCCGACTTTGTTGATGTGTGCAACTTGATTTTTTAGGACCTACAGTCCCTGCTTCTGTAGAGCTTTCTTCCCACCGGGTCGTAGAGTCTATAGCCAAACTCATCCCGACCGTAGCCGACAAAGACGCATCGCCTCGTCTTCGGCTCAAGTTTGGTCCTCTCGTCCTTCGGTACATACACGAAGGCCTTACAGCCAAACACTCGCAGGTGATTGTATGAAGGCTCTTTGTCGTACCATACTTTGTCAGGCACATCACCCTGCAAAGGAGCACTAGGAGACAAATTAATAACATAAGCAGCTGTGAGAAGAGCCTCACCCCAGTAACTGTCCGGCAAGTTTGTTTCTGACAACAAATACCGCACCCTCTCCATCAGTGTCTTGTTCATGTGCTCCGCTACACCATTGAGCTGAGATGTCTTGGGCGGAGTCTTCTTGTGTCGTATCCCTTGCTCTCTGCAATACGCATCAAAGGGACCAATGTATTCGCCGCCATTGTCGGACCGAACATACAATAACTTCTTGTCCGTCTCTCTTTCTACAGAGGCCTGAAACTCTTTGAAAGTGGGCAGCATCTGATCCTTGGTCTTTAAGGCATAGACCCAAACCTTCCTGGAACAGTCATCAATAAAAGTTACAAAGTAAGATGCACCACCAATAGATTTTACCTTCATAGGACCGCAGACATCCGAGTGAATCAACTCGTGCAACGCTGGCTTCCTTGAACTTGGGTGACTTTGAAAAGACATTCTATTTTGCTTCCCAGCTAAGCAGTGCGTGCACTTCTCCAACTATGTAGACTTGTGCCCTGGAATCACCTTCCTGTTCACCAAGTAGCTCATCCCCTTCTCGCTGATATGGTCGAGCCGCCTGTGCCACAACTCGGTAGACGCATCACTAACTGCGTTCACCTTATGTGCCCCCTGTGCGCTCCCCTCCATATAATAGAGACCGGACTTCTTGCTTCCTCTGGCAATCACCATCGAACCCCTGGAAAGCTTCCACTGACTATTCCCGAAGAGACCAAAGAATCCCTCGTCATCCAACCTCCCAACCGACACCAGGTTGAAACGGATATCAGGGACATGACGAACATCTTTGAGAACAAGAACCGCACCCGTCTTCGTTCTCAAATGCACATCTCCAACGGCAACCGCCTTCGACACATCTCCATTGCCCATCTTCAACACTCCACAGTCGCCTGTTGTGTAAGTGGCAAATAGTGCCCTGTTGTGAGATACAGGCGCTGAAGCCCCTGAGTCCACCAGCCAAGAATTGTCATTGCAGGCGAGGTTTGTAATGACCTCATCACCTACGATGATCACATCGCCTCCATGCATCGAGGCCGTCGCTGTAGTGTTCTTTCTTGCTTTTCCTTGTCGTCCTTCTTCTCTCTCTTCCAAGCGAAACAATTCCGCTTGATATGGCCCTTCTTGCCACAGTGGTAACACTCTGAGTCCTCGTACCGACCTTTGGACTTTCTCCTGCTCTTGTCTCTGCCACCACCTGGACCCCTGCTTCTGCCCCTTCCGCGGCTCTCTGAAACCAATGCCTCTGAGTGGTGGGATGTGGATGAAGTGCCCTGAGAACGTCTCCGCATCTCTTTATTCAGCACCCCGCTCTTGGCAAACTCCAGACTGACCACGCCCTCTGGAGCAGAAGCGATCATAGATACTCGTACGGTCTCCCACGAGTCTGGCAATGTACACAACAGCCATAGTCCCTAAACTTCATTGTCGAACTTGACTCCCATTGAAGACAGCTGGTCAACCACGCCCTGGAAATCACTCAAGTGATCCATAATAGACGCCCCATCTTTGTACCGCAGACCCATCATCGTCCGGATCATGAACAACTTGTTTACCCCGGTCTTCTTCGCGTACAAAGACTTCAGCTTATCCCATAACGTCTTCGCGTGCTCAATATTGGCAACGTGGTTGTACACGTTCTCGTCAACGAACTGCCTGATATATCCACACACATGTATATGCTCGAATTTTCAGTCCTCCTCGGATTTATCACTGGGCACTACAAGAATAAGAGCTTTAGGCCACAAATTTTGGGACGACCAAAAAAATTTAGTCGCCCAAACTAATATTTAACGACTAAAAAATGCAGTTATCGCCTAAAGTTTTCTCAACAGATAAAAATAATTATGAAATTTATAGCGACTATTAATTAGTTTGTGTCGACTAATAAGTTAATCGCCATAAATTTTTTAGATGACTAAGAAAATATTTCTTGGCTAAAGTAGAGCGAAAACACAAAATTTTCTAGCAAATTTTAGGCGATCATGAATATTTTTAAGGCTACTATTTGTTAGTGGCAACATATTTGGGAAAAGAAATTGTCCCAACCAAAAAAAAAAAATTGGCCAGAAACAAATAGATTGGTGGCCTAAACATGTTAAAATATTTATTTAAAAAAAACCTAAAACGCCCCCCACCCCCACCCCCACCTAGAATTTCCTTCAAAAACATCCCAGAGAAAGCTCCTCCCTCTCTAGATTTTTCGAAGACAAATTTCCCCTCACAAATTTCCTAAAATTTTCCCTCTCAGTTTCTTTTCACCACTTTCTCTCTACAAAATACTCCTATCTCTCCCCTCCGCTTAGCGAAATTAATAATGGCATAGGCGCTCTCTCTCTTTCCCCTCCTCTGCTTTGGTGATGGTGGCACGACGAGGCTGATGGAGGATGACGGAAGGGCGACGAGCCTGAATGACAGCGCGATGCGATTGATAGCGGCGCATCAAGGCTGTTCACGGTCTGGCGAGGTTGACGGCGACTCTCAAGGTTTTTTTCTCTCAAACCCTAATTATATCCTAGAAAAATTGTTGTCAGAGACAATATTTCATATCAAAGGTTGACGAACGACGGCCAAATCGTTATTATGTTCAATAATATTCTTATATATATTTCCATCTAGGAAAGGACTAAAGAAAACAAGCTCTATTTGGAACAGATAATACCTGAATGACAATCACAAATCCTTTCTCCAAAATTTTGGGGTCTGCTATTTGAACACTTTTCTTCCATTTAACTCAGTAAGATCCATTTCCTCTAACACTAACCACAATCATATCCTTCTTTAAAACTTCGATCCATGTTCGTTTATGCTTACCTATAATCCTTAGCAGCTTATTTAACTAGTATCTTACCACTCGTCATTATCGGAACATCTATTGGTTTGCATTGCAAATAACCACAATCACCAAAGAGGAAACAACTCATTCTTAATTTTCACAAAGTGAAGAGAGTCAATTATATGGGAAATTGTCTATGGATGAAAGTTTGTTATTAGTGGCTCAAATATAATTTCAAAAAACTACAAACTACTTGAAACATATTGAGACAAATTGGGCCTTTATGTTTGGTGGTGAGGTTTAGATTGAACGTAAATTTGACTAGCAGCAAGTTTCATAATTTAGATGAACTGACATACTAATCGCATAATCAGAAAGATCTAGTAAGAATTTGGAAGAAAAAAGTTTTACAACTAGCCAATGGAGATTGGTTGTCTAGGTTTGCTCGTAGTGATTTCAATAAGTGTAATCATTGCTCAATATGAGACGTTGAGAAGCAGAAGGAAATGTGCTTTACAGCTTGAGGAGTTCTGGCTTCAATACGAAGTCTTATTGAGATTCTATAGGAGCGTAACAAAAAACTATTGCTTTGCAAGCAATAATGCCTATGGTTTGCTCAGGTAGACTAAATGGGTTCTTGGTTTAATAAGTAAAAGTTGAGTTTTCTAACGAGCATAATACCAATATGAACTAGCTCCTCCTGTTTCTACTGATAGCTCATTAGCTATGCTTACTGCTATGGAAAGTGATCCTGCACACCAAGTGCCGAATACCACTGCTCAAGAAATCATTTTATTGGTTTGCCATCTGGTTCCAGTGTTACTAATGCTAACATGTATGTTTAATTTAATAGCAAGTACTTCTTGAGTCCATTTATTGTTGTATTGTACTACTTCTATGTGTTTTTGTATAATTCCCTTTTGCTCATATTTATGGTGTGTTCTTGGACATTTGCCACCGGATTTCTGCTGGTCAGTCTATGCCAGTTTGTCAAGATAGAGCAGGACCATCAGATTTCCAAGCATTTTAGAGTCTTTGAAATCTTGCCTGAATTATGTATCAACACGGTAGCCAACAGTTTCATTTGTATCACATATTGAATTTTATAGCTCAGCATCCTACTTTCTGTTTATTTGACAAGGTTCTGTGGTGCACTATAGATACAAAGAATACACAGGGATTGAAGGAGAGGTTGTTGTTACGCATCACTTCAATGGCATATATTGGTTCTAAATTTAAGAGGGAGGTTAGTGCAGGAATTGCTAGTGTCACACGTATGATGAGCGTCTAGGTACTAGGGATAGCAAAAAAAAACACATGCTGCCTCAACAAAATGTCACCGGGACATCACTAGCTACTAAGAGGGTTACAAAGAATACCACCCATGTTCGTCTAGATACTACTTCCACTTCTACTGCCAATGCTGCAACAAGCCTAAACTAAGTTGTTTAACATTTCCTAATTTAAGTTTATCAATGAAGGTATGCACATTTTTCTTGTCACCTGTATTGATTGCTTTTATCATACTTTGCAAGTTATATATATTCAATACTAGGAGTTAGGAATACTTTTATCAACCTATGGCTTTTATAGTTGAAAGGAGGATCAGAATTCAAGATACTACTATTGGTAATCATATTCTATTTGAATTTTCTCTATGGTTAGTATTATTCATGGATTTATATCAGCACTTCTATATGTTTGATGAGTGTTTATAATTTTTTTTGGGCAACAAACACAATTTTAAATTTACTCTTTGATCATGTTACGTGTCTCATGTTTCTTAGATTATTTGCTTATATTAGAGGTTAAACTGTGGTTATCTTCAGTAACAAATATCTTAAAAGTTAAAGGCTTGGGGTTGCAGAACATTCTCTATAAGACATTCAGAAAGAAAGCACTAGACGGCAATTTTGTCATAATAAAATTTGCGTAATAGAAAAACAATCCTACAATTGAGATTTCTTTTGTTGGAGATCTCTTAAGAGTTAAGATGGTGAAAAAGCATGAAATTTTTTTTTTATTTTTAGTGATGGGCCTATTTAGAAAGTAGGACCCTGAGTGCTCCTTGAACCATGGACCTATCTAGGATATGACTATGACATGTTAGACTGTTTAAAATGGAACCATCACTGCTAACTTTAGTACTGTTTAAAATGCAAGTACTTCTGAATCCTTTTAGCACCATTGATCGAAAAATTAATAGACAGGTTGGTGATTGGTGATGGAGAAATAATTGAGATACGTAAGAAAGCCGTTATATGAAGAGGATAGCATTAAATATTGTCCACTATTACATTATCAAGTGGTAAACTCGTCTGTACTAATCTAGGCCAATTGGTCTTTTTGCATAAAGCAAAGTTCCAATTAAATAGTGTTTGTTCATCTTGCCAGGGAACTTCCATCAACATTTACAACACAGGAATCAATTTTATCCTTTTACCTAAGGTAGGTAAAGCCATATATGTTCATCAAATGCATGGTTCTTAACTTTGTTTCCTCACTTATTTCTAATTGAGATGATGTGGCTATTTAGATGATTCAGTGAAAGGGAAGATTGTGATGTGTGATGTGTGGGATGACAAGCCAGCTCCTTTGCATGCTGGAGCTAAGGGAGCAGTAATGGTTCAAAAAAGAAACTTATAAACGAATTCCAGAAGAGTATTAGTATAGTAATCATACTATTCACATAATGCAAAAAATAAAATAAAATACTATTCACATAATGCAAATATGATAAGATTTTGATATATTTTGCCCCTTAAGTTCAAAATAATAAAATGCAAAGATAGAACTCAACCACATATGATTTTCAAGTAACTTATTTAATCAAAGACACACATATACATCCTTATGCCTGGTTGCTAGATAGTTTCCATATCAAACACCTAGTCTGATAACTATATTTTGTGTCCACTAATTTAGCTTCTATTGCTTTGTTGATTGTCTGTTAACTGTTTAAATTCATGGGTTAAATGTCTATTTTTTATTCCAAAAAATCCAGCACATTATAATTTGTTGTTTTTAGGAGGTTTGTTCTGGATGTATCCAATTGTATACTTTTGATAAAGTAAACAATAATTTGTCATTTTGAAGACCGACATGTTGATCTATAGTATAAAGGCAATTTGAAATCATGACTAGGTTCTGTTTGGGTCTTTAGTTATGTTAACATCAAATAAAGGTGAAGTTACTAGCATTGTGGCCCTTGAACTAGCTTGAATATTCTATATTGGACTCAATCGTATTTTTCTGTTATTAGTTCAGCATATATAAAAGATAGTAATATCACTCAGGTTTTGGCAGAATTGGAGACTGGTCCTAAGCAGAAGGTCCTATCTTGTTTGCTACAAACGTGTCTAGAAGATTGATTGCTTTATGCTATTTAGATCTGCATAAGGTCCTATTTTGTTTGCTAGAAGCGTAGAAGATTCAGTGATTATGTTATTATGCAGTCTAATTTTGTCTTTTATAGAACTTTATTTTAGGGTTTTGTAGTGTTTGTTGCAGATAGAAGAAGCTATGTGGCACATGATTCTTAATAATTGAAATTTCCACTGTTAATCATAAGTTTTTGCAAGTGGACTGCTCTTTTGCTGCTACCCTGGTTTCCTTCGATCAGTTATGGCGGTTGGAGTGTCTTTGCAGCTGTTCCATGAATTGGGCATCCTCAAGAAGTATGGTCGGACAAACCAATTTCAGGTATACAAAAGTTGTGACAGGACCAATTAATTTTTATAGTATATCATTTTGTTTTCTTTTGGACTTGACATCAATCCAACTAACTTACCAAGAGCTCCCAAATGAAGAGTTGGCTCCAAATGCCAACTGTCTCCTTGTCTTCAGGTGCTCCGGTATGGTCCTTAAATTTCAATAGTGTAAAATTATTGTGACATTGTTTATTGCAGTAACTAGTTTTGATTGGTCTATATATTTACGGACAATATTTATCTATATACGACGAAATAAAATGTTGGTATTGTTCATATTAGAATATATCAGTTAGAGGTACTTCATTGTTGAATGTAACTGAGTTTGTAGTGAATAGAGAAGAAATGACAAAAGGATTTTGTGTCGGCCCTTAAGGACTTCAATATACACGACTACCTCTGTTGTTATTGTTGTTGATTACAATTGGGTGTCTGTGAATCAGTTGGTCCCCTACTTAATCCGATATTCTACCTAGTTAACTTTATGTATAACGGATCTGTTAACCCTATATGGTGTGAGTAACAACATTTTAGCCATTGACGTAAAACTTATTGAATACAAAGCACTATTTTGTCTCATGGAGCATTTGCATACATGATTGTCTAAAAGCTCGTTAGCCATTGACGTAATTCTTTTGCAGGTGTGGTTAGTGTTTATAACTTTCTTCACCAGTTAGTCAAAAATTAGAACAATCAATAGGCTAAAAATTTACTGGACAATTATTAAATTTGAAATGAAATTGTAAGTAGATTAGTCATTCAGGAACCCAATTTAATAATAGTGGAGCTGAGCTCATGGCAAAAATTATAATTTGGCTACCAGAGAATTAGCTTTATAAGTCACGCTGAGCTGGAAAGACCGAGTCCATGAATCTCCAATAGAATACTAGAATTAAACCTAATTGTGTTATATTCTGCATTTAATTTCTTTCTCTGTAAATTTTCTAGATGACTACTTTTTGAAGTGAGATGTTCCTGGATGAGTTTTTCTCGGTTGGTATTTAGTGCATCTCTTAACTCTCCTTTATATGATTTGTATTTGTTGACTTTTTGTTTGGGTGTTAGAGTTGGATTACCTTTTCTTTGGGTATAATACTATTACAGTTTTACAAAACAAAGTGTTGTAGGAACGAAATAGTAAAGCGTAATACTCTAGAGGGGGGGTGAATAGAGTTGGCAGCGGAATAATGCTAATTAAAAAGGTTAGCAGCACAATCACAGAATATTACTCACAATTAAAATAATGTAAAGACAGAGTTAAGAGAGCAAACGCAAAGACAGCGATGTATACTGGTATCCCTCTGTTGAGGACTAATCCAGTCGGTAGAACTCTTGCTACCAGTTGAATCCACTATTGGAAAAATCGCAAGTTTTCTTACGAAGTCCTTGCAACTTCTACAACGCGAGCTTTGATACGAAGAACTCGTCCAACTTCAAATGTGAAGAGGTATTCTTCAATCAAGCCTTCTGATTACAATCTCTCAGAAACTTCTAGACCGTACCGCACTGGCAAATTGACTAGAGGATTGTAACTGGCTTGGGATCTGAAATTGAAAGCTCTAGAAAACTCTTTGGAAGACTGAAAGCTTTAGATAGAGAGAAGATTGAAAGTGAATGAGTGAATTGAAATGATCGAAATCCTTCTCTATTTATAGGAGTTCCAAAGGCAGACTTCTGTCAGAATTCGGGCAGAACTCTTTGAGCAAATCTCGGTCAAATCCGCAATTGCAGGAGGACCAAGTTCCAAAGATTCAAAATCACAACGACCACTAACCGAACTTTGGCCGAACTCTGGCCGAGTTCTGTCAGGGTTAGGTTAGGATTTTAAAAATAGGTTTTGGTGATTTTTAAAAATCTTTTTGAAAACCTTTTTGTAAACATTTTTGATAGGTCATTTTTAAAAACATTTTGAATTATTTTGGGATAGTCTATTTGCCAGTACGACTCGGTGTACAACATATTCCTAGACTCAAATAAAATAAAAATTACATTGCATAGAAAATACAGACTCGAGTAGGCAAACAGATCTTCAGTCTTGAACGGAGTGGATAGCCAATCTTGCTTATGTCCAAGAATCCGAGATGTCCCAACTAGCTTTGTATATCCTGACAGAGTTTGACCAATTATTAAAATCAGGTTGACCATATGACCAATGGGCCAACAATCACCCCCATTTTGATAATTGACAAACTATGAATGATATAACATTAAGCTTGTTCAAAAGGAATCAAAACGTGAAATTGTTCATGTCCTATATTTAACTCAATAAAAATGTTAGATCTTTAATTTTCTTCCCCTTTGTCACTTAGCAAAATAATTGCACAAGAGAAGGCTCCCCCGCATTTAATGCAGAAGGCTCCCCCGCAATCAATGCATAAGTAACAAAAGTGAGAAAGCATAATAAATAAAACATAAAGAGTAGAGAGATATCATCACAGGCATGCTATTGTTTCAAAAACATAAAAAATCTCAGGCATGCTATTTCACAGGCAGTTTATAATGAAGAAGCAGTATAAAGAGATAGTGCTAAAACAAAGTGCTGAAATAAACTGAAATACCATAACTGAAACACCATAAACATGTCCATGAAGATAAAATAGTACTAAAAGCAAAACAGAAAGTGCTGATAAATACTAGAAAGTACTGATAAAAAAAATACTGATAAAAAATTGGAATGTTGGAGCATTTCCAAGTATACAATAGAATGTCACTAAAAAATCAAATCATATCTCCTCATCACTATCCTCGTCATCATCATCATCAGCAGCTCGGCCAGCATGACCGGAAGGACCAGCACCAGAAGTACCAGCGCCAGAAGGATGAGTAGGGGCGCCAGCATAGAACTCACCAACGTAGTCACGAGGTGCACGATACCAATCATAGGCGTTACCTGGCTGGAAGTAGGCATGGACAGCCTCATCCTCACAGCGGTAACCCGAAAAAGCTGGATCTCGAGGGATGGAGGCGGCAGAGTGACCAGTCTAGGCAAAACGCAGATCGGCCAAGGAGTTTGCCATCGCCTGGTAACGGGTGACGTCGCGGAACTCACGCTCGCGAGCCATGTCCGTCAACGAGACGTACAAAGCAGATAAGTGCTGATGTATGCCCTCAAATGTAGTGGCATACTGCTGATGTAGTGGAGGAGGTGCAGTAGGAGGAGCAGGAGGTGGAGCTGAAGCAGTCCGGCTGCGACGAGATAGCTGAAGAAACTTGGGCTCAGAGTCCTGAGTACAAGTCGATAGATCGATCTCGAATCGCTGAAAGATACGAGGGAGAATCATCGCGTAAGAGAGATTTCGATCTCTTGCACGACATCGTCCCATCATCTGAATGATAGTCTTAGGGGTGGAAAAAAGGAATCCCCTTAAGAATATGGTACATGGTGGACAGCTCAAGTGAGGTCACATCATCTTTGGAAGTGGATTTAGGAAGGATTGTAGAGTAGATGATGCGATGCAATTCGTGTTGAACAAGTTCAGGTTGTTAGCCTTGAACTTTCCAGAGCGTACTATGTCAGAAGCACAGAGTTCCGCTTTGAAACTAGTGAGTCTCGTGCCTTCGGGAAAATCGAATTCCGTGATGTCTACTAGCGGTTCACCTTCATTGGGAATACCAAGAATCTCCGCTAGGAGGGCATCATCGAACTCGATGTCGATGCCTCCAACACGTGTGCTCACGACAAAAGTGTTTACTACGAGATTGCAATAGAATAAACGAATGGCATTAGTAGCTATCGGGAAGCACAGTTTAACAAATAAGTGTAACCCTAATGCCTCAAACAAGTGACGATGATCGGAAAATACCGTCCATTTGATCGGAGCGCCGCCGCATATGGATCGGGTGGAAAAATCACCGTACCATAATAGGGCTTGGTCGAGGGTTTGAAAGAAAAACCCATCGAAAGCGCCGTCGCTCGTTTGGATCGGCGAAAAGAGTGAATCCGTGTGTGGATTCGAAGACGACCCTTCCTCACTAGGAGTGGTCTTCTTCTTCCTCTTGAATGGATTAAATTTAGGTGCCATTGAAATAAAAAGCACAAATTGAAAGGTGGAGAGAGAGGGAGTTATACCTCACGAAATCAGGATATGTTGTAGAGAATGTCGATCTCCGCACGATTCCAAATTTTGGAGAGATTTCACCAAGTAGATTGGAAGGAAAAGATTGGTGAAGAACTAGGGTTTGATGGCTCGGGTCGGCTGCTGCTGCTGTTTGAATTGGTTTGGAAGCAATGAAAGAGAAGAAGCTCTCGAGTTCTGGATATATACACAGATACCCTCAACCGAACTCGGGCCGAATTCGGTCAGAGCTCTGGCCGAATTCGCCTAGGGTTCTTCAAAGTTGATTTTTGCCACTTTTTTTTTATTGTCTCATTTCAAATATTTAATTCAAAGATTAGTTATTTTAGCCTTCAAATAACATAATTAATAATATTTTATGAATTAAATGTCGTTACACAGCAACTGTCTCAGATTAGCTGTAGGAGTACTGTCCCAGCTGGCGGAGGTTCACCGGGGAACTCTTAAATACCGCTTCGCTTCAACCGTAGTTGTGGTGACAGACAGACTCTTTATTGGCTTGTCTCTAACACAGTTTTTGCGTATTGAGCTATAATCATAAAACAGAATCAATTAATATTATTGACGTCCAAAATTCCTAATTCTCGACGTAAATAATTGAAACGATCTTCCGCTAGAGGTTTAGTGAAGATGTCAGCTAATTGATTTTCAGTATCTATGTACACAAGGTTTATATCTCCATTTTGATGATGATCTCTAAAAAAATGATGTCTAATCTCGATATGTTTAGTACGAGAGTGACATACTGGACTCTTAGTCAAATTAATAGTGCTCGTGTTATCACAGAAAATGGGAATATGTGTGTAAAAATAAATCATAGTCTTCTAGGGTTTGTTTCATCCACAAAATCTGAGCGCAACAACGTCATGCGGCGATGTACGTTGTTGATAGGGCTACAGAATTTTGCTTTTTACTAAACCAAGAGACTAAAGCTTTACCTAAGAAATGACATGTGCCACTTGTACTTTTCTATCAACTTTGCATCCAGCAAAATCTGCATCCGAATAACCGATAAGGTCAAAGGATTTAGTTTTGGGATACCACAAGCCAACAGAAGAAGTGCCCTTAAGGTATCGGAAGATACGCTTAACAGCGGACAGATGTGATTCCTTTGGGTTAGCTTGAAAACGTGCACACAGGCAAACACTAAATATTATATCTGGATGACTAGCAGTTAAGTAAAGTAAACTACCAATCATACCTCGATACTTACGAGTGTCGACTGGCTTGCCTTGTTCATCTGAATCAAGCTTTGTTGAAGTTGCCATTGGAGTGCCAATAGGTTTGACATTGTCCAGATCGAACTTCTTTAGCAAGTCTTTTGTGTACTTGGCTTGATTTATGAATGTCCCATTATCAGTTTGTTTGATTTACAATCCGAGAAAGAATTTCAGCTCTCCCATCATGCTCATCTCAAACTCATTCTGCATACACTTAGAAAATTCTTGACATAGAGATTCATCAGTAGATCCAAATATAATATCAACATAGATTTGAATTAAAAGCAGCTTGCCATTAAAAGATTTAATAAATAGTGTAGTGTCAACCTTCCCTTTTGAAAAACCGTTGTCAAGTAAAAAAGAGCTTAGACGATCATACCAAGCACGAGGGGCTTGTTTTAAACCGTATAGAGCTTTCTTCAACTTGAAAACATGATCTGGGTTTTTGAAATTCGTGAAACCTGGAGGTTGTGCTACAAAAACTTCTTCTGTTATAAATCCATTTAAAAAAGCACTCTTCACATCCATTTGAAAAAGTTTGAAATCATGAAAACATGCAAATGCACATAACATGCGAATGGATTCTAATCTCGCAACTGGGGCATAAGTCTCATCGTAGTCGATACCTTCTTCTTGATTGTATCCTTAAGCTACGAGTCGAGCCTTATTACGAGTCACTAAACCATTCTCATTCAGTTTGTTTTGGAATACCCAACGGGTGCCAATGACCGGATGATCAACAGGCCTGGGAACAAGTTCCCAAACTTGATTCCGTTCAAATTGGTTTAATTCCTCTTGCATAGCATCTATCCAAAAACTATCACTACATGCTTCATCAATAGTTTTGGGTTCTAGCTGTGAAATAAATGCAACACTAGAAACAATATCTCTACAGGATGTACGAGTACTTACTCCCTTGGTAATATCACCAATTACCAAATCTTTTGGATGATTAGCTGTAAATTTCAACCTTTTCGCTTCATTCTGAAGGTAGCTGGTTCCTGGATCTTCTTTAGGAGGTTCAGCTAGTGCAGAGCTTGGTTGAGAATCAGCTGAAGTTGAGCTTGGTACAGATGTATCTTCGTCATTGTCATTAATCGTCATTTGATTTAATTCATCAAAGGTGACATTGATTGACTCTTCGATGATCATGGTACGTTTGTTGAAGACTCTGTATCCTTTGCTCTTGGCCGCATAACCTAAAAATATACCTTCATCGGCCTTTTCATCAAATTTTCCCAAATTGTCTTTTGTGTTAAGAATAAAACATTTACAACCAAAAATTCTAAAGTATGAAACTGAGGGAATTCTATCAAACTATAACTCAAATGGAGTCTTCTTCGATTTGGGTCGAATTAGAACTCTATTGAGAACAAAGCAAGCTGTGTTGACAGCTTCAGCCCAGAAATATTTGGGTAGACTAAACTGGTTTAACATCACTCTGGCCATTTCGGTTAGAGTTCTGTTCTTACGTTCCACAACTCCATTTTGTTGTGGAGTCCTAGGGCAGGAGAACTCGTGTATAAAATCATGTGTGTCACAAAATTGCTCAAAATCAGCATTCTCGAATTCGCCACCATGATCGCTTCTAATGCGAGTGATCATGTAACCTTTTTCATTCTGAACTTTCTTGCAAAAGGCGACAAATTCGGATAATGCATCATTCTTGCGTGTCAAGAAATATACCCGCGTGTATCTAGAGAAATCATCTACAATTACGAAGGCATAAAGTTTACCTCCGAGGCTAGCAACTCTGCTAGGACCAAATAAGTCCATATGAAGCAATTGTAGAGGTCTAGTAGTACATACTGCGTTTACTGACTTGAATGTGGATCTGGTAGCTTTGTTCCTTTCACATTGGCTGCATACCAAATCCTTCTTGAATGTAATGTCCGATAAACCGCGTACTAACTTCTTTGTGGATAATCTTGATATTGTATCCATATTAGCGTGACCGAGTCTCATATGCCACAGATGACTCTCATCACTCTTAGCCATTAAGCATATACCTGAAATGTTAGTTTCTTCTAACAAATAGAAAACATATATATTGTCTTCCCTGATACCTTCAAAGATAGTACTACCAGTTGAGCTATCAACTATAGTACATTTGTCTTTGCCAAAGTTGATGCCATAACCATGATCAGCTAGATGACTTATGCTGAGTAGGTTATGTTTCAACTCGGTAACCAGACAGACATCCTTAATTACAGGATAGGGAGACTTACCAACATCACCGATACCAATAATATACCCTTTCAAATTATTACCGAAGGAGACATAGCCTTCCTTTTTTTTCTTCGACAGTGTTGCAAATAGGGTAGCGTCACCGGTCATATGCCGTGAGCAACCGCTGTCGAGGATCCATTTGCTTCTAGCATGTGAAGGGTGTTCTACTTACAAAACAGTTTACAGATGAAACCTTTGGTACCCATTTCTTGTAGGGTCCTGAATTGTTAGCTTTAGGTATCCAAGCATAAACATTTAAATCTACAAGCTTTCTCATTCTACATGCAGATGATATATGATCAATAAGGCCACAATAATGACATTGTACATGTCGAGTGTTGAAAGCTGAGTGGTGTGCATGGTTGGTAGGTTTGCTTTTTCTAGTATAGAAGAAAGCATACATATAATCTTGTTTGGGCTTAACCTTTTGGGGTAAAGGTTTGATAGGGTTAGGTCTGACAGTGTTTGGCTTGGGAATGTTCCGATTTCTCGGTAAGTGACACGTGTTAGGGTAGGAAGCAGCAGGCTCAGGCTGTTTTTCTAACCTAATTTCCAATCTTTTGGAAGTGTCATACAACTTAGTATAATCAGAAGTAAGTGATTCCATTCTGATTTGTGCACATTGAAGACTTTTCTTCTCTATAGAAAGTTCTTCCTTGAGTTGGTCAATAATTTTGTCTTTCTCTTCAGATGACTTGGTAGTCTCGTGTAATAAGAGCTTTATTGAAGAAAGCTCACCAGACACACTAACATTATTTCTAACCTCAGCTAGTAGGTCGGTAAGTCAACCTATTTCACCTTTGTACTCTTTGAGTACCTTCTTAGAGGTCTGATACTTACTACGCAGTTTTCTGTAATCAGTCATCAGGTCACTGAAGGCATCTCCTAATTGCTCAAAGGTGAAGTCATCATAAGTTTCTACAGGTTCAGTAGGTACCTGATCGGTTGCCATGAAGCAAACATTTGCAGCGTCCTCTGAGTGTTCGTCTTCTGAGTCGCTGGCTTCACTCTCATGCCATATGCTGGTGTTGGCATATTTCCGAGATGTTGATCTTTTCAGGTTGCCCTTTTCATACCTGTTGTTCTTCTTGCTCGATGATGAGTTGGTGGGACAGTCCTTCTTCATATGTCCTTTTTTCTTGCAGCCATAGCAGACAGCATCTTCTTGGTACCAGTTGTTGCTGTTGTTTTCTTTGACTCTCTTCTCATGTCTCATGAATCTTTTGAACTTTCTTGCTAGGAGTGCTTGATCTTCAGCGTCAGATCCACTGCTGTCTGAGTCATCTTCAGCATCTTTTCTGTGCTGAGCCTTGAGGGCGATAGTCTTCTCCTTTGGTGCAGGCTCTTCAAAATCTTGTAGCTCCAGTTCATGAGTGAGTAGCTTACCCATGAGTACTTCGAGGGACATAGTTGTGAGGTCGTTCCCTTCAATGATTGCAGTAGCCTTTGGAATCCAGTTCTTGGTGAGAGCTCGCAGGAGTTTGCGAATCTTTTCATGGTTACTGTAATCTTTGCCTAGGGACGACAAAGGATTTACAATATCCAAGAACCTCTCGAACATTTGTGTAACTGTTTCGTTGGGCTTCATTTTGAACGCCTCGTACTCTTGAGTAAGTCTGCTGACTTTAGATTCCTTGACTTGAGTCGTGCCTTCATGTGTGACTTCGAGTAGCTTCCATACTTCATTAGCCGTTGTGCAGATAGACACCCTGTTAAATTCAGTTCTGTCTAAAGCACAAAAGAGAGCATTAATGGCACGTGCGTCAAGACTGGCCATTTTCTTTTTTTTTCTCTGTATATCTGCTATGGGGTTTTTTAACTAAAACTCCATCAACATTTATACGAGGTGGCTTTTGATAGCCATCAAGAACAATGGACCATAAATCAAAATCAAGAGATTTCAATAAAAACTCATCCGTGTTTTCCAATATGTATAATTCGTACCATCAAACAGTGGGGGTCCGTTTGTGGCCTGGCATTCACTTGTGAATTTTACAGTTGCCATGTGTTGTGCTGTGATCTATATAACAGTTAATAAAAATGAATAAATAATTGCACTGTTACCTTTGCTTTACCTGTAACACCTGAAGAACAGATGGCAACTCTAGAGGGGGGTGAATAGAGTTTATATAGAAAATAACCAATTAAAAAATAACTCTTTCACGAATTATAAATAATCAGAGTAAAATGCGGAAAGTAAATAAAGAGCAAGAAAGCATACGCAAACACAGCGATTTTAACCTGGTTTCCCTCGTGGAGGACTAGTCCAGGCCTGAGAACTATAGCTCAGGATTAAATCCACTATTTGTGAAATAGTAGTTTACAACCCGTGCCTTTACTTCAGAAGAGCACGTCAACTTCTTACAGAGAATCGCAGTGGCGATTGCTTGGATTTGTCCAAGCGATTTCTTCAACTCTTGCACAAGAATCCTAACTGAGAGATGCTGAGCACTCGAGACTTAGGAGGCTTGTGGCTAGTAGATGGGAAGGGTATGGCTTATTTGAGCTATAAGAGAGAAGAGAAGAGAAGATTAGATGATTTGAAATGAGAGAATTCTTGGCCTATTTATAGGGTTTTTGTAGGCAGAATTCGGCCAGAATTCGGGTAGGAAATTTCAAATATTTGGCCGTTGGACAACTAGCAACCAGCTAACCCTAAAATTAGGGATGCTGATTTTTAGGGGACAGTTCGGCCCGAACTCTGTGTGGAGGCAGAGTTCGGCCCGAACACTATCTCCAGAGCACAGAGCTGGTCTAAGTGGCCAGTGGGTATTTTTCTAGATGGTGGAGTTTGAGGATTATTGGGTAGGCTATAGGTCAAGTCTCAAGAGCTCAGCATGACACAGTTTACATCAGTCTAGACTCAACAAAAGTGTAAAATACAGACTGAGAAGCGGAGACTGGGCTGTCGTCTGACTTGAGCTTAATGTAGACGTCGTGTGTCGTATTGAATTATTACAAATATTATTTAGTCAATGTTATCAATATTTGGTTGACTGTGACTTTGTGTCAACAATCTCCCCCATATTGATAATTGACAAAATAATATATGTATATTCAATATTCATACCTGGACACAGTTGATCACAAAAATATAGCTCCCCCATAATCAGTACCGAGCTAGAAACAATAGCTCCCCCATAATCGGTGATCGTTGCCGAGCTAGAAACAATAGCTCCCCCGTAAATAATGCGTTGAACCTGTTGGCCTGATAAATAATATCTCCCAAAAGCACCAAAAAACATATATATACCAAACAAAAAAAAATTATATGGCAAGAATATACACATTTCTCCCCCTTTTGGCATTAGCAATATAGACTGCATATATAAACTGAAGATAAGTAAGAATGATGCAACCACACCAAACAGAGAAGAAACTATATGAATGATCAAAACAAGCAACTAGCATAGAATAATAAACTACCATAAGCATAAAAGTGTCATCACACATAACCAGAGTCATCAAACTACCAGAGTTTTAGTACAACCCAAGTACATAAATCCAAATAAAACTAAATAACTGGAAATCAGAAATCATAAACTAGGATTATCAGCAGCATCAGCAGATAGTAACCATCTCCATCACGGAGCACGAGAAGGCCCAGCAGAGTCGGAAGGATCAGAGAAGGAACGGCGGGGGTCCACAATAGCAGCACCCGGATCCAGGTAACGCATGATCCAAGGATCGTCAATGCGATATCCCTCGCGACCAGGATCCCGCTCCATGGGAATGGGCATAGAAGGATGACGGGACATAGAATACCGAATATCGTGCAGCGAGTTGCTGAGGGCACTCATCTGTAGGGTAGTACGGTAGTCCATCTGAGTCCAGCAATCGTCCTCCAAGGCGAAACGGTCTCGGAGCATGGTCTGGATGGAGTCAAGAGTAGCAGGAGGAGGTGGCGCATCCTGTCCAAGTGGAGGGGCGTCGGGCTCCTCATCATCAGAATGCTCAGAAGTGGCAGGAGAGGCTACGACTGCCTGAAGACGTCGTGCCTTAGATAAGAAGGCAGGAGCAGGCAAGAAAGAACAATCATGAAGAGGGACAATGAAAGCACGAAGGACCATAGGAAGATACAAGGGATAAACCAGGGCTCGTGGTTTCTTCCTACAGTTAATCATCCAGTCCATCATGGTACGTAGAAGATTGAAAGGGATGCGATAGTGAAGGTGATACAAAGCTGAGATCTCAAAATATGTGACTTCATCGGTGGAGCCGGCTTTTGGCAGAATGGTGTTGAAGATAATTCGATAAAGTTCATAGAAATAAGGGTTGAGGTGCTTGGCCATAAGCTTGCGAGGACATATGTTAGGGGCACATAGTTCCTCCTTGAAGCTCTCAAGGAAAGTTTCACCAACAAATTGGAATTGGCGAGCTTCCACAAGCTTATCCCAAATATCGAGATCGTGAAGTTCAAGATACTCGCCCAACTCAGAATCATCAAAAGCAATATCAATACCGGCAACCCGGGAATAGATGTGAGTGGCAACATGAGTCAAGTTGCAATAGTACATTTGTATGGTGCTTCGATAAATAACAAAGTTGGAGGCAACTAACTCATCAATGCAGAGATCACGAAATATAGATTCATATTGTGAAAAAATTGTGAAGTTAATGGGATATCCCGCGAATACCGGACGAGTCCGAAAGTCATTAAACCACTCGTTAGAAGCGTCTAATGATACAAATAATCGGTCGTCATAAGTATTAGGGTCGCGGGGACTAGGTGGGTTGAACAACGGATGAGGGGGTTGTTGTTGTTCAACGGGTTGCTCAATGGGAGGAGGAGGATTCGAAGAGGAAGCACCCTCGGTTCGAGTCCTCTTCCCACGATTGGGCAAACGAGGAGCCATTGCACAAAATAGAGAAATTGAAATAGAGAAGAAGAAGGAGTTATACCTCAAATCAACAATGAACAGTGAAAGAAAATGAGAAAATAGCCCTTCTCCTTGATTTTGGTGAATAATGGAGCACTATGGAGAGAAAACTAGGGTTAGGGTTTGAGACAATAGTGGTAGAGAAGTAGAAGAGGTGGTAAGAATGAAGGAGAGAGAGGAAAACCCGAATATAAGGGGAGGGTTTTCTTTGGTCGGAGTAAATCTGGACCGTAGGATCTCATTTGATCAAACGGCTGGAGCTGTCCCCGATTCTGGAACAGGGGGACCGAACTCGGCCCGAACTCTGTTGGGGGCAGAGTTCGGCCCGAGTTCTGGGTCTTTGTTCCAGAACTGAATTCAGGCTAGATGATGAAAAAATGGTTAAGTATGGGAAATCAAGTAAGATATGAGGACAGATGCTAGAAAGATTTAATCAAATAGATAGAGAAGTAGAAGAATAGCAGAATGAATTTAAAAAATAGCATGTCAGCAGTAATAAATCACAACGTACCATATAATAAACAAGGAAATATATGATAATTCACTAGTTTGAAATTGCCATGGGTTAGCTGCAGGGGCCGGATCCCAGCTAGCGGTAGTCCAGAGGACTAGTGCACCGTGTCGCTTAGGCTTTTACGCCTTGTTGTCAGAAGGGCCCTTTCGGCTTGTACCCATAGCAAGTTCATCGTAAGAGAATCATAATATAATCGATATTTACGCAGGTGAGTTTTAATTTATGACAGCTTCATCTAAAATTCCAAGTTCACGACAAAGGAAATTGAAGCGCTCTTCGGATAATGGTTTAGTAAAGAAGTCTGCTAGCTGATGATCAGTGTCAATAAACTCTAAGTTAATCGTGCCATTTTGCTGATGATCACGCAAAAAGTGGTGTCGTATCTCAATGTGTTTTGTGCGTGAGTGACAGATAGGGTTCTTAGTCAAGTTAATAGCACTAGTATTGTCACAGAATATAGGAATGTGCATGAAAGATAGATTGTAGTCTTCAAGGGTTTGCTTCATCCACAGAATCTGTGCACAACAACGCACAGCTGCGATGTACTCAGCTTCTGTTGTGGATAGTGTGACAGAATTCTGCTTCTTGCTAAACCAAGAGACTAAAGCCATTCCTAATAAATGACACGTGCCGTTTGTACTTTTACGGTCGACCTTGCATCCAGCGAAGTCAGGATCAAAGTAATCAATGAGGTCAAATGATGTTGACTTGGGATACCATAGGCCCACTGTAACCGTACCCTTAAGGTATCTGAAGATACGCTTAACTGCGGTCATGTGCGATTCCTTAGGATTTGCTTGATATCTAGCACACAGGCAAACGCTAAATATTATATCAGGGCGACTAGCAGTAAGATAGAGTAGACTGCCTATCATACCTCGATACTTACGTTGATCTACGGGTTTGCCGCTTTCATCTGGTTCAAGTTTGGTTGAAGTAGCCATAGGAGTGCTGATTGGTTTGACATTATCAAGTTCGAATTTCTTCAGCATGTCCTTTGTATACTTCGACTGACAGATGAAGATTCTATTTGACATTTGTTTGACTTGCAGCCCAAGAAAGTAGTTGAGCTCTCCCATCATGCTCATCTCAAACTCGGTCTGCATATACTTGGCAAAATCTTGACAGAGAGTCTCATCAGTAGAACCAAAAATAATATCATCTACATATATCTGTACTAAAAGAATAGTGTCCTTCAAAGACTTTATGAAAAGTGTAGTGTCAATTTTCCCTTTTGAAAAACCTTTCTCAAGCAAGAAGTTGCTAAGCCGTTCATACCAAGCCCTAGGGGCTTGTTTGAGGCCGTACAGTACTTTCTTTAGCTTGAACACGTGGTCGGGAAACTTGTGATTTTCAAAACCAGGAGGTTGTTTTAAATAGACTTCCTCCTTAATAAAACCATTCAAGAAAGCACTTTTAACATCCATTTGAAATAATTTGAAATTTTAAAAATTTGCAAATGTGCAAAGCATCCGAATGGATTCTAATCTAGCAACAGGAGCATACGTCTCATCGTAGTCGATACCTTCCTCTTGATTGTATCCTTGGGCTACTAGACGAGCTTTGTTGCGAGTAACTGAACCATCTTCATTTACTTTGTTTCTAAAAACCCACTTAGTACCAATAATCGAGTGATTAGCCGGTCTAGGAACAAGTTTCCATACTTGGCTCCTCTCGAATTGGTTGAGTTCTTCTTGCATAGCAGAAATCCAAAATTCATCATTGAAAGCTTCAGAAATATTTTTAGGCTCAATTTGTGAAATAAAGGCAGTGCTAGCAATAGAGTCTCTTAGTGATGATCTGGTAGTTACTCCACGTGAAACTTCACCTATCACTAAATTTTCTGGATGAGAAGGCTTGAAAGAGAATTTCTTTGGCAAGCCCTCCAGAGAATTTGTTTCGGTAGAAGTATTCATTGTAGTAGAAGTAGATGGCTCAATGTCATCATCAAGAGTACTTGCTGCACTGTTATCTTCATCAAAAGTCATATTTGTTGACTCTTCCACAATTAGAGAGCGTTTGTTAAAAATTCTATATCCATTACTCTTGGCGGCATAACCAAGAAAAATACCATCGTCAGCTTTGGCATCAAATTTGCCTAAGTTGTCTTTGGTGTTAAGGATAAAACATCTACATCCAAAAACTTTAAAATAAGAAACATTGGGGGTTCTCCCAAACCAAAGCTCATAGGGTGTCTTTTTCGTAATAGGACGAATAAGTACCCTATTTAAAATGTGGCATGCTGTACTGACAGCTTCAGCCCAAAAGTATTTCGGAAGTAAAAACTTGTTCAACATGACTCTAGCCATATCGCCAAGAGTCCTATTCTTTCGTTCCACAACACCATTTTGTTGAGGAGTTCTTGGACAAGAAAACTCATGATCAAAACCATTAGAATCACAAAACCTTTCAAAATCAGAATTTTCGAATTCGCCTCCATGATCACTTCGGATTCGAGTGATCATGTAGCCTTTTTCGTTTTGAACTTTCTTGACAAAAATCTTAAAAACTGAAATAGCATCACTTTTATAAGTGAGAAAGAAAACCCAAGTGAATCTAGAAAAATCATCAACAATAACAAATGCATAGAGCTTTCCACCAAGACTGGCTACTCTACTAGGACCAAATAAATCCATATGGAGTAGTTGCAGGGGTCTAGTAGTACTTACAGAGTTTATGGAATGGAAAAATGATTTGGTTGCCTTATTTAACTCACATTCGGCACATACGGTGTCCTTTTTGAATGTGATGTCGGGCAAGCCTCTAACTAGCTTCTTGGTTGATAACCTGGATATGGTATCCATGTTGGCATGACCAAGTCGCTGGTGCCATAGTAACCGTTCATCTTTGTGAGCATATAGACATCTTTCTGCATGGTTAGAATCTATAGACAAATAGAAAATATAATATTGTCCTCTCTTACCCCTTCAAAAGCAATGTCTCCTGTTGACCTATCATAAATAAGGCATTTGTTTTGTCCAAAGTTAATGTCATAACCATGGTCAGCAAGATGACTGATGCTGAGCAAGTTATGCTTTAACTCGGTCACTAGACAGACATCCTTTATTACGGGAGAGGGAGGATAGCCAATAATACCATTACCTATGATATAACCTTTTAGGTTATTTCCGAAGGATACATATCATTCTCTCTTCATCGATAGTGATGCGAAAAGATGTGCGTCTCCTGTCATATGCCGCGAGCATCCACTATCGAGAATCCACTTACTCTTAGTTGAGGAGGGAAGGTCCACCTACATCAAGAGTAGATGTGATCTTTGGTACCCAAATTCTTGAGGGTCCTGAAGAGTTAGCTTTTGGAAACCATGCATATATCTTTTTATCAACTAATCTTCTGATTCTACATTATGGTGATATGTGTCCATGTAGACCACAATAAGTGCATGTAGCATTTCTATTCACATTTGGAGCATGCTGATAATGCCTATAAGAGTATTAATGACATGTAGACTGATATGGCATGGTATGATGTTGTCTATATGTCATGGTATGATGAGGTTATCTATATGGCATGACATGATGAGGTTGTCTATATGGCATGGCATGATGAGGTTGTCTATATGTGGAGTGATGTTGATTGTGTCTTTGTGCAACATGATGATGACTGTGTGTAGCATGATGTTTATGTGACATATGATGATTATTTCTACGTGCATGAGGTTTGTGAAAGTGTGTGTATATGTAAGCATGATTGTGAGCAGCATGAGTATGACGTGGTTTACTAGTATGAGTAGTACTATGCTTTGTGTGTGTCTCATGCGATTGGGTTTGAGGTTGAGCAACCTGTTTTCCTAATTTAGTCTCTAATCTCTTAGAAACAGCTTGCAATTCAGTGATCTTAGCATTTAAACCATGCAACTTAGTGATAGTGATCTTGTGTCTATTCTTTTCATCTGCAAGCTCCGTGTTGAGTGTTGCAATCTCTTTTGTTTGCTGCTCAATACGTGCCTTGGCATCATGTAAGCTTATTTTAAGCTTAGATACCTCATCAGTGACATCCGTGGGTACAGTGTCTCTAATATTATCAAGTAAAAGAGAAAGTCTTTGTATTTCAACTTCATGACTTTTGATTTTGTCCTTGGCTTGTTTGTATTTACCAATGGCCTTTTTATGGTCACTAAGTAAATCAGTGAAAGCATCGCCAAGTTCATCAAAAGTGAAGTCGTCAAGAGTGTCGTTAGATACCTTGTCGGATGTTGCCATTAGGCAAACATTAGTCGTATCTTGAGGAGAGTTCTTTTCTTTCTCGGAGTCACTGGCATCGCTTTCATGCCAGATGCTAGTGTTGGCATATCTCTTTGAAGTGGTCTTCTTATATGGCTTCTCATAGCGGTTGCTTTTCTTTGAGAATGGACAGTCTTTTCGGACATGTCCCGTCTTCTTGCAACCATAGCAAGTAGGTTCTTCTTCTTCATCTTCTTGTGGTTCCTTCTTTCTTCGGTTGAAGCGAAGGAATTTCTTGAAGTTGCGAACCATGAGGGCTTGATCATCATCTTCTGAGTTGTCGTCATCAGTCTCTTCGGGTTCAGCCCTCCGTCGGTGAGCTTTGAGTGCGATCTCCTTAACCTTAGGAGCAGGCTCTTCGAAGTCCTTGAGGTCAAGCTCATGGGTCATTAGCTTTTCCATCAAGGTCTCCATAGACATGGTTGTGAGATCGTTTCCCTCTATGATGGCTGTCACCTTAGGGTTCCAAATTTTTGGTAGCCCCCTAAGCAACTTGCGAATCTTCTCATGATTTGAATATTGCTTTCCAAGTGAAGACAGGGGGTTGATGATGTCGAGGAATCTTGTGAACATCTGTGTGATCGTCTCGTTTGGCTTCATCTTGAATGCCTCGTATTCTTGCGTAAGACGACTGATTTTTGATTCCTTGACTTGGGTGGTTCCTTCATGTGTCACTTCTAGAAGCTTCCATACTTCGTAGGATGTGGTGCATGTGGATACCCTGTTAAACTCATTCCTGTCTATAGCACAGAATAAAGCATTAATAGCTCTTGCGTCTAGACTTGCCTGTTTCTTCTCCTCGTCAGAATATTTGTCATGTGATTTCTCAATGAGATCACCGTTGACAACTATCCTGGCGGGCTTTTTGTAACCGTCAGTGACGATAGTCCACAGGTCAAAGTCTAGAGACTTGAGATAAAAATTCATCCTTGTTTTCCAATACGTGTAGTTAGTTCCATCAAATAGGGGAGGCCTATGAGTGGACTGTCCTTCACCGTGATTGGAAATCAAGGATTGTGTGGTTGCCATGGATCAGCTCTAGGATGTAAATCCTTGTAAAGAGAACAGAGCTCTGATACCAATTGAAGAACAGATGGCAACTCTAGAGGGGGGTGAATAGAGTTTATATAGAAAATAACCAATTAAAAAATAACTCTTTCACGAAATAATCAGAGTAAAATGCGGAAAGTAAATGAAGAGCAAGAAAGCATACGCAAACACAGCGATTTTAACCTGGTTTCCCTCGTGGAGGACTAGTCCAGGCCTGAGAACTCTAGCTCAGGATTAAATCTACTATTTGTGAAATAGTAGTTTACAACCCGTGCCTTTACTTCAGAAGAGCCCGTCAACTTCTTACAGAGAATCGCAGTGGCGATTGCTTGGATTTGTCCAAGCGATTTCTTCAACTCTTGCACAAGAATCCTAACTGAGAGATGCTGAGCACTCGAGACTTAGGAGGCTTGTGGCTAGTAGATGGGAAGGGTATGGCTTATTTGAGCTATAAGAGAGAAGAGAAGAGAAGATTGGATGATTTGAAATGAGAGAATTCTTGGCCTATTTATAGGATTTTTGTAGGCAGAATTTGGCCAGAATTCGGGTAGAAAATTTCAAATATTTGGCCGTTGGACAACTAGCAACCAGCTAACCCTAAAATTAGGGATGCTGATTTTTAGGGGACAGAGTTCGGCCCGAACTCTGTGTGGAGGCAGAGTTCGGCCCGAACTCTGTCTCCAGAGCACAGAGCTGGTCTAAGTGGCCAGTGGGTATTTTTCTGGATGGTGGAGTTTGAGGATTATTGGGTAGGCTATAGGTCAAGTCTCAAGAGCTCAGCATGACACAGTTTACATCAGTCTACACTCAACAAAAGTGTAAAATATAGACTGAGAAGCGGAGACTGGGCTGTCGTCTGACTTGAGCTTAATGTAGACGTCGTGTGTCGTATTGAATTATTACAAATATTATTTAGTCAATGTTATCAATATTTGGTTGACTGTGACTTTGTGTCAACAATCCGCTCTGATACCAATTGTAGGAACGAAATAGTAAAGCGTAATACTCTAGAGGGGGTGAATAGAGTTGGCAGCGGAATAATGCTAATTAAAAAGGTTAGCAGCACAATCACAGAATATTACTCACAATTAAAATAATGTAAAGACAGAGTTAAGAGAGCAAACGCAAAGACAGCGATGTATACTGGTATCCCTCTGTTGAGGACTAATCCAGTCGGTAGAACTCTTGCTACCAGTTGAATCCACTATTGGAAAAACAGCAAGTTTTCTTACGAAGTCCTTGCAACTTCTACAACACGAGCTTTGATACAAAGAACTCGTCCAACTTCAAATGTGAAGAGGTATTCTTCAATCAAGCCTTCTGATTACAATCTCTCAGAAACTTCTAGATCGTACCGCACTGGCAAATTGACTAGAGGATTGTAACTGGCTTGGGATCTGAAATTGAAAGCTCTAGAAAACTCTTTGGAAGACTGAAAGCTTTAGATAGAGAGAAGATTGAAAGTGAATGAGTGAATTGAAATGATCGAAATCCTTCTCTATTTATAGGAGTTCCAAAGGCAGACTTCTGTCAGAATTCGGACAGAATTCGGGCAGAACTCTTTGAGCAAATCTCGATCAAATCCGCAACTGCAGGAGGACCAAGTTCCAAAGATTCAAAATCACAACGGCCACTAACCGAACTCTGGCCGAACTCTGGCCGAGTTCTGTCAGGGTTAGGTTAGGGTTTTAAAAATAGGTTTTGGTGATTTTTGAAAACCTTTTTGTAAACATTTTTGATAGGTCATTTTTAAAAACATTTTGAATTATTTTGGGATAGCCTATTTGCCAGTACGACTCGGTGTACAACATATTCCTAGACTCAAATAAAATGAAAATTACATTGCATAGGAAATACAGACTCGAGTAGGCAAACAAATCTTCAGTCTTGAACGGAGTGGATAGCCAACCTTGCTTATGTCCAAGAATCCGAGATGTCCCAACTAGCTTTGTATATCCAGACAGAGTTTGACCAATTATTAAAATCAGGTTGACCATATGACCAATGGGCCAACAAGTGTGTATATAAAGCAGAATGGGCATCACATTTTTGCATTTAAGCATATTGCTCTACCATGGAAATCATCATAATACTCCTTTATTTGTAAAAACTTAATTACTTTCAGTGCAGGGACAAGATGCTTAGTGCCTCTACATGACAGACAAGATATACAAGTCGTCGTTCTGTGACCCTTTTAGACAACTTTTTCTTGTGTCATTCTTTTGCTATGCCAAGTTCTGCACATGAGATAATTATTTTGAAGAATACTACCTTGGGTTTAACTAGGTATTATGTTTCCTTTTTTGTTGTCTTTTACATATCAATGCCTAAGCAAGCTTCTTGCTTGTTGGCTGGGTAATATTTATGCAAATTGATATATCAAAGACACCAATAGAATGAGTAATCTTTATACAAATTGATCGGTCACATGCCAAAGTTCCAAGATAAATAGTCCAGACTCCAAACATTTTTTTCCTCCTTCTGTAACCCATCTACAAACTCCACCACTTTCCGAAACCCTAGCCTAGAATTAGGGTTTGTGGTGGCAACTATTTACATGTGGCAGAATTTTTTTGACTTTAATATGCAGATGATCTCAATGCTGGACCTAACCTTCTTTGTACTTTAATATTTTTAGAATTGAATATCAATGAACTACTCATTTTTATTGATGGTTACATTACTGGTGTATAAATGTGTTTCTTGGGATGTCACTGCAATTCAGTTTGTATGTCTTTGTGTGGCTATGCAGGAGAGAGGCTCGATTCCCATTCCCACAATAAATGCTTCGATGGTTGTGGATCAAAAAGAAACGGTTTCTAATGAGAAAGAACAAAACTAGACACTACTTAAATGTTGCTCATGGCTATGCTTGGCTCATGCATGGTTATTTTGATGAAGAAGATGAAAAAAAGGTAAATATCTTCCATTTACTGTTGCAGTTCCTATTCTACTCTAGTTTATATTTATGTAGTTATTTATATTCAATTCCACAATCATTACTCTCTCGATTGAAATTTCAGGATCTGGGCCATTATTGTAATTCTGCCAAGAATAAGCGCAAGATTGGGAAATGTTTATCCGACTTGCCATCTAAAGTTCAGTCACAACAACTCCGAGTTCAATCTATTACAACTTTGTAGTATTGTTCTATGACAAAATTTACAACTTTGTAATATTTTTTGGTATAACTCTTGAATGTTTATGATGTACAAACTGTATGTTTTTAATAAAATAAGATCATTTTATAAAGTCTTCTTTTGTTTTCTGTTATGTTAATATTATGTGTGTATTTGTTCAGTAACAGGCAAATGGAAGCTAAAATATAATTATAAACATAATGTTTGGTTCCAATATTTTTTAATCAAATTGGTCTTTTTTGACGGGTTTTCACTGTCAAGAAAGAGTTCTCACACACTATCTATTACGACCAATCATAGTTGCCACATAATGTGTTAGGCGACCAACGATAGTCGTCACATATTACCTTTGGCAATCAATAGTAATCTCCACACACTACCTATTGCGACCAATCATAGTTGCCATAAAGTATCTTAGGCGACCAATAATAGTCGTCATAGACTACTTTTGGCGGTAAATAGTAGTTTCCGCACTACCTATTGCGATCAAGCATAGTCGCCACAAAGAATCTTAAGCGACAAATGATAGTTGTCACACACTATCTATTACGACCAATCATAGTCTCCATAGACAACCTTGGGGACTAATGATAGTCGCCACAAACTACCTATTACAACCAAATAAAGTCATCATAGACTACCTATGCCAACTATTTTAGTCAGCAAAGCTATTGGGCCCTCCTTCCCTCCAAAAAATCCTCCAACCTAAGGCGACAAAGCCTTCTTGGCCAAAACTTTGGAACGACAAAGACATTTTCTCGCTATAGCGTAGTAGCCAAAGATCTTTTGCAACTAAAATGCTTAATTAGTCGTCCCTGACTTTGGGCCAGGAGCCTGAGGCGACAAAGCTTGCGACCAAGAAATTTGGTTACAGAAAACCTTATGCAACTAATTTTGCATTTAGGCGACAAAAAACTATTCGTCGCCTAAAGCCCTTATCCTAGTAGTAGCTTCTCGGATGCAAATACGGGCAGATGCAGCTTCTTGACGAACAGCAAATCTTTCATCTTGCTCCGCCAATAGTGATAGTTGGTGCCGTTCAGGTTCACCATGCGCACCGGCTTCGCGTCCATCTCTCCTCTCTAGTTTCTGTCAACTCCTGACACCCTTCTGAATTCCAGAACTTGGCTCTGATACCACTTTGTTGGGAAAGAAACGTGAAAAACCTTTCCCCAAACTAGAGAGTACCTGCAAGAGAACCGAGCAAACAACGCACAAACCAAAAACACCAAAACAACCACGCAGACAAAGAGAATTTTTGACGTGGAAAACCTTGCGGGAAAAACCACGGGACGATCGGAGTCCAACCCTGAGAAGCCTCCACTAATGAAATAGAAGAATTACACCCTCTACAAACTTCTCCCGATCCAAATCGGATCCCCACAACACTTGGAAGCAAGAGCAATGATTACAAGGCTACGAAGAACAAGAACGACGAGTAGAGATTACCCGAATCCGATTCTCCTGCGAAAAAGACCTTCAATCCTCCGTCTTCTCTCCCAAAGTTGCAATAGCACTCTTGCCTCCTTCCTCTCTCTCTCTCTTTTCGTTTGTTGTCTACAATTGTGTTGCCTATGATTAGGGTTTAAAAATCCCAACTTAACTCCCTAATCCCGCAACAAACCTGGACCGTTTGATTAGATCCAATGGTGAAAATTCACCCCAGATTTCCGCTCAGCCCCGACGACACAGAGTTCGGCCAGAACTTTGTGTCGGACAACCAGAACAAACCAGCAACATTCTGGAACAGCCAAACCGAGTTCGGCCAGAACTCGGCCTGGGACCGAGTTCGGCCCGAACTCGGTGGCTCCAGTCCAGAACCCCCCTCTTGTTAGCAGCAGCAGCAGCAGCAACTCGTCGTTGCCTACTTCCCGAGCTTCTTCGACATCGAACGGCACTCGTCGCACTCCGAGATCTTCTCCACATAGGTTGGGAACCCCACCCACTCCAACAAGATTTGAATAAATTAAATTCAAATCCCACAAAAGATGGATCTGATTAATTGACTCAATCTTTCTATAACCGCTCAAATATTCCAATTTCAGCGTAAGTCTTCACTTTGCGCCCTTGAGCAAGAGCCCGAGCTCGAGCCCGAGTCCGAGTCCGAGTTGTTCAGGGCTTAGCTCCGTAGGAAAATAATCCCATAAGCATAACAAAAAGCACTAATGCTTCTTTGTTGGGTTAGCCTTCTTTCCACTAGAAAAATTCTCCCACATGGCACCCATGTGCCTTTCCACACCTCATATGATTCTCTTCTCTCAACACAAGCAAAGTTTTATATAGAGATACAATCCATTTAGCCTAGGTAATGTGGGACTATCTTTCTAGTCTCTAAGGCAAAAACACCAACAAGTCTTTCATATCCTATGTTTGGATGTTAAAGAAAAGTATAAGAAAAGAAAAACAATTCGCATAGGGGAGGAAAATAACTAGTTTGGTTCGCGGAAAGGAAAGGAAATTGATTCTTTGATATTTTCTTTCCTTTGAAAAATTGCAATTTCAATCAATTTTCTTTCCGGTGTTTGAAAAAAACCAAAAAAATTGGAAAGGAAAGTGAGTACTTAGAGGAGAAAAATGAATCCTTGGATTGGTGGAAGGAACCACTTTTCTCCTATTTTTTCTTCTCTTGGGAATCAAATTCATTTTCTCCTCATTTCCTTTAGCATCCAAACAAAGGAAATGAATCACTTTCCTTTCCCAATTCCGGAACCAAACGTGGCCTAAGGAGAAAGTGGTTCCCACCATCCAACCATGGATTCACTTTCCCACTATAGAAAATTCAATTTTTCTTCTAATTTTCTGGTCCTCTTCAAACACCAAAAATAAAAATGAATGAAAATTGCAATTTCCGAAGGAAAGAAAAAGGACAAGGAATTGATTTCCTTTCATTTTCTTTCATTTCCGCGAACCAAACCAGGCCTAAGAATATACATGTTCAAACCAATACTTAGCATTGCTGCATTGCTCAGCCAAATTGTGAATACGACATGGAAGGACTTAGGACTTCCGAAGCTTTCATCGAAGGAATCCAGAGCATTTCTTATATAAGCAAGGGAGTAGACTCAGAATAAAGCACTCAGAATCGCAAACATTCAAATAACCATAGTAAAATCAACTAAGATTTAACTAACTTAAATGGGGTTCAACGTCCTAATAAGAATAATGAACCGTCGTACAGTTTTATTACATTCTCCTGTTCTTGAGTCGAGCACAGAAAATATGCAGTAGTCTACCATGTACAACTTACTATACATTGGCCTTGTGCCTAATGGAAGTATGGTATTTCCTAAATCTCTCTAATGAAAATGGACCATCCCAAAATGACTAAAAAAATTTAGATTCTATTGTCGGAATCACTGCTTCTAACCAAGTATCAGCCTTCAGAATTATGATAAATTCATTTATAACAATTATGAGTAGAGAGATTATTGCCATGGAACCTAAAGGTGAGTTGGCCGATAACGTATGTTAATGGTCATATGATTTGAGTTTAAACTAGTAAGACAAAGGCTGATTTGAGTTTAAATTAGTAAGACAAAGGCTGAGGAGGATTCAAAAAGAAGCGACAGATCATAACATTCCCTAGTGTAATTAGACTAATTTTCTCGATAAGTAGAGAGATCCAACCAGCATGAGACTTGTATCTCCACTAGGCAATGCTTCTCCAAGTGACATTATGACACAGATGTCATTCATATTTTTAATATTTTTACATAGACCTGACATGCATGTAACTTGATCATATACAAGCAAACATTCATTCAACAATGAAGCAGGTATGACAGCTTCAAAACTAGAACAAAAGGAAAAGGTGCAAAGTTCTTGAAGTCATAAACTTTTGAGATCTTCTATATCTCAAGGAAATAAACACAAACACAACATACCTTCACTTTCCACAAGTCAACAGCGATTTCCAAAGTCTTCAAACCCGTCAAACTCTTCACAGTTATTACCAGTTCTACCATCACTTGAACAACTTTTCCGAGTCGCAATTCTAAGTCAACTTCTATCCGTTTGAAGTATATTTCCATGTTGTTCAACATAAGGCCTTACGAAAGTCCTCCTCCACCAGACCTCGAAGGCCCTATGGAGATTCGGACAGTTATCACCAACCTTCAAGAAACTTCCCAGCCATGAGAGCAAAATACTCTGCTGGTCCTCCAGAGGGAGCGTCAGAATTGTTCGGCCAATCCCTTCCTCCACAACCTTCCGGTCAAAAGATCTGCAACCATGCTGCAACCAACTGTAATCATCTATGAGTGGCTGCAACCATACTTGTAAAAGCATCTGACGAGTGTCCTTCGACGGAAGCATCTCCCCCTTTCCTATCCCGACAAAAAGTCTTGCTGTTATGCAGCTGATAAGGTGTCGTGACATTATTGGTAGCTTGGGATGGAGACTAGCCAGCTCCTTTTGACTAGCCCACATTAGCGCAAACTCATCAGCTATATGCCTGTCAGCCAGTATCTCAAGTAACCATTGGAGGTTATCCGCCTCTAACGCTATTTGTCTTGTGACTGGATCCTTACTTTCTAAAGGCTTTTCAGTGAAACCTTCTTCTGAAGCTTGCCTGAAGAGACTTAACAATGAGTCTAAGCAGCTCCGGCATGAAACATACAAGTTTTCGGTGCAGATATCAACAGATCCACTGACCCAGAGACTATTTTCTTTCAGAAGCTTCAACACGAGGGATTTTGTCTCACGTCGGCCTCTGTCCTCGTTGCTTTTAAGGACCAGCTCCAGTATTCGAGCAAGCGTATCATTTGGAGGGTTGGAGATATCTGAAGATACTCGTTTAAGTAGAGGACTAACCCCAAAATTATTGATCTGCAGATGCCGTATGGATGAGACGACATTTTCTTCTTCTTCTCCAACCCAAGGGACTGCCTCCAAGTATTCCAAGCATGACTTCATGCAGGCACTGAAGCCAAGTGATTCGGCTACCTACAAGAAACTCTCATATTAATGCCTTGGATGTTACTGAAATTTAGGGAAGGTAAGAATAATAGTGTTATCATACAATGCAAATAAGCAAATTATTGGCTGTTTTATCTGGCACATTCAGTGAAACATTTTGCATGAGAAGATGGTTAAAGATGCAGGAGAGAGAAAAAAAATCCATGCAAACAGAAGCAAGGCAAAGGCAATAAAGTAACAGAGACGGATAGTGAGAGAATCAAGTTGTGGTCGATTTTTAACTGATGTTATGCAAAGCACTTGATAATAAGAGGATATATAAATTAAATTCACGACAACAGTTGATGCAGAAAATTCTAACTTGGGAAATTGCAGGCGTAGTAAGAGCCACAAATTGATATCAGGTAAGGAATGGATAGTTGTGGAAATGAACAGTCAATGAACACAAGCATTTTTGCGAGCAGAAAATTTAGTTAATTATTTAGAGCCGTCATAATGGAAATTCATGAACTAAAGCATATACTTCTGTTTGTAACACGGTAGGTGTACATGATCACCAGGGCTTGTCTAAATGGTCGGTACAATCATCTGATTGGAGAAGCCCATTGATTCAAATATTGTTGATTTTATGTGATTAATATGTGATGCTCATGAGAGAGAGGCTGTTGCCCAAGGATTATAGAGCAGGAGCATAAGGTACATTGGGGAACTTTCTCTCCAGCATTAAAGGATTAATCAACTACAATAAAACGTTGTCAAATTAACCATAATGATATCTGGTACCCACATGAAATTGGAATCCTCCGGTCAAACATGGCATCTTTAGCCATAACTCTTGAATCTCAATTCCAATCCTTCAAATTAGCTTAATAATGACCCAACCTTTCTTATTTCATCTAACCTTGAATACATACTTCTTTATGCCGATGAGTAGAGTGTTATACTCTGCTACATTAATGAAATATGGTTCCGTTAACAAATATGCACCATAAATCGCATACTTCTCAGGTGAGATAAACAATACCACCACTGATGTGAATATCTTGGCTTTAGGGCATGTTCTTGACGCACCAACAAATAAAATTTGTCATATTTGTTCATCTGAAGTCATGTTAGACTCCAAGACTTCACCCAAGACGTCTTCGTTAAGCTTTGATGTTTCGGGAATTGGATGTTCTACCAAAAAGTCTGCAAGGGCTTGATCTTTTATTGCTTGCTAAGGTATGACAGTCTTGTCATACTACGAAAATAACATAGCCCAAGTTACAAGTCGGAAATTAAATGCGCTAGGCTTCGCCAGGAGAACCCGTAAAGGGTTAATTCTGGAAATGACATTGATCTCGTCCGATCATGTAATGACGCGTCTTCTGTATAGCAAAGACAAGACAGAAACATTCATTCTCAACCGGATTGAATCGGTGTTATACTCCGGCTAAAATATGGGTTCATGACCTTGATCACTCTCTTGAGCAAGTAAAGCACCCAAAGCAAGGTTTATCGCTCGTACATAGAGCAAGAATAGTTTTTCTGTGACAGGAGCTACTCGATCAGAGGCCTCATAAAATATTCCTTGATAGCTTCAAAAGCTTTAGGCATGCATCGTCCCAGCCGAACGTGACGTCTTTCTTCATTAGCCTTGTAAACGGTTGACATCGGCCAGATATATTTGCGATGAGTCTTCTTATTACACGACCCTTCCTTGCAAACCTAGAAGTTTTTTAAGGTTCTTAGATGGTTGGATGTTCATGATTGCCTTGACCTTATTAGGGTCAAGATTTATTCATTTAAATGTAAGCACCAATTCCAGGAATTTGCCACTGGATACCTCCAGAAACGAATTTGTAGCATTCATCTTGAGTTGATGAGTCCGCATCATTTCGAGCACCGTTCTCAAATATTATAGGTGATCCTTTTTGTCATGACTCTTGACAGCAATGTCATCAACGTAACATTCTACCATTTTTCATAAATGATCGCAAAAAAACTGTGCTCATTGCACGCTGATATGTCGCACCATCATTTTCCAATCCAAAGGGTATCATCGTATGACAGTATACCCCCAACGGTGTTCCGAATGATTTTTGATTCTAATCTTCATGATACATTTGAATTTGATTATAAGATATACTTGAATCCACATATATTGTCAATCGTGACATCAGTAATTAGCAGTAAAAATTCATCTTTTTGATCAAGCCACATTAAGATTCCAGAAGTCGATGCAGACCTTAATTTTTTTCATTCTTCTCAAGTATAGAGAGGATATTAGCCACCTAATCAGGGTGTTGTTCTTCACCGATGAAGTCATATGCAAGAAACTTTTTCACTCCGACTTCTATCGCTTCCATGATGTTAGGACGAAACTTTCTTTGTTGTTGCTTGACGGGTTTGACATCCAATTTGGTATTTAGATGCTGCATGGCGATTTACAGGTCGAAAATATGCTTATCTTCATAACTCCACGCAAATACGTTAATGTATTCTTGTAGGAGAGCTAAAAGATTTTGTTGGTCACATTCCGAGAAGCTTTCGTTCACGAAGTAGGTTTATGAGATGCTTAATCACCTAAATCGACTTTCCCGACCTCGCCTGCAGTTGAAGGTTCATGTTGTTCAACACATTTCCCATTGGGACTCCAATTGTTGAGCCCACGGTTCAACTTCAAAGGATTTTGTGTTCTTGTCATCGATATTTGTTGATTGACTAAAAGAAGTCATATTGATAGATAGATAGATGGTTGAAAACAACACCCGCACTGGCATCATAATCCCAGTTAGAGGAATATGAAGAATGTGGCAATGACTCATTTGTTGAGGAATCTGATGTAGATAGAGGAGTGACATCATAAAAAGTTTATGTTTTGCACTCTACCTCTCTATTTTTCTTTTATCTTTGCTTGCTTTAATTACCATAAGTATAATTGTTAAAGAATTGGATACAATTAATTTGGCCAACTCCAAAAGTATCCAAAAGTATCACGTTTTATGTATAGCAACGAAACTCAGTTAAGGAACCTATATACAGATTCCTACTCAGATTCAAAAGCACTCCATCCATTCCATACATGCGAAGGCCCCCCAAGGTTGGATCTGGTTCTCAAATTTTAAGCACCTTTGTTAAGATCTTCATCCATCTCTTTCTTTCTTACCTTTACGGTGTCAAGTGGGCCCTGCTGTCAACTTCCAAAATTCATACTCTTCTGACAAAACCCCAACTTCTAGAAACCTAACCAGTCTTAAAAAAATAGTATAATCCCTTCCAGATGTTCAACTCCAAAAAACCCTAACCCTAAGTCCAGAGAAACTCTATCTCTAAAAAAACCTAACTATAAGGAAAAAAAAAAAGAAGCCTAACCCTAACCCTAAAAAAACTATAATCAAATCCACCCTAACCCTAACTGAAATATGGAATTTTGGTCTGCCAAATTCCGCCAGACCCACTGGCGTAACATTTCTCTGCAACCAAATTTCCCAAACTTGTTTCTCCACAGATAATAAATATATTATTCTGCAGAAAATTTTCTGATTAATTAAACATATCCAAGCACTTCTCTTACAAAGGATTCCATTCCAAATTCTTACGTTTGTAGGTAAAATACGATCATATATGGTATCCCTTTTCAATAGAAATATTCCCCTAGGATATTGCTTGTATGTCGAATACTTATTAGACATACATAACAACATTATCCCAAATTCTTTGGAGACGATTGTTTGAATCCGCTTCTTCCATTCGGCTCTATTAAGGATAATATCTTTGGAACACTAACAACATCCATATCTTTAATTAAGACTTAAAATCATGTTCGTCTAGAAATACATCTAGTCCTAGCGGGCTCCATTACCTACTATGTTGAATACGTATTAGACATGACATAACAACAGCTTTATCCCAAATTCTTGAGATCGGCTATCTCTAGTCCTAGCGGCTCCATTACCTACTATATCATCGCTCCTCATGATGGGAAGTGTTGCATGTCCAAACCACCTAAACGGTTTTCTATCTTGTCCTCAATTGATATATCCTCTAGCTTTCCATATACACTCATTTGTTATTCTATCTTTTAATGTATTCACTTATCCATCTTAGCATTCTCATTTGGTTACAATAAATTTATGTACTAATTGACACTCTGATCCACAAAGCATGACCAGTCTTATAACAATCTTGTAGAATTTTTCTTTGATTTCGAAGATATATTGTGATTATAGAATACTCTAGAATCACTACAACATTTCAACTATCATATTTTAATTTTATGCATGGCATCCTTCTCAAACTTTCCATCACGATGAATGATTGATCGTAACTACCAAAAGCTATCACTTAAGGTATCTCTTGTCACCGCACTTATATTTAGAATATAATTCTTCTATACTCTAAAAAACGGTAAAAAACAACACAATACCATCAACAAAGATCATACACCATAGAACTTCCTCATGGATATACATAGTAATTTCATCCATAACTCGTAAAGTAACAAGACTCAACGATGATCCTTGATGTAGGCCAATGGTAATACAGAACATATTACTATCTCCTCCAATAGTTCGCATGGTTGTCGTAATTCTATGATACATATCCTTAATAGTCTCAAAATAAAAATTAAGATCTTGTTTCTTCTTCAAATCCTACCACATTATCTCTAAAATTGGATCGTAAGTTTTCTCTACGTCAATAAAAAGTCGTGTAAATCTCGCTTTTTCTCTCTAAATTTTCCATCATTCTTCTTAATAAGTAAATCACTTCCATAGTAGATCTCCCAACATAAAACCAAATTGACTCTCTGAAATTCTAGTCTCTCTCTCTCTCTCTCTCATAGTTTCATGTTATGACTCGAGCTTAATTTTTCGATAGTCATTACAACTTTACACGTGTTTCTTGTTCTTATTAAACATGATACAAACACTCCAAAAAACACTAGGACACTAAGCAATAAATGTTGTGCCCATGTCATCGTGTCCTTTATTGTGTCATGTTGTTCTCGCAAAACATAGATGTCATTCCCACTACATTACGTTAGTTTCATACAAGTTTCCATGACCTTCAGAACCATTGGTTTCCTCTCAAGGTTCTTCCTTCTTGCCCCATACTTGACTTCTCTTGGGTCCTTTCGCGAAGGTTTGGCACAAAGAAGAAGTTCCTACTACTTTGATGTATGATTGCAAGAATTGAATGTGCAGAAGAAGACTCTCAACACAAAAAGTGAAGTAGTTCTGCAAATACATACGTCATTCAATAAAACATAATTAGAGTTCTGCAACTCTCTTCAAACCCTGGAAGCCAATATTCTATAATTCCATTTTAACCCTGAGGTTTGTAACGACAAAGTGGGCCCTTACACAATTGTGCGAAGGAAATAAAAAATGGACTTGCATAGAATTTTTCGTGTTAAAAAGAATTCTACATTGCAGTGTGTAGGCGTTAGCCTTAATGAGCGTTAAGAAAGAAGATAGAGCGAAAAAAAACTAACACAAAGACAAAAGAGGTACTAAAGATCACATGTAGTCGATCATTATATATAGAGTGATATAGAAAACCATAGAAACAGTTATTTCATGTGAGTAACAGACAAAAGAACATGCATTGTTGATTCGTAAAATACCTTCAGTATTCGTAGCACTCGTGGAACACTTTGCTTGATCAATCTATGCTTCACGTCTTTGCAATACATCAAGCCCACAGTCTCAACATAGATTTCTACATCTACACAGTCCCCGATTTCAACACAGGATACTGGGAGAGACTCTGTGGAAAGCTTATCTTTGAAATAGTTGCTATGTTCTAATAGGATGTTGCTGTGAACAGTCATCCTCACAGAAATTCCCTCTTTTCCAGATAAAATAACCTTCAGATCACTGGTCTCAGGCTGGCCAAAGCCAACGGATATCTTTCTTTGCTGAGCCTCGCCATTAGATTTTGTTCTCTGATCAGGGGGCACTGAAGAAGTATCAGAAGCCAAACATTTCTGGTCTTCAGAAAGATCCCTAGACCTTGATCCGGGAGTAGGTTTCTTTTCTGTTGGGGCGTTATGCGCCTTCTGTCCTGAGGCCCTCGACGATGGAGATGGTGAAGTTTTCTGCTTGTTTTGGTAGGCTTGATTCTTGATGGTCTTCTGGAATACAACAGGTGAAGGACAACACCAAAACCCTTCTGGAGTTACTGCAATGGGCACATTTCTGATCTTTGTCTGGCCGGGCTCGACCCTTCTAACTCTGGAATCTGCCATTACGAGTTTTTCCTATTAAACAACACTTCGGCGGTTAATTTGATTTCTTTCTCTTCAAGAGAGTGCACAAATCCTGTACATAAGAGTTTAAGTTTTAGAAGCTGGAAAATTGGAGGGGAATACTGGAGATATAGAACATTATGAAGACTCGATTTAAAAGGCATCATAATAGACACTTAGATTGTCTTTTTGTAGCTTCTGTGGATAAATCCAACTTAGCTAGTAAAAACAGGGTTCATCATGCATTGTATTCCAAAGTCCAAAACCTTAGGTGACTATCAACTAATGCCAATCAAGATAAGGGGAAGCGACAGACCATGGGTAAAGCTCAACACAAATTTTCATAGCACCAACTGATTGTGTGGTTTCTTTGTACAAAGAACAGAACAGAACAGCTTCTTAAAGTCCATCCATATTTAAGAAGGCTTTTTCTATGGGCACCACAAGTTTTACTGGGGGCGTCATTTTACTAGGGGGCGTCCCAGGTTTGAGGAACTTTTAATGGGGGCGTCCCGAAAATTACTTGGAGCTATCCCACCCCCCCCCCCCCCCCCCAAACCCTCTCTTTCATTTCATTTTCATTTTAAAATTCTCTCTCTTCAAAACCCTCTCAAAACCCTCTCTCAAAAATTCCTCTACTCTCCAAAACCCTAATACTCTCTCCATTATCCACTCTCCAAAACTCTCTCTCAAGAACCCTAAGTCTTCCAAGATCATCAATGGCACCGAAGAAGAACCCGTCATCACAAGCTAGGTATGTTTCCTAATTATTGTATAATTTATTTTACATTTCAAAGTACATTTCGATTCTTTGAGAAATCTCTTAAATGTCATTATAAATTAGGTTAGAATAATTCAAAGTACATTTCGAAATCGAAAATATTATTTTTTATCGTTTAAACGTAACCTAACTGCGTCTGGTCGTCGTCCCTAAGGACTGCAGACGACGGGGCAGTCCTAATGTCAAAATGGACTGCCATGCAGTAGGCAGTCCTGTTATAAAACAGGACTGCAGACACCCTGGCAGTCCTGTTATAAAATAGGATTGCCATCTCTCTGGCAGTCCTGATAGTATGATGGACTGCCAGGAGCATGGCAGTCCTGAATGTCAACTTCACAATTTTTTTTACATCCATTATTTAAGGCTTTTTCTATGGGCACCACAAGTTTTACTTGGGGCTATCCCAAAATTTTTGGAAAAAATTACAAGTTTGCTATCAAAAATTTTTGCTTGAGGCTAGCCCAAGATGTCATATAAATACCAACCTAATTTTATTTTCCTTCTTCTCTCTCTACTCTCTCCATCTCCTCCACTCTTTTCTCCAACCCTAAGAAGAATTTCTAGGTCATAGTTTTGTAAACCCTAACCCAAATTGTCTCCCAACCAAGACATTGTGAAGATTTAGGGTCCAAATTTTCGTTACAGTGTCATCGAATTCATCCATTCATGGGTATGTCATCTAATTAATATATTTGTAGACTCTCACAATAATTTCACATGTAAATAATGATTTATATGTGTTTAATTTAGAAAAAGTGAACATGGAAGAACCCGGGTCATCGAATGTAGCAGACTCTCGTCCCGATATGTCCGAAGAACACATTCTTGCTTCGGATGCACTCTTGGTAAGCCCATTGTAACATTCACGTCGGGTGCAATTCGGGACTGTTAGGGACAGGACTGCCAATACGCGGGCAGTCCACCTCTACATATAGGACTGCCCAAACTTCGGCAGTCCTGTCAATAATCAGGACTGCCAGAGATGTGGCAGTCCTGATCATTGACAGGACTGCCAGTGAAATGGCAGTCCTGATTATTGAAAGGACTGCCTTGCCTTATGCAGTCCTTCATTTTGGCAGCAGTTTGGACATTTTTTGTGTTGTGTTATTTTATTTTATTAACTTTAAGTTATATTGTAGGACTTATCATCTTCCGGTATCGAGGTAGCAGCTCCAATTGGCGTCGATGTAGGCCATTTATTCAGGACCAATATGTGTTTTGAATCATACGAAGGTGCGCTAAATTGGTGTCGAGAAGTGGGACGGACAAACAACATAGTTCTTGTGATATCAAGATCGGCCCGAAACCGTCCGGGACAACAAACCACTGTGGTTTCATGTGAACGAGGTGGTGTGTTTAGAAGGCGTAAGAAAGAAAAAGTTCTCGAAAGTAAAGTTTCAAAGAGAAATGTTGGAACGAGAAAATGTGGTTGTCCGTTCAAAGTCTATATTAGAAAGGATGAAGAAGCGAAGTGGATAGTCCAAGTCATGAATGGAATCCACAACCACGAGATTGCCGAATCACTATTGGGTCATCCGTATGTCGGACGGTTGAACATTACGGAGAAGAAGATAGTGGAAGACTTGTCCAATTCCGGATGCACCGAGACAAATATATTCCGTCATACGACATGAAGATGAGAAGAACAAGTCTACAATAAAGTCAATATACAACGCCCTATCTTCTTCTAACGCCATTCGGTCGAAATCGAGAATGGCGATGCAAGAAGTGATGAAGTTGCTTGGAGACAATCATTATGTTGAGCATCATAGAAGACATCCCCAGAGCAATTAAGTCATTTCACTCTTTTGGGCTCATCCCGATTGCACACATTTGGCTCGGTCTTTCGTCGACGTGTTAGTTCTTGATTGCACGTACAAGACCAATAAGTTCAAGATGCCTCTCTTTCATGTTGTCGGCTTCACCTCTACATGGAAAATATTTCCAGTTGCTTTTTGCTTCATGAAGAGTGAGAAAGTTGAAGACTACACATGGGCGTTGGAGAAACTGAAAACCCTTTACACCGGTCAGAGAGAGCCCTCGGTTTTTGTTACCGACAGAGAGTATGCTCTAATGAATGCTATTCGGATTGTGTTTCCTCAAGCTGATACATTGCTATGCACATTTCATGTAAATCGTAATATACAATACCAATGTAAGTTGAAGTTCGGGAAAGTGGATGGTAAACTTGCCATGCAAGTTTTTGACGAATTCAACCATGACTGGAATTGTGTATGGCGAGCCAGCATGATAGACAGTTACGCCGCCGCATGGTACTTATTCAAGGAGAAGTGGGAGGGGAGGGAGCCGGCTTGCATTTCTTACATCAAAGAAACATGGCTTGAACCGCACAAAGAACAATTCGTCTTAGCATGGACGAATGTGGTGAAGCATTACGGTACGACAACTACCAACCGTGTCGAAGGAGCACACTCAGTATTAAAGAGGCATTTAAAGTCATCCCAAGGCAACTTTGTTTCGGTTTGGCAAGCGATGCATATATCAATAGATCGGACGGTGAACGAAATCAAGGCATCATTTGAGATGAACTTAAATATTGTCAAGCATGAGCATAGAAAGGAAGTCCTCTTGGATTCTTTAATGCGTGTCATTTCTCACAAGGCGTTGGATTTCATATTTGAAGAGATTGATAGGTCAAAGTTTGTCGGCTTTGATCCTCAGGTTTGCGGGTATGTACATCGACATACACTCGGCCTCCCTTGTGGCCATGAGATTAATGAATATCGTCGTCAGTCCATTCCTATTCCAGTTCTTGCTGTCGATGAACGTTGGAGGCAGTTGTCTATAATGCCCGTGGTGAAGACACACGGTGATTCTTCTCCTTGCCACAAGTGAAACTTCTCCACGCACGGTGGTGTGCCTCAGAAGGAGCAGAGCGGGAGTGCCTTGAGGTTAAAATCCAAGAACTTGCCTGTCCGGTGACTACAAGAATGCACGAGCCGTCCATTATTTCCAATCCTAAGGGCAGGCCTCCAACAAGAATGAGTAGTTCACAGAAGAGAAGGCTTGAGTCAACCAAAAGAGATCCATCATCCTTTGAGCATATTGAACGAAGCTTAGAGCAAGTTCCGCCTGCACGGAAGAGCAAACTTGTCATTCGCCGGAAAAAGGAGAAAACAGATATTGCAAACGAAGATACTGTGGAAAGTCAAACGATGCGTTTGTATATCCACAATTTTCATCCAGAGATTCGCAGTTACATCTGGTCTATTGTTGATGTCCCGGGGGATGGCCATTGCGGATTTCATGTGCTTGCAATACATCTCGGTTATTCTGACAAAGACGGATGGAGGCAAGTGAGGCAGGAGCTGTACGAGGAATTAGAGAGTCGTCTTCCATTATACTCCTGCATCCTAAGCGAAGAAACAGTTGCAAGTTTGTTGACAAGTATTCCTTGCACTGACAGTGTTACCGGGCCAGACCACTATATGTCCGTCCCGTCTGCCTTGTATTTATTTGCTAATCGGTACCGGATCCCTGTTGTACTTTTTTCGGCGGGGATTCGCAATACTTTTTTCCCGATGTGCTCTCCTCCGGCGGAGCACAGACAAAGCAATCTATGTATTATAGGTCAAATCAAATATCACTTTGTCATGCTAAGGATGATCGGTCATTCTCCGATTCCTCCACCTACAGCAGTTTGGTACAAACTAGCACCGGCAGAAGCGAAGTCCTGGACCGGGCCTTTTGATCAGCAAATCAATCATTGTAGGAGACTGTTGCAGATGGAGGAGCCAAGAGACTTACCGGTTGGCCACTACGACGTCGAAATCAACTGAATGAAGTTTTCACATTCTGAAGGCAGAAGATGTTCCATTTTGTAAACATTTTGTATATGGATTACCCATTTTGTAAACATTAAAGTATATCATTTTGAAATGTGAAGCCAAATAAATGTTTTTTGTTTTCAACTTTTTCCTGTCTGCTATTGAAATATCATACTTGTGTAAAATATGCTACTCGTGTCAAAAATTTGGCTGAAGTACTTGTGTGAAAACTGATGATAACTCACACACACACAGTGAGTTTTCATCAGGACTGCCAGACCACTGGCAGTCCTAATGTGAATGAGGACTGCCAGTGGTCTGGCAGTCCTAAGCAAAACTCTCTGTGTGAGTGAAAACTCACACACAGTGAGTTTTCATCAAGACTGCCAGACCACTGGCAGTCCTAATGTGAATGAGGACTGCCAGTGGTCTGGCAGTCCTAAGCAAAACTCTCTGTGTGTGAGTGAAAACTCACACACAGTGAGTTTTCATCAGGACTGCCAGACCACTGGCAGTCCTAATGTGAATGAGGACTGTCAGTGGTCTGGCAGTCCTAAGCAAAACATCACAATATCCACTGAATGTACATGACAATTAAACTCACTGAATGTACAGACAATTAAACATCTTAAACATCACAATTTCCTCAATTCCATAGTCATGACAATTTCCAAAATAATAGAGTTAAACATCACAATATCCAACAAGTTAAACATTACAATTTCCAAAATACAACATCAAAATCAAATCAGTGATCATGCCGGGCCTTCGTACGCGCCTCCCGATTTTGCATGAAAGGAAAGTCGACAGTGTCGTCGATATGATCCAACTGGTTCGCGATATTAACACATTCATCGTTCTGGCAGCCCGATCGGATGGATTTCGCCAAAGCCTTCACCCGAGTAGCCTGTCAATTATAACAAAACGTCAATGAAGAGAGTTCACTTTGAAATTAGTTACAAACTATAATTTATAAACTTACCATCCTGACCAATGAAACATACAGGACATTTTTTGAAGGCAGAGGTCCTAGAGCTCCAACGGCAACGGGCCCTGGATTTCTAGGGTTCGACAACCTAGGATGTCCGACTGCCAAGTAGTACGGCATGTAGTCGTCGCTGCAGTCGTGCATCTCCTGCACCGGTTGTCGAAGTTCTTCCCCCAGCAAATGTCGTTGCCACTCGGAGTAGCAGTCGGTCACCCAGTCAAAATAGGGCGGCTTGTAGTTCAAAGGTTGGGTCCCACACGGAGGCTCCAATAACCTTAATGTGCGCTGCGGCACGGTTTGTACGAGGCCAAACTGACGCAGTACTCTATCAGGCATGTAAGGCTCAGTAATATCATAGCATGTGATCATACCATGAAATAGAGATACTGGTTGCAGATGACGATTTTGTTGCCGGAGATCCCGGTATGGGTGCCAAACTATCTGTAGGACAAAAGTTAAAAGAAAATAGTCAACAAAAAAACATACCATAAATAGTCTACGCTATCAACTAACCTCTTCTGGCACCAAATTTTCCAGAGCATCACGAATGGAAACCAGCGTTTCATGACTCTTAGTTTATAGCTGAGTTGGCTTCCATTGACACACTCTAGGAAGGTGCTCCTCATAGCGTGGGTTCAGCTCACCCCTCCTGAGCATCGGGAAGTGCTCGTATATCCAAGCCTATACAATTTGTAAATGACTAGTCAGTAAATTAACAACATAATCTAGCTAGTATATTAGTTTAAAATGTTAGAAATTTTCTTACATGGAGTAGAGTCTGGCATCCCGCCATGGTCTTGGTCCCGACACGGGAAGCTATACCAAGCTCGCGGTAAAGGTTAGCAAGTATACCGCTGCCCCAGGATATGTCTCCTACGTCGTCTATAACAGATAGGTTCGCGAGATACCTAGCATGTATAGAGGTTCCCGACTTGTCTGGAATGGCAACCGATCCAAGTATGAAGAGCATGTATGCCCGGGCCACCCTCTCAACAGTTTCATCATCCCAATCCTGCGGGCCTTTGAAATTCTCCACTAACCATGACAGAGGAATGTCGTACGACTTCTTGAAGCCCGGCAGGGTTGTAAAGGTAGTGGCCTCCACCCCAAGGTTCGCTTCTACAAAATCAACTATACGATCATACCACTCGAGATCCTTCTCGATACATAAATATTCATTTGTCATGGCGCGGCCCTCCACCGGCAACTCCAATATCTGATAGACGTCATCCAGGGTAATGGTCATCTCCCCAGCTGGGAGATGAAATGTGTTCGTCTCCGGATGCCATCTCTCCACAAAGGCCGATATGAGAGCACTGTCCTGCGTCTTGTAGGCATATCTAGCCGAATTATGCAGACCGGTAGAAAATATTTTGGTCTGGACGTCATCGGGTAAATGGTGAAGAGACCAAGCAACACACTTCCGCCCGTGACTCACAGCCCTAAGAATACGAGAGCTCTCCGGTATGTCGTACAAGATAATAAAAATACGATTATGATATATATATATATATATATTTTTTTTTTTTTTATGAAATATATATATATATATATATATATATATATATATATATATATATATATATACGGAAACTTACAAACATATATATATATATATAAAAGGAAACTTACAAACATAATATACATACCGGATTCTTCCATATATCATAAGCAATGTGGTTGTCGAACGACAACAACATTGAGCAACCCAGGGGACGAACATCCTCCTCCTCCTCAGAAGGATCGACATCAGCCGAACGAACAGGATCCTCAGAAGGACCGACACCGGACGTACGGACAGGATCCTCAGAAGGACCGGCACCAGAACCACCTCGTCCTAGAATTTGGCTGATAGGTACGTCATCGTCATCGTCATCGGAAGAAGACGGAGGACTAGGAGGACCTCGTTGCTTCGAACGAGAATGGGAGTGTGGTTGTTCCCCTTGTCGCTGCGGTTCTGAAATTCTGATTGGTCTCTCTAGAGGTCGAGGCCGGTCACTACGTTCCCTGCGCAAGGATGCGGTAGGGGGGGTCGCTTTCTTTTGGGAGCGGCCACAGGACTACAGGACAACATAGGGTTAGTATTAAATAAGGCTTTTTCTATGGGCACCACAAGTTTTACTGGGGGCGTCATTTTACTAGGGGGCGTCCCAGGTTTGAGGAACTTTTACTGGGGGCGTCCCGAAAATTACTTGGGGCTATCCCACCCCCCCCCCCAAACCCTCTCTTTCATTTCATTTTCATTTTAAAATTCTCTCTTCAAAACCCTCTCAAAACCCTCTCTCAAAAATTCCTCTAATCTCCAAAACCCTAACACTCTCTCCATTATCCACTCTCCAAAACTCTCTCTCAAGAACCCTAAGTCTTCCAAGATCATCAATGGCACCGAAGAAGAACCCGTCATCACAAGCTAGGTATGTTTCCTAATTATTGTATAATTTATTTTACATTTCAAAGTACATTTCGATTCTTTGAGAAATCTCTTAAATGTCATTATAAATTAGGTTAGAATAATTCAAAGTACATTTCGAAATCAAAAATATCATTTTTATCGTTTAAACGTAACCTAACTGCATATGGTCGTCGTCCCTAAGGACTGCAGACGACGGGGCAGTCCTAATGTCAAAATGGACTGCCATGCAGTAGGCAGTCCTGTTATAAAACAGGACTGCAGACACCCTGGCAGTCCTGTTATAAAATAGGACTGCCATCTCTCTGGCAGTCCTGATAGTATGATGGACTGCCAGGAGCATGGCAGTCCTGAATGTCAACTTCACAATTTTTTTTACATCCATTATTTAATACTAACCCTATGTTGTCCTGTAGTCCTGTGGCCGCTCCCAAAAGAAAGCGACCCCCCCCCACCGCATCCTTGCGCAGGGAACGTAGTGACCGGCCTCGACCTCTAGAGAGACCAATCAGAATTTCAGAACCGCAGCGACAAGGGGAACAACCACACTCCCATTCTCGTTCGAAGCAACGAGGTCCTCCTAGTCCTCCGTCTTCTTCCGATGACGATGACGTACCTATCAGCCAAATTCTAGGACGAGATGGTTCTGGTGCCGGTCCTTCTGAGGATCCTGTCCGTACATCCGGTGTCGGTCCTTCTGAGGATCCTGTTCGTTCGGCTGATGTCGATCCTTCTGAGGAGGAGGAGGATGTTCGTCCCCCGGGTTGCTCATTGTTGTCGTTCGACAACCACATTGCTTATGATATATGGAAGAATCCGGTATGTATATTATGTTTGTAAGTTTCCGTTTATATATATATATATATATATATATATTTCATAATCGTATTTTTATTATCTTGTACGACATACAGGAGAGCTCTCGTATTCTTAGGACTGTGAGTCATGGGCGGAAGTGTATTGCTTGGTCTCTTCACCATTTACCCGATGACGTCCAGACCAAAATATTTCCTACCGGTCTGCATAATTTGGCTAGATATGCCTACAAGACGCAGGACAGTGCTCTCATATCGGCCTTTGTGGAGAGATGGCATCCGGAGACGAACGCATTTCATCTCCCAGCTGGGGAGATGACCATTACCCTGGATGACGTCTATCAGATATTGGAGTTGCCGGTGGAGGGCCGCGCCATGACAAATGAATATTTATGTACCGAGAAGGATCTCGAGTGGTATGATCGTATAGTTGATTTTGTAGAAGCGAACCTTGGGGTGGAGGCCACTACCTTTACAACCCTGCCGGGCTTCAAGAAGTCGTACGGCATTCCTCTATCATGGTTAGTGGAGAATTTCAAAGGCCCGCAGGATTGGGATGATGAAACTGTTGAGAGGGTGGCCCGGGCATACATGCTCTTCATACTTGGATCGGTTGTCATTCCAGATAAGTCGGGAACCTCTATACATGCTAGGTATCTCGCGAACCTATCTGTTATAGACGACGTAGGAGACATATCCTGGGACAGCGGTATACTTGCTAACCTTTACCGCGAGCTTGGTATAGCTTCCCGTGTCGGGACCAAGACCATGGCGGGATGCCAGACTCTACTCCATGTAAGAAAATTTTTAACATTTTAAACTAATATACTAGCTAGATTATGTTGTTAATTTACCGACTAGTCATTTACAAATTGTATAGGCTTGGATATACGAGCACTTCCCGATGCTCAGGAGGGGTGAGCTGAACCCACGCTATGAGGAGCACCTTCCTAGAGTGTGTCAATGGAAGCCAACTCAGCTAGAAACTAAGAGTCATGAAACGCTGGTTTCCATTCGTGATGCTCTGGAAAATTTGGTGCCAGAAGAGGTTAGTTGATAGCACGTAGATAGCGTAGACTATTTATGGTATGTTTTTTTGTTGACTATTTTCTTTTAACTTTTGTCCTACAGATAGTTTGGCACCCATACCGGGATCTCCGGCAACAAAATCGTCATCTGCAACCAGTATCTCTATTTCATGGTATGATCACATGCTATGATATTACTGAGCCTTACATGCCTGATAAAGTACTGCGTCAGTTTGGCCTCGTACAAACCGTGCCGCAGCGCACATTAAGGTTATTGGAGCCTCCGTGTGGGACCCAACCTTTGAACTACAAGCCGCCCTATTTCGACTGGGTGACCGACTGCTACTCCGAGTGGCAACGACATTTGCTGGGGGAAGAACTTCGACAACCGGTGCAGGAGATGCACGACTGCAGCGACGACTACATGCCGTACTACTTGGCAGTCGGACATCCTAGGTTGTCGAACCCTAGAAATCCAGGGCCCGTTGCCGTTGGAGCTCTAGGACCTCTGCCTTCAAAAAATGTCTTGTATGCTTCATTGGTCAGGATGATAAGTTTATAAATTATAGTTTGTAACTAATTTCAAAGTGAACTCTCTTCATTGACGTTTTGTTATAATTGACAGGCTACTCGGGTGAAGGCTTTGGCGAAATCCATCCGATCGGGCTGTCAGAACGATGAATGTGTTAATATCGCGAACCAGTTGGATCATATCGACGACACTGTCGACTTTCCTTTCATGCAAAATCGGGAGGCGCGTACGAAGGCCCGGCATGATCACTGATTTGATTTTGATGTTGTATTTTGGAAATTGTAATGTTTAACTTGTTGGATATTGTGATGTTTAACTCTATTATTTTGGAAATTGTCATGACTATGGAATTGAGGAAATTGTGATGTTTAAGATGTTTAATTGCCATGTACATTCAGTGAGTTTAATTGTCATGTACATTCAGTGGATATTGTGATGTTTTGCTTAGGACTGCCAGACCACTTTATCATCAGTTTTCACACAAGTACTTCAGCCAAATTTTTGACACGAGTAGCATATTTTACACAAGTATGATATTTCAATAGCAGACAGGAAAAAGTTGAAAACAAAAAACATATATTTGGCTTCACATTTCAAAATGATATACTTTAATGTTTACAAAATGGGTAATCCATATACAAAATGTTTACAAAATGGAACATCCTCTGCCTTCAGAATGTGAAAACTTCGTTCAGTCGATTTCGACGTCGTAGTGGCCAACCGGTAAGTCTCTTGGCTCCTCCATCTGCAACAGTCTCCTACAATGATTGATTTGCTGATCAAAAGGCCCGGTCCAGGACGTCGCTTCTGCCGGTGCTAGTTTGTACCAAACTTTTGTAGGTGGAGGAATCGGAGAATGACCGATCATCCTTAGCATGACAAAGTGATCTTTGATTTGACCTATAGTACATAGATTGCTTTGTCTGTGCTCCGCCGGAGGAGAGCACATCGGAAAAAAAGTATTGCGAATCCCCGTCGAAAAAAGTACAACAGGGATCCGGTACCGATTAGCAAATAAATACAAGGCAGACGGGACGGACATGTAGTGGTCTGGCCCGGTAACACTGTCAGTGCAAGGAATACTTGTCAACAAACTTGCAACTGTTTCTTCGCTTAGGATGCGGGAGTATAATGGAAGACGACTCTCTAATTCCTCGTACAGCTCCTGCCTCACTTGCCTCCATCCGTCTTTGTCAGAATAACCGAGATGTATTGCAAGCACATGAAATCCGCAATGGCCATCCCCCGGGACATCAACAATAGACCAGATGTAACTGCGAATCTCTGGATGAAAATTGTGGATATACAAACGCATCGTTTGACTTTCCACAGTATCTTCGTTTGCAATATCTGTTTTCTCCTTTTTCCGGCGAATGACAAGCTTGCTCTTCCGTGCAGGCGGAACTTGCTCTAAGCTTCGTTCAATATGCTCAAAGGATGATGGATCTCTTTTGGTTGACTCAAGCCTTCTCTTCTGTGAACTACTCATTCTTGTTGGAGGCCTGCCCTTTGGATTGGAAATAATGGACGGCTCGTGCATTCTTGTAGTCATCGGACAGGCAAGTTCTTGAATTTTAACCTCAAGGCACTCCCGCTCTGCTCCTTCTGAGGCACACCACCGTGCGTGGAGAAGTTTCACTTGTGGCAAGGAGAAGAAATCACCGTGTGTCTTCACCACGGGCATTATAGACAACTGCCTCCAACGTTCATCGACAGCAAGAACTGGAATAGGAATGGACTGACGACGATATTCATTAATCTCATGGCCACAAGGGAGGCCGAGTGTATGTCGATGTACACACCCGCAAACCTGAGGATCAAAGCCGACAAACTTTGACCTATCAATCTCTTCAAATATGAAATCCAACGCCTTGTGAGAAATGACACGCATTAAAGAATCCAAGAGGACTTCCTTTCTATGCTCATGCTTGACAATATTTAAGCTCATCTCAAATGATGCCTTGATTTCGTTCACCGTCCAATCTATTGATATATGCATCGCTTGCCAAACCGAAACAAAGTTGCATTGGGATGACTTTAAATGCCTCTTTAATACTGAGTGTGCTCCTTCGACACGGTTGGTAGTTGTCGTACCGTAATGCTTCACCACATTCGTCCATGCTAAGACGAATTGTTCTTTGTGCGGTTCAAGCCATGTTTCTTTGATGTAAGAAATGCAAGCCGGCTCCCTCCCCTCCCACTTCTCCTTGAATAAGTACCATGCGGCGGCGTAACTGTCTATCGTGCTGGCTCGCCATACACAATTCCAGTCATGGTTGAATTCGTCAAAAACTTGCATGTCAAGTTTACCATCCACTTTCCCGAACTTCAACTTACATTGGGATTGTATATTACGATTTACATGAAATGTGCATAGCAATGTATCAGCTTGAGGAAACACAATCCGAATAGCATTCATTAGAGCATACTCTCTGTCGGTAACAAAAACCGAGGGCTCTCTCTGACCGGTGTAAAGGGTTTTCAGTTTTTCCAACGCCCATGTGCAGTCTTCAACTTTCTCACTCTTCATGAAGCAAAAAGCAACTGGAAATGTTTTCCATGTAGAGGTGAAGCCGACAACATGAAAGAGAGGCATCTTGAACTTATTGGTCTTGTACGTGCAATCAAGAACTAACACGTCGACGAAAGACCGAGCCAAATGTGTGCAATCGGGATGAGCCCAAAAGAGTGAAATGACTTAATTGCTCTGGGGATATCTTCTATGATGCTCAACATAATGATTGTCTCCAAGCAACTTCATCACTTCTTGCATCGCCATTCTCGATTTCGACCGAATGGCGTTAGAAGAAGATAGGGTGTTGTATATTGACTTCATTGTAAACTTGTTCTTCTTATCTTCATGTCGTATGACGGAATATATGTCTCGGTGCAACTCCGGAATTGGACAAGTCTTCCACTATCTTCTTCTCCGTAATGTTCAACCGTCCGACATACGGATGACCCAATAGTGATTAGGCAATCTCGTGGTTGTGAATTCCATTCATGACTTGGACTGTCCACTTCGCTTCTTCATCCTTTCTAATATAGACTTTGAACGGACAACCACATTTTCTCGTTCCAACATTTCTCTTTGAAACTTTACTTTCGAGAACTTTTTCTTTCTTATGCCTTTTAAACACACCACCTCGTTCACATGAAACCACAGTGGTTTGTTGTCCCGGACGGTTTCGGGCCGATCTTGATATCACAAGAACTATGTTGTTTGCCCGTCCCACTTCTCGACACCAATTTAGCGCACCTTCGTATGATTCAAAACACATATTGGTCCTGAATAAATGGCCTACATCGACGCCAATTGGAGCTGCTACCTCGATATCGGAAGATGATAAGTCCTACAATATAACTTAAAGTTAATAAAATAAAATAACACAACACAAAAAATGTCCAAACTGCTGCCAAAATGAAGGACTGCATAAGGCAAGGCAGTCCTTTCAATAATCAGGACTGCCATTTCACTGGCAGTCCTTTCAATGATCAGGACTGCCACATCTCTGGCAGTCCTGATTATTGACAGGACTGCCGAAGTTTGGGCAGTCCTATATGTAGAGGTGGACTGCCCGCGTATTGGCAGTCCTGTCCCTAACAGTCCCGAATTGCACCCGACGTGAATGTTACAATGGGCTTACCAAGAGTGCATCCGAAGCAAGAATGTGTTCTTCGGACATATCGGGACGAGAGTCTGCTACATTCGATGACCCGGGTTCTTCCATGTTCACTTTTTCTAAATTAAACACATATAAATCATTATTTACATGTGAAATTATTGTGAGAGAGTCTACAAATATATTAATTAGATGACATACCCATGAACAAATGAATTCGATGACACTGTAACGAAAATTTGGACCCTAAATCTTCACAATGTCTTGGTTGGGAGACAATTTGGGTTAGGGTTTACAAAACTATGACCTAGAAATTCTTCTTAGGGTTGGAGAAAAGAGTGGAGGAGATAGAGAGAGTAGAGAGAGAAGAAGGGAAATAAAATTAGGTTGGTATTTATATGACATCTTGGGCTAGCCCCAAGCAAAAAAATTTGATGGCAAACTTGTAATTTTTTCCAAAAATTTTAGGATAGCCCCAAGTAAAACTTGTGGTGCCCATAGAAAAAGCCTTTAAGAACTTCCATTGAATCTATAGACTGGCATATAAAGTCAAATAAAATAATAATAATAAAAAACAATCCATAGGTCCTTAAGAAATTTAATATCACCAGGAAAATCATCCTAACAAGAGCCAGAAGCTCAAAAGATCAAAACCCCAGCTTTAAGAAGTAGGTAATCGTACAAAGAACAGAACAGCTTGCTCAACGCATCCAATCTATAAAATAGAATAAAATGACAGAATTTTTCATGGATCTTTCAGAAAATCGAAGGAGATAGCACAGAGCAAAGCCAACACCTAAAAGGTCATCCTAACCTGAAGAAGAAAAAAGACCCAGAAGTCCAGAAGGATAAAAATCCCAACTTTAAGACCTATGAAATCTTACAAAGAACAGAACTACTCAATGCATCCAATCTATAGAAGAGCATAAAATTTCTGTAGGCCTCTAAGAAAAGGATCAAAGTCCCAACTTAGAATCAGCACAACAACTAGCTCAATACATTCAATCTGCACAAAAAGTCTGAAGCTTCTCATGGGTTTCTCAGGAAAATAAGCCAACAACACATGGAAAAGCCAACAACAAGAAGATCATCAACCCATAAGCTAAAAACACAAAATAAACTCTAATTTTAGGAAGTGGTTTCATCTTAGAAAAGAACAGAATGGCATAAAAAAAATCTCAACTTTCCAAAAGAAATGACCCTAACCTGAAGCCTAAAGGGCCGAAATCCCAACTTTAAGAAGTGGGTGATCTTGGAAAGAAGAACAGGACTTGCTCAATGCATTCAATCTACAGAATAGGCTTAGGAAATCTGAAACTTCGATGAAATTAAAGGAAACACCACATGGCAAAGAAGACCATCCTGATAAAAATCTCCAATTTTAGGAAATGGGTCATCTTAGACTTAGAATGCCCTACAAAATCTGAACTTTACGAAGGAAAGACCCAGAAGTCCAAGATGATAGAAAGAGAAGAACTTCCTCAATGCACTCTACAGATTAGGCATAGAAACTCTGAAATTTCTCATGAAATTAAAGATTATCCTGATAATAAAAAAAAAAGTCCAAATTTAGGAACTGGGGAATGGCATACAAAATCTGAATTTTTTTCCCCCCAAAAAGCAAAACCACCCCCAACCTGAAGAAGAAGAAAAAAGAGCCAGAAGCCCAAGATGATAAAGATGCCAACTTTAAGAAGTGGGTGGTCTTGGAAAGAAAGAAAGAGAGCAGAACCCAACAACTCACAGTGAGGTCCCTTGAAGCTCCTCCTTTCCTCCACATCTTCCAGTCCAATGATGGGATCAGCAAGCTCCTCCTCCCATGTCAAGCATGCAAGCAGCCCATGGAACAGAATGATGGGCAACTTGAGGCCATTACAATACAATACTATACAACACAAACTCAAGAGCAAGAGAGAATGATTAAAAAGAAGGATTAAAGAGAATGATGGAAGTCCTAAGCAGCAGAGCAGGTGAGGGAGGGATCCCTTTAGCTTTTCCAGATGGGTCTGTCTTTGCTTTTTGCCAGCTCTCTCTCTCTCTCTCTCTCTCTCTCTCTCCCGGAAACAAAGGAGTGAAGTCTCTCCGCCTCCTCCTCTCTAGCAAAAGAACAGCTCCCAAAGTCCACAGCTTCAGCTTCCTCAGTTCTCTGTTTTTGAAGATGGTTGGATGACCAAAATGCCCTTGGTTTGTTGCTATATGAAGGGGTCCTCAGAATGGAACCTGATCCCAATTCTAGGCACGTGGGGCCCACAAGCACAGTGATCGGGTGTGGTGTTGGGTGTTGTCGGAGTGGGTGGAGATAGATGGGATGGGTGTTAAATGCACTAGATCAGTAAATCCTCACTGGAGATTTGCTCACTTTATATATCCCACTTGCTTGTTGCAGATTTAATACCTACAAATTGGAATAAGCAAAAACAATTTATAAAAGAAAAAAGAAAAGACAGCATGATGCTGGATCCTATATAAAATGGAGACGGTTATGTTTAGGCCAAATTTCGTTAGCTCCCTACAAGATTTCATACATGGTTAATTCATTTTGAACTTATAATACACTTAGTCTACATGTACATATTTTGTACATATTTTAATAAAAATATTATAAAATCACTTGTTATTTTTTTGTCTTTTTCATATGACTATCCAATTTGTGTGTACTTTTTTTAATAATACCAAGATATTCGAAGTACGAATTTTGTTCTTTTTTTTTAATTTTCTAGTGAGAACCTTTAGAAAATGGTAAGCACATAAAAATGTATTATCATTAGAACATGAAGAAAATAGAAGCTTCATAGCATGTAAACTTTATTGTTTTGACTTTAAACATAAATGACATGCAAGGCTTTATAAAATACTCGAAAATATTTTAGAAATTCAAAATTTTCACCACCAACTTTTTATATTATATAGTAGAATAGATAATATTATACTAATTATTTTTTTAAAAGAAATTAAATATAAATAGTTAGTATTATAACTTTTTATTTTTAAATATGGATAGTTAGTACTATAATAGTAAAAGTTTTAGTTCGAGTTTTACATGAAACAACATACGTTTCAGCCTTATTCGAGGCATGATGTTTTTAACTTATTATGTTTGGTATTTAAGTTGTGATGTAATGTTTTTAGGTGAGACATTGTCTTCAGTTATTCTAACTTATATTTACTGTAACCAAAATATCAGATTACAAATTACCAAGAGTTGTTGGTACTCCTACCCTTGTAGACACCAAAACAAAGTATTTATCCTTATTCATGTTGGATTCCCATGCATGTGGATCAAGATGTAACCGGTCCGGTCCGGGCCGGCCCACGGTCCAAGGGCGGCGGGCCTGACCGGGTTCGGGCCGGTCCAGGACCGGCCCACGTAATTTTTCGGTCCGGGCTAAGCCCGACCCGGTTTGTTGGCACGCAGCCCAGCCCGGCCCATTGAACCGGGGGTATTGGGGTCGGGCCGGTCCGGGCCTAGGCCGGTTCGGGCCGGGTTGACCGGACCGGCCCGAATTTTTGGATTTTTTTTTTTTTTTTTTTTTACAGTTTTTTGTTTAATTTTGTTTTTTAATATTTTTTTTTTATTTTAATTTTAAAAAATTTTAACTTAAATGTTTATAAAAAAAATATTTATAAAATATTTATACAAAATATGTTTAAAAAATATTTATAAAATGTTTATAATTTTATGTTTATACAATTGTTTATAAAATGTTTATACAAAATATGATAAAATGTTTATAAAATATTTTCTTTTTAATAAAAATGTTTATAAAATGTTTTTACAAAATATGTATTTTCTTTTTAAAACCATTTTAAAAACCATGTAAAAGTAATCATTTTCTTTTGTATTTTAATTTTTAAAATTTGTAACTTAAATGTTTATAAAATATTTATACAAAATATTTATAAAAGTAATGTTTATACAAATATATACAAATGTTTATACCAATATTACAAATGTTTATAAAAATTTATAAAAATTATAAAAAAACATTTCTCCCTCTTCCTTTATCCGGGCTTGGGACCGGCAAATGCTTGTTTGGCATTGGCGGAGTTAAAAAATATTTCTTTTTTAAAGTAAAAAATAGTTTTTGAAAGTATAAGTTAAAAAATTTGAATAATATAAGTTAAATTAAAAAATTTGAATAGTATAAGTAAAAAAAAATAGTTTTTGAAAGTATAAGTTAAAATTTAAAATTGAAATGTATAAGTTTAAATGTACATACCTGATACCTTGCACCGTAGCCTCATTGTTGTTCGCCTTCATGCAATGAAAGCGATTCCAAATCCAGCTCGTGGATGTCATGATCTTCTCCATCTTTCTGGTTTTGTGTTCTTTTATCGGCAGCCAACCAATCTTGTACGCACACGATCGCTTCCAAAATATCGGGCTTCAAGCGGCTCCTCCTATCGCTCAACATTCTCGAACTTGCACTAAAACAGGACTCCGATGCTACCGTCGACACCGGAACCATCAGTAGATCACGTGCTATGTTAGAAAGCACAGGAAATCTCTTGTCGTGTCTCTTCCACCATTCTAGAACGGCGAAGTGATCTGGAGTCTCATCTTCGTCTTGATAAGAGTTAAGGTAAGCAGACAACTCTTGAGTAGGTTGGGAAGATTGCTTTTGTTTCTTCCTTTGTAGTATGCGACCGGCTGCTGATAGCTTAGACGCCAAGCCGGAGCTACTACTAGCCCCCCCCTGAGTTGGTCGGGTCGACGTTGCTCCTTCTTCGTACAGTATAACTAACCTGTCCAATGCCACTTTAACTTCTGCCTTCATGTCAGTAACGTCTATACCCATATATTCTCCATATCCTTCTAATAAAACCTCTACGCCATCCAATTTGATTGTAGGATCAAATATGGAAGCCAAACAATATAAAAGAGGTACTTCACCCCAATATTTCCTGAATTTGGCTTCCATATTTCTCACCGCAATTTCAAAATTTGGATAATCTCTATATTTAGAAAATAAATAAGACATGTTACAAAGTTCACGTAAAGCTAAGCAAGATGTGGGATAATAAACACCAGAAAGAGTTAATGTAGCATTGTAAAAAATTTCTAAAAATTCACAAACACTTTCAGCTGCTAACCAATCATCATCAGTAACCTGATAGTCAAAGGTGACATCCGAAGTACAATAATATGAAATAGCACTCTTAAATGGAATTGCAGATTTCAACATCAAGTAGGTGGAGTTCCACCTAGTTGGTACATCCTTCACAAATCTTCTAAAAGTCATACCAAAATGTGCGCAAGCGCATGCAAAACTTTGTTGTCTACTTGGAGACGAGTTTAGGTGGAGCAAGCATTGTCGCAGAGTGTCTAAATGGAGGAGATTGTTGGCACCCCTCCGGAATCGGATGAGTCGCAACTTGCTCAGGTGGAATTTCAGTACCGTCAAAAAAAGAACTAAAATAGTGGTATGTCTGTCCAGCAAGATCAGGTGGGTTTGAACCTTCACCAGCCATATATAAAATAAAATAAAGTAAACTACGTTAGAAGAAAGTAAGAGATTGAGAGGAAGATCGGGAAGCCGTAGAGCCGGAATGGAGTTGGGAGCGAGATCGGGAAGCCGTAGAGCACCGGGAAGGAAAAGTCGTAGAACACCAGAGCACCGTAGAGAGATGTAGAGAATTTGTGAGGAATGAGTTGTGTATGAAAAATGGGATTTTTGGGCTATTTATAGGAATTTTTTGGGGTTATTTTGGTAATTTTAGGCCAAAAAAGACCAAAATACCCCTCCCAACGTTTTAATAACGGCTATATGGGAGGGGTATTTTGGTAAAAGAAACCCCCCCCTCCCAACGGTCAAAAGTTTAAAAAAAAAAAAAAAAAAATCAAATTACAACGGTCGGCTCAGGCTGGACCGGTCCCAGCGGGCCGGGCGGGGCCGGTCCAACCGGGCCGGGCCTGTTTAATTCAAAAAAAAAAAAAAAAAAAAATTACCGGTCCGGGCCGGGCCGGGCTCGGGCTGTGGGGGGGGGGGCCCGACCCGAACCGAGTACAGATGGGGGGCCGGGCCGGTTCGGGCCCACGGCGGGCCGGTCCGGGCTTACGGGGGGGCGGGCCGGTCCGGTCCACGGGCGGGCCCTGTAGCTCCCCTTCCCGAAAATATATTTTTTTAATATTTTCTTTATTTATTTATTTGATTTAAATGGGGATTTTAGAATTTTATAAATAATTATTTAGTTATTATTACGGTAGATGTTTTTAGCCATGGATGAGTTTCGAAGTACTTGACGACTAGGAACCATGTCACGAATAGTGCAATGGCGTGCTTTGACTAGTGTTTAGCCATGGTAAGGGAATGTCAATCAATAGGAGTGTCCTAATTAGGAAAACCATGCCAAGCTGTGATTTAACATCTATAGTTGTTTTAATTAATTATTAATTTATTTACTGCTGTATAGAAGACCAGGTTGTACCAAACTAGTCCGAACTGAGCCCAAACCTATGTAGTCATGCAGCACGTTCAATGACGTTCGTGTTGACGTATTTTGGTATGAGTGTGTGGATTTTCGTTTTAATTATTTAATAAATATTTTCTAGTAGTCATATTTATAATATTATAAATATCATTATTGTTTGATATTCAATGATAATTGCATAAAATAGGCCCTCATGCATTTTTGGGATTATTAGACTGTGCATGGTGGTGTAAATACCGTTATTGATTTATTGAATTTCGTGGTATTATTATTATTATTATTATTATTATTATTATTATTATTATTATATTATATTCGTCCAGTAAATATATTCAGGATTTAATAACGTATATGCGTATATACATGTTATATATATATATGTATGTATGGTCACATGATTACATACACATATATATATAGATGTATATATATACCTACGAATATGTCCACTTAAATTATATTATTGGAATAATATATATATCATTATATAAGTGTGTATATATATATATATATATATATATATATATATATATATATATATATATATGTATATATATATATATAAATATATAAGTAAATATATAGAAATGTGTAGTGTATATATATAAAATATATACGTATAAATGTATGTATGTATATATCTAAAATATATATGAAAGTATATTAATATACATGTATATATATATATGAATATATATATAGGTAAAGGATTGTTAAATAGATAATAGAAATAAAGGAAAAAGGAATAAGCAAACCAACTTATAAATCTGCAGCAACTGGAGAGCCCAGCCCACCATGGGCCAAGCTGTCCCAAACCGAGAGGAATTACTCTCAGCGTTTTGAGCCGAGCTTTCAATCCAAACCCCACGAGTTCATCAGCTCTGTTAACACAGAGTACATATAAAACCAAGGGGTCTCGACGAAAACCCTAACACAGCCACCCCCCCCTGTGCGCCTTGGTGACCCCGACAACAAGGAGACCGCGCGCGCCGCCCTGCACCGCCGGGACAGGCGCCGGAGCGCCGCCAAGCCGCGGTGGCCGACCGGAAAACAGAGCACTGCTCTGATTGTCGACAACAGTTGGGGTAACTTCTCGACCCAATTTCTCCACGTTCTCTCCGTCAATTTCGATTTCGTAAGTTCCTATAGAAACCTGATATAACCCTCTTGAATTCCCACCAAGGGGATTCGAACACGACAGCTCGACCCTCCCGCGATTTCGACGCGAAGTCGGTGGTTTCTATTCAAAACAACAGAGCACGAAACCGTTCCAATCTACCTTCTTTGAAGGCAGATACTTGCCAATCCAACCACAGTTTAGGAAAAACTTTTAAAGGGACTTTTAGACAACATGTAGAGGATTAAAACCCTATAAATAGAACTATTTCTAGCATACTGTACAGCAAGTAATTTCTGTTTGAAATCAGGAAAAAAACCTGGAAAACAGTTTTTGAAAAATCTAGAAATTGTTCCACATGACGTGCGTCACGCCAATCTGGACGACGTGGTCGCGCACCGAAGGCATCGAAAGCTGCGTAACAGCTTCGTGGTCGTGTGGGCTTTGACGGAATTCAAATTGGTCGCGTGTGCGCGACGAATTCGACGCGTATCCGTCGAAATCGTCCCGTATCCGTCCAATGCAAATTCAGTCATAACTTTGTGCACGCTCGTCAGATCGAGACGAAACTTGCGCCAACAGGACCGTATCGTTTTTCTGGTCCTGTATGCCAAGTTTGGTCCAATTCTGAGACAGTTGAAATCGACGTCGTTTTGCGGGCCCCACGGTTCCACTCAACGGGCGATTTTGTGCACGGCCCGCCGGAATCCAACTTTGGACATACGGTTGGGTTCGTATCGAAAAATGGATCCGTAGACGTGTAGTTTGATGACTTTAGAGACCGTTGACTCTGGCACATTTTTCGGTGCAAAGCGGGTCCAACGACGGACACCGTTTTGGCCCGAAATTACCGTTTTGCCCCTGTGTCCAGAATTGGACGTAAGGACAGACAATTCTAGCTAATTGGACTATTCTGAGATCATTGGTATTGTTTATTTCAGCTTCCGGGGACTGTTGTACGGGTTTTGACTATAGTGTCACATTGAGTAGTTCAGATTCTCGGTTTCACCAGCAAAGGACCACAGGCGAGTACAGTTTATTGTTTGCATTTCGATATTGATCTTTACTATATTTCATTGATTGGTCATTAGTTATGTGATATTTTTATACTATATTATAAATTATTGAGTCGGGAATGAGAAGTACCAAGGATGTGTGATCCGACCGTAGACCTTGTAGATCTTGTAGACCTTGTTTACTTTCATGCAGTAGATCTTGTAGACCTTGTTTACTTTTATGCAGTAGATCTTGTAGACCTTGTTTACTTTCATGCAGTAGATCTTGTAGACCTTATTTACTTTTATGCAGTAGATCTTGTAGACCTTGTTTACTTTTATACAGTAGATCTTGTAGACCTTGTTTACTTTTATTGCAGTAGATCTCGTAGACCTTGTTTAATTTCATGCAAGTAGATCTCGTAGACCTTGTTTAAATTCTGCAAGTAGATCTCGTAGACCGTGCGGTGTAGCACCCCAGACCGATCACATGTCAAAGGTACTTCTAACGGTGGAAAGTATATTGGTCTATTTATTACTATTGATTTTCTTACGGCTTTACTGTTATTTTCAAAACTCATGATTGATGTCTAACCTCTGTCTTATAGTCATTTTCTTTATTTGAAATTGCATTCGGTGAATTGTGCTCGTTCCATTCCTGACTGGAAACCAACATTTTCAGGTTAGCCGTGAATTCACTTAGCTTGGGAAGAGACGGGAATACTTGCAGACAAAAGCCTAGAGACTAGTTAGATAGTGGAGTTGTAGTTATTCTTTTATATGTACAAGTTTATATTTTCTGTAAAATGTAAAACTTGTGATCTTTGTAAATTAAATTAATTATGTGAATGAGCATTATTTGTGATTAGATCTTCATGGCCGTGACAGCGTTCTACCGCCGACACTGCGGCGTAGGCTGGCTTGGACACGTCTCGTATCCGTTTTAAAAAAAAAAAAACGGGTGCGGGTCGTGACAAGTTTTTGTGGTGGCCCATGCAGGTCTATCTTCGCAAATCATGCGAACTCGTGATAGTACTAAAGTTAGTCGTACTATTGCGAGCCTGCGAATAGGAAATGCTCATTTACAAGTTAGAGTTAATTTAATTTACGAGAATGACTAGGACTAGGAGTCCCTTATACAAACTTACCGATGGGTAGTCTAGGCCATGCAGTTTAGGATAAGGGTTATTAATTTTGATACCTTGCCAGATCTCCATAGTTACACTATTACCTCTTGATAGGACGATATGATCCAATGTAGATAGATTATTCACTTGGTGAGGCAGAGTTTCCTAGAGTAATGATCTAACCCTGATGAATTGTTCAATTCATTCTCTTTGCCTCTTAGATATCATCCCCATATCCTAGCCGAATTACCCCTATAATTGCTAGTTGCCCTAAGAATCATTATTTTATAAAGTTCTAATTTTTGTTATCCACATACGAACCTTGAGTTAGTTCAATCCAAAAGGTTTTCCTCTGTGGTTTGAATACACAATGAATAGATATTAGAATGTTGTGTTTCTTTTGTCCTCAGATATTTCTTTCATGTTCAATCCTTTATTTTAAGGGTTGTGATTGATAGGACAAATACTTATGCTCTAACTCAGGGTCAACTTGTTCGATTCTCTAGATGCTCATGAATATTTTCAGATATAGTTAAAGGAATGATTAGTTAACTCATAATGGCAGGACAGCAGCGCACTGTCGCCATTTAATTAAATTTTGGAGACTATGGAAACACTGCAGCCAGTAGCGCACTGGCGAGACACCTTTGAGCCAACATTGGATAGAGTTAGGAAGGGTTCGACTTTGTATCATAATTGAGTTACGAAACCAAGGGTTTACCACAGCCTGAGTATACGGGCGAGGCGTAATCCTCGATGAAATGACTTCAAACGTGATTACAAGTTTAGGATACAAGGGAGGATAGGACAATATCATGTATGTCCCATAAGATCCAAAGCCAATATGAGTGGAAGTTGTAAGTTTGGTAGTATATCTCCCGACCTAGCACTCTCTATGATCCTCGTGATCTATAGATGAGGAAATTGACTGACACTAATAGGTTACCTAGAATATAGAATTTAGAAGTCCATAAACCATTAGTCGACCAAGGCCTTAAGGATAAGATGATAGTGGGATGTCTATAGAAGCAAGAACACCATGTGAAGTTTGATTCCCTCTAAACCCGAACTACTTGTACCTCTTTCCAAAAATCTCGCGTACTCGTATCTTGACTATTTGACCAATGCTGCTATTATAGCCTAGTTTTTGCAAGCTTGCTCTTTTATCGAGCTTGATTCAAGACATATGTTTATTGGGGACGCCCACTAGCGTATTGTCTAATCAGAATCAGTGTATTATGGTCTGATCAACCATGATGCATTTGGTTCGCACTTTATTTAATTATCCTACGTGGATTGAGATGTAGATGTCTCTAGGGTCTCATCAACGACTGCTTTGACAATTCCTCTTGAATTACACATTCGCCTTTGAATCACGTAATTGTATTCGGTAACATCTCCCTTGAATTCTTTATTGTTTTATCTTTCACCGATTTGGAAAGACGAAAGCTCGTGATAGTAGAGAGATACAGAGTATTCCCATGACTATGATAATGGTAGGCACAAGTGTAGCTACCACTGGCCAGTCATGTGATTAAATTACTCTCCTCCCTTCGACACTAAACCTACTATCATGATCTTCTAGTCATTGGAGTCCGAGAGTGATTATGATCCTATCTTGGTCAAATGCCAGCCTAGGAGACTGTCTATCCTCAAGGGACCAATTGTTGTGAGCCTCTAAATAATTGTTGAAACTTGCTTTAAGCCCTTGTAACAATAGTCTGGCAGGATTGACCCAAATAGAAATTCGCGACTCAGTGGTTAGAAATTTTCTTTCATAAGATGTGCCTTAGGGTTGGTTACCTCGTCGATAAACTCTTGTACACTATGGATGTGTATGTTCCTCTATTTTATCGACCATGTGTTATTGTACACCCTCGTTTCTCATTATTGCTTGACTTATATCTACCGTACCCCGTTACGCCGTACCTCACTCTTCGTTAACAAGAATCGAGGTACAATATCCGGACTTTGAAATTCTTCTGGCCTTATTTTTTCCTAAAACCATATCCTAGCTTCTAAGGTGGGTAGACTGTAAGCCTTCTTAGGGTATACGAAGATTACCGATTGATTAGAATAATTTTCCACTATGATGATAATTAGAGCCCCATGGACTCCCACTTTCCATTTAGATCATTTTTGTGTCCCCGGCCGTGTCATTAATATTCGGAGCACGAGGCCAGTTGTTACCTTCCAACAAATTTCACATGCAATATCTAGACGAGTCCACCTTCACCTAGGTATACCATGTCCCACTCAAATCCGTCCCCTTGTACTCTACTTTTATGGTACGATTTTCAGGGCGAAAGGACGAGATATAACCCTTACCATGATGCGAGTATACATTCCAACCACCAATAGAGACTCAACCTCGACTCAATTCCCTCGACCCAATATATGGTTGTGATCTACTCGAAGTCCACTATGCACATGTCACTAGTGTGCTACCCAATTGAGGCCTCATGTGCTACTTAAACTCAAAAGTCACTAAGGGCACATTTTGGACTCTAGGAACTTAGCTAACCAACCTGACGGACAACTAGCTCAACTACTTGAGTTAAAACCTATTCTAGGTTATCCTAACCTAGTGGAAATATTTTATCTTGGAATCTTGTTCAGTCCATATAGATCGAGATTCAAGGTTCATCCAACCAGCGAGTGAGATCCAAATAGGAAACCCATTAAGGTCCAGTAAAACCCCTCCAAGACAAACCCCGTAGTTGGTCTATAAAACCGAACCAATTGAAATAGGTCCTTACACCTATTATGTGGTCTCCACCTCTTAGAACGTGAAGCCGTTCGTAACCTTGTTTCATTTACCTGGAGGTCGAGATACGATCTTGTATTGGACTTATATCCCTTGTTCGTAAGTTTAAATAACCACGAAAAAGATCAAAATCTCGATTTCTCAAATTCTGTCCTATTATAGAACCTTGTTTAGATTAATTTCGAGAACGGAACCTTCGTATTGCATGGATTGCAAGACCCTCTAAGAAACAAAGAATTCTTCGATTCAGCAAGTAACTGGACTAGAGTAGCTCAATCTAGCGAATAAGACAATAGGTTCATAAGTACTATTTATATCTGTATTATTAGATATTCTCTACCGCTCTTGAAACTTCGTAATTGCTCTTTATTGTTCTTTCTTATTTTCTGTCCTTTCTATTGCGGAGCGACGAATGGTCATACTTATGAGAATTTACCAATATTTCTTAGCAACTTGTGTAAATTATTGTTTGTTAAATTTTGGGTTGCTTGGTAGATACGAGAGGAGTTTAGATACCATGTGCCTAGATAATTGTTGGTAGGATTGTTAGCAACCAGTTAGAAGATTTTAAGATTTTTAGTTTTGAGGAGTAGTGTGACCAAATGTGGGTAGAAGTCCTCGATGATTCGTAGTTATGAAATGGCAAGAAGGAAGATATAAATATTTCTGAGAAATTAAAAAATTCGAGGATATTGTGGTAATAGTGGACTTATTCTTTTAATTTTTATGTTTGAATTTTTGGCATGTTTATGAGTTAGAATTTCGAGGACGAAATTATTTTTAAGGTGGGTAGATTTGTAGCTCCCCTTCCCGAAAATATATTTTTTTAATATTTTCTTTATTTATTTATTTGATTTAAATGGGGATTTTAGAATTTTATAAATAATTATTTAGTTATTATTACGGTAGATGTTTTTAGCCATGGATGAGTTTCGAAGTACTTGACGACTAGGAACCATGTCACGAATAGTGCAATGGCGTGCTTTGACTAGTGTTTAGCCATGGTAAGGGAATGTCAATCAATAGGAGTGTCCTAATTAGGAAAACCATGCCAAGCTGTGATTTAACATCTATAGTTGTTTTAATTAATTATTAATTTATTTACTGCTGTATAGAAGACCAGGTTGTACCAAACTAGTCCGAACTGAGCCCAAACCTATGTAGTCATGCAGCACGTTCAATGACGTTCGTGTTGACGTATTTTGGTATGAGTGTGTGGATTTCCGTTTTAATTATTTAATAAATATTTTCTAGTAGTCATATTTATAATATTATAAATATCATTATTGTTTGATATTCAATGATAATTGCATAAAATAGGCCCTCATGCATTTTTGGGATTATTAGACTGTGCATGGTGGTGTAAATACCGTTATTGATTTATTGAATTTCGTGGTATTATTATTATTATTATTATTATTATTATTATTATTATTATATTATATTCGTCCAGTAAATATATTCAGGATTTAATAACGTATATGCGTATATACATGTTATATATATATATGTATGTATGGTCACATGATTACATACACATATATATAGATGTATATATATACCTACGAATATGTCCACTTAAATTATATTATTGGAATAATATATATATCATTATATAAGTGTGTATATATATATATATATATATATATATATATATATATATATATATATATATATATATATATATATATATATATATATATATGTATATATATATATATAAATATATAAGTAAATATATAGAAATGTGTAGTGTATATATATAAAATATATACGTATAAATGTATGTATGTATATATCTAAAATATATATGAAAGTATATTAATATACATGTATATATATATATATGAATATATATATAGGTAAAGGATTGTTAAATAGATAATAGAAATAAAGGAAAAAGGAATAAGCAAACCAACTTATAAATCTGCAGCAACTGGAGAGCCCAGCCCACCATGGGCCAAGCTGTCCCAAACCGAGAGGAATTACTCTCAGCGTTTTGAGCCGAGCTTTCAATCCAAACCCCACGAGTTCATCAGCTCTGTTAACACAGAGTACATATAAAACCAAGGGGTCTCGACGAAAACCCTAACACAGCCACCCCCCCCTGTGCGCCTTGGTGACCCCGACAACAAGGAGACCGCGCGCGCCGCCCTGCACCGCCGGGACAGGCGCCGGAGCGCCGCCAAGCCGCGGTGGCCGACCGGAAAACAGAGCACTGCTCTGATTGTCGACAACAGTTGGGGTAACTTCTCGACCCAATTTCTCCACGTTCTCTCCGTCAATTTCGATTTCGTAAGTTCCTATAGAAACCTGATATAACCCTCTTGAATTCCCACCAAGGGGATTCGAACACGACAGCTCGACCCTCCCGCGATTTCGACGCGAAGTCGGTGGTTTCTATTCAAAACAACAGAGCACGAAACCGTTCCAATCTACCTTCTTTGAAGGCAGATACTTGCCAATCCAACCACAGTTTAGGAAAAACTTTTAAAGGGACTTTTAGACAACATGTAGAGGATTAAAACCCTATAAATAGAACTATTTCTAGCATACTGTACAGCAAGTAATTTCTGTTTGAAATCAGGAAAAAAACCTGGAAAACAGTTTTTGAAAAATCTAGAAATTGTTCCACATGACGTGCGTCACGCCAATCTGGACGACGTGGTCGCGCACCGAAGGCATCGAAAGCTGCGTAACAGCTTCGTGGTCGTGTGGGCTTTGACGGAATTCAAATTGGTCGCGTGTGCGCGACGAATTCGACGCGTATCCGTCGAAATCGTCCCGTATCCGTCCAATGCAAATTCAGTCATAACTTTGTGCACGCTCGTCAGATCGAGACGAAACTTGCGCCAACAGGACCGTATCGTTTTTCTGGTCCTGTATGCCAAGTTTGGTCCAATTCTGAGACAGTTGAAATCGACGTCGTTTTGCGGGCCCCACGGTTCCACTCAACGGGCGATTTTGTGCACGGCCCGCCGGAATCCAACTTTGGACATACGGTTGGGTTCGTATCGAAAAATGGATCCGTAGACGTGTAGTTTGATGACTTTAGAGACCGTTGACTCTGGCACATTTTTCGGTGCAAAGCGGGTCCAACGACGGACACCGTTTTGGCCCGAAATTACCGTTTTGCCCCTGTGTCCAGAATTGGACGTAAGGACAGACAATTCTAGCTAATTGGACTATTCTGAGATCATTGGTATTGTTTATTTCAGCTTCCGGGGACTGTTGTACGGGTTTTGACTATAGTGTCACATTGAGTAGTTCAGATTCTCGGTTTCACCAGCAAAGGACCACAGGCGAGTACAGTTTATTGTTTGCATTTCGATATTGATCTTTACTATATTTCATTGATTGGTCATTAGTTATGTGATATTTTTATACTATATTATAAATTATTGAGTCGGGAATGAGAAGTACCAAGGATGTGTGATCCGACCGTAGACCTTGTAGATCTTGTAGACCTTGTTTACTTTCATGCAGTAGATCTTGTAGACCTTGTTTACTTTTATGCAGTAGATCTTGTAGACCTTGTTTACTTTCATGCAGTAGATCTTGTAGACCTTATTTACTTTTATGCAGTAGATCTTGTAGACCTTGTTTAATTTCATGCAAGTAGATCTCGTAGACCTTGTTTAAATTCTGCAAGTAGATCTCGTAGACCGTGCGGTGTAGCACCCCAGACCGATCACATGTCAAAGGTACTTCTAACGGTGGAAAGTATATTGGTCTATTTATTACTATTGATTTTCTTACGGCTTTACTGTTATTTTCAAAACTCATGATTGATGTCTAACCTCTGTCTTATAGTCATTTTCTTTATTTGAAATTGCATTCGATGAATTGTGCTCGTTCCATTCCTGACTGGAAACCAACATTTTCAGGTTAGCCGTGAATTCACTTAGCTTGGGAAGAGACGGGAATACTTGCAGACAAAAGCCTAGAGACTAGTTAGATAGTGGAGTTGTAGTTATTCTTTTATATGTACAAGTTTATATTTTCTGTAAAATGTAAAACTTGTGATCTTTGTAAATTAAATTAATTATGTGAATGAGCATTATTTGTGATTAGATCTTCATGGCCGTGACAGCGTTCTACCGCCGACACTGCGGCGTAGGCTGGCTTGGACACGTCTCGTATCCGTTTTAAAAAAAAAAAACGGGTGCGGGTCGTGACAGGCCCGGGCCGAACCGGCCCAGTGAACAACTCGACATGTGGAGCCCAAAAAATCAAGGTTTCATCAGTTGTTATGATGTCATAGTGGGTTTAACAGAACATAAAATTACTTGTCACGATAACATAATATTAAAAGAAGAGTAATCAACTTCTTCAAAATTTGACCCGTTAGAGTTCTCTAGTCTAATTATATTAGAGCGGACATAAAAAAAAAAAAAAAATCAACAAGATTCGAATCCTCCAATTAGGAGAGATTTCAAAAATAGAAAAATTGAACGAAAATATACATCACCAAAGTCTATGGGGGATGTGAGCGTCTGCACTCAAGTTGCAAAATTTAACAGCAAGATGGTTCATGTACCGTCATTACTAACGAGGACTTAATATGATATGGCAGTCCTAGTGACGACTTGAGTGTGGATTTATTTTTTAATTTATATAGGAAATTTTTTAGGTCTTTGCGTGGACATTGTCCAAAAAGCTAGCTCCTATCTTGGATGACGTAGCTATCTCATTTCACGAAGATGCTGCTGGTGTGATTGTTGGGTTTTTTAGCCTTTGTTTTGGTTTTTAGTCCCACATCGGCTAGAAAGGAATATTTATCTCCATATATATGAGTCTTTACTCTTTATGGAGATGCACATGTAGTGCACATGGGTGTGTGCTATGTGGGATTAATTATTAATGGTATAAAGGCTTAATCAACAATTAAAAAGCTGTAAGCTTTTTGCTCTTGGAAATTTATTTCCATGGAGCTAAGCTCGAGCTTAGCGACTCGGACTCGGACTCGGACTCGGGCTCGGACTCGGGCTCAAGGGCTCATGAGGCGTAATATGGCGTTTTGTTGGCGCACTTACGGTTGCAGCAGTTGCTGCATGTTCAGGAGTGGTTCTGCCACTACCCTGAAGTGCAGGCAACTGCTTGTCAACCGCCCCGTGGGCTATATATGCAGGTTCTCTCCTCTCTCTCAGTTGGTAGAAGTAATCAGAATTCCAGAGAGAAAACTCTAAGTGTTCTTTAACACAACAGAGTAGTGAGCGTGTTGTTTAACACAAACACTAGTACTTTTTAGTACGCGTGAGTTCTGTTACTTCAAACAGAGAGAGAAGAGTACCATTGCCAGAGGAGTTCGCCGTCTTCCGAGGAGTCAGAAGAGCAGGAGTGTTCCAAGGTTTTCCGTCAACCTTGCTGGTTCCTGGAAGCTGTTCGCAGAGGGCGAATAAAGCTTTGAGCAACGGTGATCATTCACCCCAGCAATTCCATTTCTCGCCTGTCATCCTTCTGTTGCCTTTAGCAGTTCTGTCAGTATCTTCTTTTTAGAAGGCACTACTGCCAGTTTGCTACGATCACGAAAATCTCTTTAGATTATTCGTGAATTACGATATCTTTTTAGATCTCGTAATTTACAGAATCCTTCTGGATCTCTGTTGCAAAACCTTCTTTAAGGAATTGCATTTGAAACGTTGTCTTTACAACTGTTTCAGTTTCTGTATTTTCTATCGAAAAGCGTGCCCCGGCGTTCCCGGCAATAACAATCTCAAAGCTTTATTGCTACGATGGAAAATATTAATGCTTCACTCCTAAACACTGACTTCTATAAGTTAGAGAAGTTTGATGGAGAGCATTATCAAGTCTGGAAGAGGAAGGTTTATCTCACTCTTCAACTTAGAGACGTTGATCACGTATTGCTTGAAGAGGAACCTACTGTTCCAGATACTGGGTCTGCTGCCGCAATCACCGCGGCTACTAAACTTCAGGCCAAGTGGAGAAGGGAGAATAGCATTTGCAGGTTGCTTATCCTGAATGCTATGGAGGATTCCCTAGCAGAATCATATTCTAAGAAGGATATCGCTAGAGACATATGGGAGTCTCTAGAAAAACTCTACGAAGAAGACAAGAACAGGAGCAAAATATTTGTGGTTGAAAAATATCACAAATGGCTCTTTGAGGACGAGAAGTCCATGCTGCCGCAGGTCAAAGAATTTCTGAAGCTGCGACAGAAGTTGGAAGACGAGGCGATGCCCCTCCCCGACAAGTTTGTTGTTGGAGGGATTGTCTCAAAGCTCCCCGCTGGGTGGAGTAAGTTCTATGCAAACATGCATAGGAAGAAGCTGGAGATCACCCTTGAAGATCTCCTGCAGGAAATTTATGTTGAAGACCAGATGAGGGCTCAACATAAGGTTGACACGCTTTCCAAGCAATTGGCTAACGCTAATCTGGTTCAGACCAAGGAACCAAAGGGAAAGGGAAAGCGTGCAGATTTCCAGAAGAAGAAGAAGAACCCTAACAACTTGAATGTTAAGGAAACTTCTTTCAAGTCAAAGAAATCTAAGATAAAGATGCCTTGTTTCAAGTGTGGCCAGTTGGGCCATTTCAAAAGTGAATGTACAGCACCGGCCAAGAAATCAGAGCAAGGTGAGCCTAGCAAAGTCTCAATGATTACTGATGTAATTGCTATGATTGGACAGGTTGATGCTGTAGGATCTGATTCAGAATGGTGGGTAGATACTGGAGCCACCTGCCATGTCTGCTCCAGTAAGGAGTGGTTCACCACCTACACACTCACTTCTGAAGCGGTTGTGATGGCGAACCAAGCACAAGCTGAAGTGCTCGGGATCGGGACGGTGGTGTTGAAGCTGACTTCGGGGAAGTCTCTGACGCTTCAAGGCGTAAAGCACGTACCTGCTATCGCCAAGAACCTGGTCTCGGGAGGCCTACTCTGCAATGCAGGCCTCAGGATGGACATCAATGCTGGCCAGATGGTGATGTCTATCAAGGGAACATATTTCGGGAAAGCTTTTTATACCGAAGGAATGTTCAAGATTCAGCTTGTAAATCAGTCCAATGTAATTAATGTAATTAATGAAATCACTCCTTCTGCTTATACTCTTGAGTTGTGGCATAATAGGCTAGGACATGTTCATTGTAAACGAATAAACAGAATGTCTAGTCTAGGACTTATCTCCAAGTGTGGGGGTAAGGTAGAGAAATGTGAAGTTTGTGCTCAAACAAAGATCACAAGGAAACCCTTTCCTCGGGTTAGTCGAAGTACAGATCTTCTGGAGTTGGTACACTCAGATATCTGTGACTTCAAACAGTTTTCTACAAAGGCCGGGATGAAGTATTTCATAACCTTCATCGACGACTTCTCAAAGTATGCGTTCGTCTACTTGCTGAAGGCTAAAGACAAAGCATTCGAGAAGTTCAAGGAGTTCAGAGCCGAAGCTGAGCGGCAGACTGGACAACAACTCAAAAGGATAAGAAGTGATCGAGGTGGGGAGTACAGGTCTCATGAATTCGCATCGTTCTGTAAGGAACATGGAATTGTCAATGAGACTACGGCTCCGTACTCTCCTCAATCAAACGGAGTAGCTGAGAGAAAGAACAGGACGTTGACAGAAATGATAAATTCAATGTTGTTGACTGCTGGCCTTCCTAAGTGCTACTGGGGAGAAGCTGCATTGACGGCCACTTTTATTCTAAATAGAGTGCCTCATGCAACTTCAGACGTTACTCCTCATGAACTCTGGTTCAAGGTCAGACCTAACTTGAATGTCATTCGAGTGTGGGGGTGTCTGGCGTATGTCAAGCTTCCAGATCTAAAGATTCAGAAGCTTGGGACAAGGACTACAAAGACGATCTTCTTGGGGTATGCCGAGAAGAGTGATGCTCGGAGATTTCTTGATATTGAGTCAAATCATATCATTGAATCTCGCGATGCAGAATATTTTGAAGACAAGTTTGCAAGGCACAAGAATATTGTTCTTCCGGATGTTCCGGAGAATAATGAGGGTGCACAAGAGACTGAAGTCTTCAATGAAGATGTGGTCCAAGAAGATGTTGTTGTTGAAACAACGGTTGAACCAGAACAAGCTGAGCCGTCAGCTAAGCGTGTGAGGAGACCGAAGGACTTCGGAAGTGACTTTGTCACCTATCATGTGGAAGCAGATCCGCTTACCTATGATGAGGCGATGAAGACCAGAGACTCGATTTTCTGGAAGGAGGCGATTGACAATGAGATTGATTCCATCACCTCAAATAACACTTGGGTGTTGGTTGATCTTCCTGAAGGAGCGAAACCCATCGAATGCAAATGGATCTTCAAGAAGAAGATGAAAGCAGACGGAACTATTGACAAGTTCAAGGCTAGGTTGGTAGCCAAGGGGTTTTCTCAGAAGCAGGGGATTGACTACTTTGACACATATGCTCCAGTAGCCCGGATGACCACCATCAGAATGTTGATTGCTCTCGCAGCAATACATAAGATGGTGATACATCAGATGGATGTAAATACGGCTTTCCTAAATGGCGAGCTGACCGAAAAGATTTACATGCAACAGCCAGAAGGATTTGTCATCAGGGGACTTGAAGACAAAGTCTGCAAGTTGGTGAAATCCTTGTACGGTCTTAAACAGGCTCCCAAGATGTGGCATGAGAAATTTGACAAAGTTATAAGGTCAAATGGCTACATGGTCAGCGATACGGACAAGTGTGTTTACACGAAGTTCGCTGATGGAAGAGGTGTGATCGTTTGTCTGTACGTGGACGACATGCTTATCCTAGGTACGGATATTAGCTGTGTCACTGAGACAAAGAAGTTCATCTCTAGCAAGTTCAGTATGAAGGACTTGGGGGAAGCTGATGTGATCTTAGGGATCAAGATCATCCGGACAGACACTGGACTAACGCTGTCACAGTCTCATTATATTGAGAAAATGATCACTCGTTATGGGTATCAGGATCTTCCAGGGATCGATACGCCGTACAGGTGTGATCTGAAGCTGAAGCCTAATTCAGGGGAAAGCGTCAGGCAGCTGGAGTATGCAAGCGTAATCGGGAGTTTGATGTATACTACTACTGCCACAAGGCCTGACATAGCTTTCGCAGTGGGAATGCTGAGTCGTTTTACGAGCAATCCCGGTGTTGAACATTGGAAAGCTGTGGAACGGGTTATGAGATATCTCAAGAAGACTCAGACATATGCACTGTACTACAACGGAGATCCGTCGGTAGTGGAAGGCTTCAGTGATGCCAGTTGGTGCTCAGAGGTGGAGAGCGAGAGGTCCACAGGTGGATACATTTTCACAATGGGTGGAGCTGCTATATCGTGGAAGTCGAAGAAGCAGACTATGCTCTCGCGGTCATCCATGGAATCTGAGTTCTTTGCACTTGATACCGCAGCCGAGGAAGCAGAATGGCTTCGGGAGCTCATGTATGATCTTCCAGTGGTTGGGGCACAAATACCGGCGATACCGATATACTGCGACAACCAGGCGACTGCGGCGGTGGCATCAAATGACCTTTTCAACGGGAAGAAGAGGACTGTGCGGTTGAAACACAGGGCAGTACACGATCTTATCAAGAGAGGTGTTATTGCAGTAATTGATGTTCGGAGTCAGGAGAACCTAGCGGATCCGTTCACCAAGGGCCTCAAGCGCCAGTTGGTCGATGACACAGCTTGTAAAATGGGCTTGAAGGCATTCTGATATTGTATTATTGTATTCCTACCATAAAGTTTTATGCTATTAGTTCAAAGATTTATCTACTAGGCATCTAGCTTTTGGTTCAAGGGAGGACCACTAATCGGAAGAATATCAGGAACGGTGGGTACATGTTCTATTGGGCATGGAGAGGTTACGGACCTATAACCACTGTTGTCTACTGTTATTTTCTGCAGAAAACAGGTCCTGTGGGAGGTTGGCTTAAATGCCTTAATGAGTTCTCAGGCATTTGGAATGTCTGGTATGCTTTACAGGAAGCATGGTAGCACAGCACTACAAGGAGTGTGACTCCATGCTATGTGTGGCGGTGACTCCACCATGAGGTTCTCGAAGGAGGTAAAGCCTCGGCTATGTTAGCCAAGTCACAGCGGCGTAGCACCGCAAATAGGCAGTTGGCCTAATGCTGTATATTGAATTAAAGAGGGATGTAGTCAGCACTACAAAGAGGAGGTGTTCCTCATGTTACGGGTGGCACGACACCACAATGAGGTAAACCCGGCTAGGGATAAAGCCTCGGCCTTGCAAGCCATGTCGTAGCGGCGTAACACCGCACAGAAGCGTAAGGCTTCATGCTGGGTAGTTTGGCACTACAAAGGGGCTAGACCTCATGCTACGGGTAGTATGACACTACGATGAGGTTTTCGGTGATTCGGGGTAAGGTCCTCGGCTTAAGGCCATGTCATAGCGGCGTAGCACCGCAAAGGAAGCGTTGGACGCTTCATGCCATGTCTCTTTAATAAAGAACTCACCTATAGTGTATGGACAAAGAGATATCAGGCCGTCTCTTGAGGGTAAACTTGTAGACGCCCAATATTATACACTGAAACCAGGCTGGCACACGGCCTTAAATGTGCAGCCAGAAGCACATGTAACTACATTATGTGAGTGGAAAGAATTTCAGCTATGATGCAGAATTCAAGGCTTAGTCCATTCTTGTATTATAGTTTGATTTTTGACTCACGTGGGAAGATTCAAGTCTTAAGTGGCATCTATCCTAAAAGCATAATGGACAGTTACTGTGGGGAACACTCGTACTCATATATATAGAGATATGTGGGGGATTGTTGGATTTTTTAGCCTTTGTTTTGGTTTTTAGTCCCACATCGGCTAGAAAGGAATGTTTATCTCCATATATATGAGTCTTTACTCTTTATGGAGATGCACATGTAGTGCACATGGGTGTGTGCCATGTGGGATTAATTATTAATGGTATAAAGGCTTAATCAACAATTAAAAAGCTGTAAGCTTTTTGCTCTTGGAAATTTATTTCCATGGAGCTAAGCTCCGTAGGAGCTTAGCGACTCGGACTCGGACTCGGACTCGGACTCGGGCTCGGACTCGGGCTCAAGGGCTCATGAGGCGTAATGTGGCGTTTTGTTGGCGCACTTTGCACTTAGCACGTCAGCATCGTCGCTAGGCGCATAGTGCGCTTAAGTTGCGCTCGTTGCGCGAGCCACTTGCGCGACCACGTTGCGCGGCCCGTTACGCGAGCCCAGTTACGCTGGCCCAGTTACGCAGTCCAGTACGCAGCCCAGTGCGCGCAGTGTGCGCAGCGTACGCAGCGTACGTAGAGTGCGCAGTGTGCGCAGCGTACGCAGCGTACGCAGTGTGCGTAGAGTGCGTATGTGCGTATAGCTGGCTGCATATTAGAGCGGGAACGGTTGCAGCAGTTGCTGCATGTTCAGGAGTGGTTCTGCCACTACCCTGAAGTGCAGGCAACTGCTTGTCAACCGCCCCGTGGGCTATATATGCAGGTTCTCTCCTCTCTCTCAGTTGGTAGAAGTAATCAGAATTCCAGAGAGAAAACTCTAAGTGTTCTTTAACACAACAGAGTAGTGAGCGTGTTGTTTAACACAAACACTAGTACTTTTTAGTACGCGTGAGTTCTGTTACTTCAAACAGAGAGAGAAGAGTACCATTGCCAGAGGAGTTCGCCGTCTTCCGAGGAGTCAGAAGAGCAGGAGTGTTCCAAGGTTTTCCGTCAACCTTGCTGGTTCCTGGAAGCTGTTCGCAGAGGGCGAATAAAGCTTTGAGCAACGGTGATCATTCACCCCAGCAATTCCATTTTTCGCCTGTCACCCTTCTGTTGTCTTTAGCAGTTCTGTCAGTATCTTCTTTTTAGAAGGCACTACTGCCAGTTTGCTACGATCACGAAAATCTCTTTAGATTATTCGTGAATTACGATATCTTTTTAGATCTCGTAATTTGCAGAATCCTTCTGGATCTCTGTTGCAAAACCTTCTTTAAGGAATTGCATTTGAAACGTTGTCTTTACAACTGTTTCAGTTTCTGTATTTTCCATCGAAAAGCGTGCCCCGGCGTTCCCGGCAATAACAGTGATCATTGCAAATATGGTAATTGTATTCCTTTACTAGATTATTAAATATTTTAGGTTAAATTATTCTAATAACACTCTAAATATAAAGTTTAAATATTTTTGATACCTTAATTTCTAAATTGTTCTTCTGAAACAATTTTTGTCAATTTTGAAACTATATGGTATTAAGTTGTTGAATAAAAAAGTTTAGAATATTAAGTTGAAAAACTAAAATAGTTTAGGATATCAAATTACAATTAAGTCTAGAATAATTTAGCCAATATTTTATGTGCTTTGGAGAGGAAGTCACCATGCATACAATCTGATAAGCATATCTATATTGCCAAATATAATGATTGTATGACTGCAAAGTCGTCAAAAAGAACGATAATGTGGGTGCCAGGCCGCTAGATGTAACGACGGCTTGTGTGCGTGCAAGGTCGCCAAAAATAATGACGACTTGAATTTTCCCATTTTCAACAAATAACACCCAAATCACCAAACCTTATGACAATTTGTGTGAAAAATACATTTGGTTCGCGGAATGGAAGGGAAAGAAAATCAATACCTTGTCATTTTCTTTCCTTTGGGAAACTTTAATTCCTATTGATTTTTCTTTCCGATGTTTGGCAATGCCAAAGAATTTGGAAAGGAAAGTGAATACTTCAATGTGGGAAAGTGATTCCTTCCTTGGATGGATGGAATCACTTTCCCCCCTAATTTTTCTTCTATTGGGAATCACTTTCCTTTCCTCCTCAATTCCTTGGACGTCCAAACATAGGAAAGTAATCACTTTCCTTTCCCAACCGGAAGATTTCGCGAACCAAACGAGGCCTAAGATTTGATGATATGTATCTCCACTTAAAATTTTATGAAATGTACAACACCTCTAATAGTCCGAAACATCAGTATTGTGTACTTAATTTTTTGTGCAAAAATGTTAGTACCGTGACAAGTACAAGATTTTTCATCACATCGAGACGAATCTGCATAATCCTCATTTAACATGAGTTTTGCTGAAAGTTTCTGAAATCTTTCAGAATATAGTGGAGTTTTCTTGAAGATTAATGAAGTCTTAGTAGTTTTCTAGATCTTCTAGAGTTTTCTTATAAATATCTACAACCTAGAATAATTTCTGGAATCAAGGAAGGAACCATAAATTTAAATTCTTCCGAACTAAATCTATTCTAGTGGACGTACGTACCTAGTATAAATATTTTTACACTGGACTACTAATGATATACCTAGTAACTTTTTTTTTACACCGGACTACAGTCCACCCCAGCCTACTATATCCTCCGTCAGTGTCTAAAATATTATATTTTCAGAAGCTTCATGTAACCTTTGAGGTCACATAAATAAGTGAAAAGTTCATTTGTTTTCTCACCATCTAAAAAGCTGTAAACTCTCTCTAATATAGTTAAGTTTTCAATATTCTAATCTCTCTCTCTCTCTTTTGCCCCCACCTTTCTTTCGTCTTACCGATCTACTAAGCCTTCGAAAAATACTTGTACGGATCTTCGAGAAAAAAAATTTGTACAATGTACGAAACAAGGTGTAGGCAAAAATATTAATTCCGTCACAACATGCTGGTAGCCTGGTACTGTGTTAGATTGGGTATGGCTTTCTTGAAAACTACATGAAATCAAGTGTCACCTTCTTCAGGGTTACATGGACCATATATTGAGGGGGCTGGGGCTGTGTGCCTTCAATGAGACATAAGGAGAGACAAAGGAGTTGTGGTATATTAAAAGAGTGATACTATTATTAAGATTGCATGTGGTTGCAACAATAGGAATTTAAGTATATACCATTGTGGAGACTAAGTTTTGAGTGCGCTAATCAATATTTTAAAAATCGAAACGGTAGTTGATCCTGCCAAGGCATTGGAGTGGATCAAATTGGTTCAACCAGTTGGTTCAACTAGTGGTTCAATTACTGGGTTAACTTTAGTGGTCCAAATTAATCCATTATGACCATAATTTTTTACAAAAATACTAACTTTTAAACAAAATCGGATCAATACTGAACCAGACTGAAAAAATGACCGGTTCATGGATGAACCGGTTGAACCGGCCAGTCCGGTCCGATTTTTAAAACATTGGCGCTAATTGTAAAAATGATGATAGCTTAAGACTCGAGATTAATAATGTGATGATACCTTGGATTTTCCATTTGTAATTGTTGGGATTAGTGTTTGATAAGCTTTATTTCTGCTGCAACATGCGCAACGCTACTTCCGCTGCTTCATCTCTTTTCTTATTTTTCAAGTTCTAACTTTGTTACGTGTCCTTCGTCATTCAGTCTGGTTTTCTTAATGGTCTTCGTAATTTAGGGAGCCGTATATAAGAAATGCCAATATAACTTTGGATTTTATTAACATGTGTTTTAAGAACACATGTTAGTACACTGATTAATGTATATTTTAGATGGGTACTCTCATCAGAATATATTTATGAATGCAACTTTTATTTAAAATATGTATTTATAAATATAAAATATAAATCGATAAATATGTTAGTAGAAGCACTAATAAAAATTAGAACTGTCAAGACGGGCCGGCGGGACGGGCCGGCCCGTAACCCACCATTTGGCGGGGCGGAACGAGCCGACCCACCATTTTGGCGGGCTGAAAAAATTCCAGCCCAGCCCAACCCACCGGCGGGCCGCAGGCTAGGCGGGCCGGCCCGCTTAATTTTTAAATTTTTTTTAATTATTGTTTAGTTATTTCAAAAGAAAAAAAAAATCATATATATAATATTTTCTACTCACTCTCATATGCATCAAATTACAAGTAAAATACAAGAAACATTATAATAGTAAATATTTCTTTAAAACACCTTCATTCATGTAAATAAATGACTAAATTTAATATTTTATACGTCATTACTTGCATTAAATGAGAATTTTTATCATTTATAATACATATCTCATATATGTGCTAAAAAAATTTATAATTTTTATAAAAAAATAGATGGCGGGCCAACCCACTTGGTCTGCGGGTGTAGTGCCCCGAAATTCGTGATACGTATTTTATACGTGTTCGTATTTCTGACCCGTATTTCTCATTTTCTTTGATTAGTTAGTTGTGGTTTATTTTCATATTTAGCATTGTGGTTTAATTGTCATTTATCGTTCATGGATTTATTTTGATTAAGTGGAGCTTGGTTTTATTCGGATGGGAGAAGGATTGGGTTGGTTCGGCTTGGCTTGGTTTACTTGGTCCATCATGAACCAAGGTGAACCCCTACCTACCAACCCCATCATCATTTATTAACCCCACCCTCTTTCTCTCTCAACATTCACACTTCTTCTTCCTCACCGTTGCTCTCCACCTACCAAGAGGTTTAGGCAAGTGCAACTTGCTTCTTGAGGGATCTTAATTTTTATTGTTCCATTTTTTTATTTACATGATTATAAACCTCTTTAGAACTTGGAATTTTTAATTTTGATGGATAGATTCTTCTAGATCTACATTTTAACTTTGAGTTCATGGAGTTTTCTTGGTTTTGATCTACTAAAACTAGTTATTTTCGAAAACTAATAGTTCCATGAGCAAGAGCACGAAATTTCGTGTGAATTTGGTTTTTGATTCACCTCATTTCGAGTTAAAATAAAGTTTTTATGGCCAAAACAAGTTTTCTGAATTTTCATGTCGGCTGAAGAATCTGGTTCTGGCGTAAAATAAAATTTTACGCAGGGAAGCTAGCGTAAAATCAAATTTTACGCAGGAAGGCTTGCGTAAAATAAAATTTTACGCAGGGAACCCTAGAATTGCGTAAATTACGCTGAATTGTATCCAGAATGTAATATTTTACGCAGGGAACCCTGGAATTGCGTAAATTACGCTGGATTGTATCCAGAATGTAATATTTTACGCAGGGAACCCTGGTGTCACGCCGCAGAACCAGAATACTGGAGAGCGGGGGAATGACTCAGCCAGCTACGTATTACGGGTAGATGAATACCGTATAATACGATCAATGCTGTCTAATCAGACGAGGGGGGTGCATACTACATGAAAGTCTTACTATGGTCACTTCAGATCTATTGTCTCAATCATTCAAATAAGAAGCAAAAATAGAGAACATGTAAGATAAAGCAGTAAGGCGTCCCAAATTAGTCAAAATGTTCTTGAGATCTGGCTTTACAAAACATAGCCAGATGGTATAGTAACATATACACAATTGTTATCAGCTGCAGTCTGACTTAATTACAATCATATAAAAGCAAGTGCAAGACGATCCGACTAACATGTCGGTGCCAAACGGCTAAGTATAAAGTAAATAACAAACGAGCGGTGAAGTAAGGAACCCACTCGAGTCCTCCTGCGATCATTCCTCTAGTATTGACCATCTTGGAGGTGGAAGTAAGCTGAGTCCTCGGGAACCGGCTCTAAATCTGGCCATGCAAAACCAGAGAGGTTAGACCTATAATAGCAAGTACCACAAGGGAGCACGATATGAAGGATTAGACCAGTAATAAGAGAATATGATAATAGATCTCTGCTATCTACTAGGATTCACATAACATCATGACACTTCGAACCAACCTCCCAACCAAACAAGGACAGAAGTTGGCTCGTCATGTCTTGACATTCTGATCATCTCAGTTAGGCAACAGAGTAGGTACAGTACACAAACAAATCATCTTGAACGGCCAATCAACTACTACGGCTTGCTATTGTGAGTCCCAAGTTATCCTAGAATTATGCAAATAGGGATTCCTCAGTTCTTACTATGTGCGAGCAAGGCTAGTCTATCCAGTCAATCAATTGCGCCAATCATGTAATTAGACGAGTCCCAGCGGGACGCCCGCCGTTAATATAGCATGTATAATTTAATAATATAAGCAGATACCGTTCCCTGCCCGTGTGACAGATTTACAGTATCTGTGGGAACCAGCCGGCCTGTCGGGCACTACTAGTCCCAAGAGGGCTGCCATGTAAGAACTCGGGAATCCATTCTCTCCATGCCATCATTATTTTTATTTAACTTAATAGTCCCTACGTTGAGTGAAGTCCCATGCCGTGGATCATGGTCATTCAAATGAGTACTTTTGTACGGGGTACGATATGCGCAACTCTACAACGATACCCGTGCGGCTATGTTGTAGGTCTTACATAGCGTAATGCAACAATCAAATCTAACCACGGAGTAATCATGCCTTGACCATAAAGTACACATGTTGTTTTTGTAAGATAAATAAATAACTAAATAAATAAATAAATAATTTGAAACCTGCATGTGCCTGTATGCCAATATTCGGGATCGGCTAATCGATTGTAATAGTTCATTACATGAACGTGTCTCATTCATTCAATTCAATAAGACGACTAGCCAGTCTCTTAGTTCCAACTAGGAACGCATGATCAATTATTATTCAATGTCACAATCATTATCAATGGTGACAGGGCATGAAAATCAATTAGTATTCAGTGGGGTCAAGTCTATAACTCCTCATAGTTAAGTTCCAGCCTTACTGGGTATCCATGGATCAATCAGGACACAAGGCGCATTCCACATAACAATCTGTATTATCAATATTAACATATCATGATTTATCAAGTTCAGGCCAAAAGGCGTAAGGATATAATAGAAGAATTATCATGCCACCATTAAATGAATAAGTTATAGAACAAATAGTAACACCCAGGTTAGAAAGTCACGCCAACAAGTCTAGTAGGTTATACTAAGGCCAACAAGTCACGCCAACAAATCACGCTAAGACTAATAAGTCACGCCAACAAGTCTAGTCGGAGTGAGCGTGAAAAGTGATTCACGTTGGCACGCACAGTGTGAGCGTGAAGGGAAATTCACGCACGCACAGTGTGAGCGTGAAAAGTGAGCGTGGAAAATGAGCGTGGAAAATGAGCGTGAAAAGTGAGCGTGAAAAGTGAGCATAAAAAGTGATAAGAAATTCACGCACGCATGCAAAGATGGTGCGTAACTCAAAATTCACGCTGATATGTAAAGGTGTGAGCGTGACTAAAAATTCACGCAAACACGTAAAGACGTGTGCGTGACTGAAAATTCACGCACTCATGCAAAGATGTGTGCGTGACTGAAAATTCACGCACGCTCGTCAAGACGTGAGCGTGACTAAAAATACACGCTGGCACGTAGGAACGTGAGCGTGACTAAAAATACACGCTGACACGTAAGAACGTGAGCGTGGCTCAAAATACATGCAGACACGTAATAACGTGAGTGTGACTCAAAATTCACGCAGACACGTAAAGACGTGTGCGTGACTCAAAATTCACGCAGACACGTAAAGACGTGTGCGTGACTCAGGAACCTTCGTCCCAAGCCAGAAATGAAGTTCCCATGGTTCAGAACCCATGGACAACTGAGAATACACGCCAAGTTGGGAGATCAAAACCCATGAACAACCGAGAACACAAACACTTAGATCTGGGAGAAACAAGCCAACGAAATCAAAAATACTAAGTACTAAACTCTCTCAGGATCGTGAGAGGAAGAATAATGAACCATAAAAATGGTTCTCCAAGCAAGAAGCAAGATTGCACTTGCCTGCTGCTACTGCTGGTAGGTGGAGAAGTGATGAGAGGAAGAAGAAGAAGTAATGGTGAAGAATGAGAGTTATAAGGAGAGAGAAGGAGATGGGGGCTTAAATAGGGAGGGTGGTGGTAGGTGGGGTTATTAGGTCGGGTTCATACGGATCCAACCATGAACCCGAGAAGACCAACCTAAGCCAAACCAAAAATAAGACTAAAGCAGAGAAGTTAAAAGCAGGAAATAAAATGCAGAAATAAATTGCAGGAATAAAGTTGCAGGAAATAAAATGCAGACAATTAATTAGTCATGAAATTAAAGGAATTTAAATACAGGATAATACATGATAAATACTAAATAAATATACATGAGTTGCACATGTATAAAAATACGCATTCTGGGAACGGGGAGTGACATCTCTACCCACCTTAGAAAAATTCCGTCATCGGAATTTCAAATCCAAGCAGGTAGAAATATCGGAGCTAAACTAATACAAGCAATTCTAGTGAACAAGCAATCATTTTACCATATCAAAAGCAAGTACTATATATGTAAATTTATCAATCCATGATATCAAGTAGCTCTACCCATAAGGTGACAAGCATGAAGAATCAGGACAATCAAGGTATACAGAAAGAGATATATCTTGTGAGTCAAACAGGTGTGGATACCGTGATCGGATATCATCCTCACGTTCCCACGTTGACTCTCCCAAGGAGTGATGACCCCAAGCAACACGGACAAGACTAATTGTTCGGTTCTTGAGTATCTTCTCTCTTCGGTCCAAAATGGACACAGGATGTTCCTCGTAAGACAGGTTGGTACCAACAACCAGCTCCGAATGATCGAGGACATAGCTTGGGTCCGATACATACCTACGTAATTGAGATACATGAAACACGTCATGCACCTCTCGTAACGAAGGTGGGAGGGATAAATGATAAGCAACATCGCCTATCCGATCAAGGATAACAAATGGGCCCACGTACCGCGGACTCAATTTCCCGCGAACGCCAAATCTAATGACCCCACGAGTAGGTGAGATCCGCAAGAATACGTGGTCCCCAACAGAGAACTCTAACGGCCTACGATGCTGGTCCGCCCAATGACGATGCCGGTCCTGCGCAACTCGAAGTCGCTCTCTAATTCCCTTAACCATTTCAACCGTCTGAACAATCATTTCTGGGCCTAACATCTTCCTCTCCCCGATATCATCCCATGCAAGCGGTGACCTGCACTTCTTACCATATAGTGCTTCAAATGGCGCCATCTGGATACTGGCTTGATAACTATTGTTGTATGAGAACTCGACTAAGTGCAGGTGACTCTCCCAAGACCCTCCAAAATCTAGAGTGCAAGCTCGTAACATATCTTCCAAAGTCTGAATCGTTCTTTCTGATTGCCCATCCGTCTGCGGATGGTAAGCCGTGCTAAATCTTAACTTGGTACCCAGACTATGATGTAAGCTCTTCCAGAAATATGATGTAAAGCGGGTATCTCGATCCGACACAATACTGACAGGGACTCCATGCTGCCTGACTATCTGTTGCATATACAACTCTGCCAACTTTTCTGTAGATTGTCCTACTCTGAAAGGAAGAAAATGTGCTACCTTCGTAAGTCGGTCCACTATTACCCAAATAGCGTCCTTACCACTTGGTGATCTCGGTAAACCGGTCACAAAGTCCATTGTAATATGCTCCCATTTCCATTCCGGGATAGGAAGCGGTTGTAATAACCCAGCTGGCCTCTGCTGTTCTGCCTTCACTTGCTGACATACAAGCAACGAGAAATAAATCTAGCTATCTCCCTCTTCATCCCGTTCCACCAGAAATACTGTTTGATATTTTGGTACATCTTGGTCCCTCCAGGGTGAATAGAATACTGAGAACTGTGAGCTTCTGCCATAACTTCCTGTCTGATATCTCCACTAGGCACACATAGACGTGATCCAAACCTAAGTGTACCATCTTCATGAATTCTCATCTCCTTCCTGAGCCCTGACTCACACTCTGCCCTAAGCTTCTGAATCCTTGGGTCTTGTGCCTGAGCTGCCTTGATTCTGCCTACCAAGTCGGATTGAACTTGCAGACTTGTTAGAACTCCTACATCACTAGGAAGTATAACTTCGATGCCCATCTCCTGAAGGTCTTCTAAGATATGCCTCTGTGTTGTCAACATAAATGTGCCGCCTCTCCTGCTAAGAGCGTCTGCTACTACATTAGCCTTGCCTGGATGATACTAAAGCTCCACGTCATCATCCTTGATCAACTCCAACCATCTTCTCTGCCTCATGCTCAGCTCCTTCTGAGTAAAGATGTACTTCAGACTTTTATGGTCCGTGTACATATCCACTCGATCACCATATAAGTAATGCCTCCATAGCTTCAGAGCAAACACTACTGCTGCTAATTCCAAATCATGAGTTGGGTAATTCTTCTCGTGGTCCTGAAGCTGCCTAGATACATACGCTATCACCTTCCCATGTTGCATAAGGACACATCCAAGTCCTTTACCTGACGCATCACAATATACTGTAAAACCTCCGGGTCCAACTGACAATGTAAGAATAGGTGCTGATATCAACTTCTGCTTCAAAGTCTCAAATGATGCCTGACATTTTGCCGACCAAACGAACGGTACATCCTTCCGGGTCAAGCGGGTCATGGGTGCTGAAAGCCTTACAAAATCTGACACAAACCTTCTGTAATATCCTGCCAATCCCAAGAAGCTCCGCACATCTGCTACGGTCTTGGGTACTGGCCAACTTTCTACTGCTTCTATCTTCTTGGGATCTACTGCTACTCCAGCTCCTGATATGATATGACCCAAAAATGAAATGTGATCCGACCAAAACTCACACTTGTTGAGCTTGGCATACAACTGGTTCTCTCTCAGAACCTGCAACACTTTCCTGAGGTGGTCTTCATGCTCCTCTTCACTAGCAGAGTATACGAGAATGTCGTCAAGAAACACAACGACAAACTGGTCTAAGTATGGCATAAAGATACGATTCATCAAATCCATGAATATTGCTGGAGCATTGGTCAAACCAAACGGCATTACTAAGAATTCATAATGCCCATACTTCGACCTGAATGCTGTCTTGGAAATATCTTCCTTCCGAACCCTCACCTGATGGTACCCTGAACGAAGATCTATCTTGGAGAAAACTCTAGCTTTGCTCAACTGATCAAATAAGTCGTCGATCCTGGGTAATGGGTACTTGTTCTTCACCGTTGCCGTGTTAAGCTTCCTGTAGTCAATGCACAATCTGGATGACCCATCCTTCTTTCCCACAAGTACCACTGGTGCTGCCCATGGTGACACGATGGCTTGGATGAACTTCTTCTCCTTCAGTTCCTCTATGTGCTGATATACCTTGGCCTGCTCTAAATCCGCCATTCTATAAACTCGATCTGATATCGGTTTAGTTCCTGGTGCCAATTCTATACTGAACTCAATATCTCTGACTGGTGGTAGACCTGGGAGTTCTTCAGGAAATACGTCTAGAAACTCTTCAACTACCTTCGGAATCTGAACTTCTTCCATTGCCGTTATTACTCCCTGCTCTTGCTGAGTTGCCCCTGATCTGACTAAGGTGAACTGCTCCATGCCTGGAATATCAAAAGATACACTCCCTCTACGACAATCTATTGTCGCATGACTGTCTTTCAGCCAGTCCATGCCTAAGATAACGTCGAAATTTCCAACAGAAAATTCTATCAACCGGACGGGTAAGGAATGCCCGCAAACTACAACGCTACATGCTAAAATAACTCTACTAACTCCTACGAGTCTATTACCAGTGAGTATATTCAACCTCCCTGGCAATGCCTCGAACTCCATTCCTAGTCGTGTCGTAAATTGTGCAGATATAAATGAATGGGATGCTCCCGAATCAAACAATGCTACTGCAGGATATGAGAAGACGAGAATATTACCTGCCACAACATCTCCCGATGCCAATGCCTCTTCCAAGGACAGAGTGAATGCTTGCCCTCGACCTCCTTGCTGGTTCCCATGCTGCGGCCTAGCCTAATGCTGCTGCTGGCCCCTGCCTTGATGATGCTGGGGTGGTCTATGCTGGTGTTGCTGCATCGGCAGCCCTTGCTGCCGAAACATCTGAGCCTGCGGCAGTAACGGACGCTGTGCCAACGGCCTTACTGCCACTGCTAGTCCTCGATACTGTCCTGCCCCTGGTGCTGGCAGAGCAGGAAACTGTTGCCCTGGTCCTCCTGACCTCGAATTCATGGGACATATGGTAACCCGATGGTCTGGATTTCCACATATCAGACACAGTCCATTCAATGTCCGACACACATCTCTAGTGTGCCCCATCTTCCCACAATAAGTGCAGCCCGTCGGGGGTTGCTGGTTCTTCCTCTGTTGCTGTTGCTGCTGCCTGGGTGGTGGTGCTGGTCCTCGTATCGCCACATCGTGGATACGAATGCCAGTGGATGGTGCTGTTGTTCGGGGCGCTGCTCCCCCTCCTCCTTCAATCTGACTGTGGGATCTCTACTGACCCCCAGTCCTTGCCGCAAGCCTCTAAATGGTGATCTCATACCTTCTAGTCGCCGTCAATACTTCGTCAAAAGTTTGGTAATTGTGCCCCTCTATCAATTGCAAGAGTTCAAGATGAAACCCTTGCTGAAACCTCATGGCCCTCTGGCGCTCTGTTGCTACCATCTCTGGGGCGAATCTACTCAATCTGCAGAACTCCGCTGCATAAGCATCTACAGTCTTGCCGGCCTGCCTGAGGTTGATAAATTTCTGTTGTAGCTCAAACTGCGCCACAACTCCATAGTACTTGGTCTTGAATCTGGCAGTGAAATCGTCCCAAGCCACAGGACGTCTGATGCCCACTTCCTCTGATTCCCACCAATCACGTACGAGATCCTGAAGTAACAACTTCACTAGATCCACACGTTCTTCTGCCGGTACCTTAGCTGCTGTCAGAATAGCCTCAATATCCTTAAGCCATGCATCTGCTGAGATGGCATCCTCCGTGCCCTCGAAACGGCGGGGGTTGTACTTGCAAAACCTGGCTGATGCTCCTGAATCAGTCCTCACTCCTCTTTCCAAAGCCGTCTGCAATCCTTGGTTGAGCAACACATTCTGCTCCTGTAGCTGAGCGTGCATGCGTTGCTGGGCCAACATCTGATGTTGCTGAGTAGCCATCATTCCTCTCATGATCTCTAGAAGGGCTGGTGTGTCCACTTGGGTAAGTGAAACTGTTGGTGGTGGTGGAACATCCGGATACTGCGATCCAGCCGCTGCTTCCACTATCACTTCTTCCTGGGTAGCCTCCTGAGGTGAGACTGGCCCTTGTTGCTGACCAACCTGGTCATGTTGTCCATGTTGCCCCTGCTGTTGTCCAGCTCTGACCGATACGGACGAAGTGCCCCTAAGAAAAGGGACAAGAGAACAATCAAACAACCGGACATGAAGGATCAATGAAGTCAAAGGATACTGAAATGTCAAGCAAGGGTTGAGAATAACGAATCATGAGATCAAGGAGGAAACACGTGTGATTGAGACATCATATAAATCAAAACACCCCACAAGTCTGAAATCAGACCTGCATGGGCCACCACTAAAATCTTGTCACGCCCCAGAACCAGAATACTGGAGAGCGGGGGAATGACTCAGCCAGCTACGTATTACGGGTAGATGAATACCGTATAATACGATCAATGCTGTCTAACCAGACGAGGGGGGTGCATACTACATGAAAGTCTTACTATGGTCACTTCACATCTATTGTCTCAATCATTCAAACAAGAAGCAAAAATAGAGAACATGTAAGATAAAGCAGTAAGGCGTCCCAAACGCTTAGTCAAAATGTTCTTGAGATCTGGCTTTATAAAACATAGCCAGATGGTATAGTAACATATACACAATTATTATCAGCTGCAGTCTGACTTAATTACAATCATGTAAAAGCAAGTGCAAGACGATCCGACTAACATGTCGGTGCCAAACGGCTAAGTATAAAGTAAATAACAAACGAGCGGTGAAGTAAGGAACCCACTCGAGTCCTCCTACGATCATTCCTCTAGTATTGACCATCTTAGAGGTGGAAGTAAGCTGAGTCCTCGGGAACCGGCTCTAAATCTGGCCATGCAAAACCAGAGAGGTTAGACCTATAATAGCAAGTACCACAAGAGAGCACGATATGAAGGATTAGACCAGTAATAAGAGAATATGATAATAGATCTCTGCTATCTACTAGGATTCACATAACATCATGACACTTCGAACCAACCTCCCAACCAAACAAGGACAGAAGTTGGCCCGTCATGTCTTGACATTCTGATCATCTCAGTTAGGCAACAGAGTAGGTACAGTACACAAACAAATCATCTTGAACGGCCAATCAACTACTACGGCTTGCTATTGTGAGTCCCAAGTTATCCTGGAATTATGCAAATAGGGATTCCTCAGTTCTTACTATGTGCGAGCAAGGCTAGTCTATCCAGTCAATCAATTGCGCCAATCATGTAATTAGACGAGTCCCAGCGGGACGCCCGCCGTTAATATAGCATGTACAATTTAATAATATAAGCAGATACCGTTTCCTGCCCGTGTGACAGATTTACAGTATCTGTGGGAACCAGCCGGCCTGTCGGGCACTACTAGTCCCAAGAGGGCTGTCATGTAAGAACTCGGGAATCCATTCTCTCCATGCCATCATTATTTTTATTTAACTTAATAGTCCCTACGTTGAGTGAATTCCCATGCCGTGGATCATGGTCATTCAAATGAGTACTTTTGTACGGGGTACGATATGCGCAACTCTACAACGATACCCGTGCGGCTATGTTGTAGGTCTTACATAGCGTAATGCAACAATCAAATCTAACCACGGAGTAATCATGCCTTGACTATAAAGTACACATGCTGTTTTTGTAAGATAAATAAATAACTAAATAAATAAATAAATAATTTGAAACCTGCATGTGCCTGTATGCCAATATTCGGGATCGGCTAATCGATTGCAATAGTTCATTACATGAACGTGTCTCATTCATTCAATTCAATAAGACGACTAGCCAGTCTCTTAGTTCCAACTAGGAACGCATGATCAATTATTATTCAATGTCACAATCATTATCAATGGTGACAAGGCATGAAAATCAATTAGTATTCAGTGGGGTCAAGTCTATAACTCCTCAGAGTTAAGTTCCAGTCTTACTGGGTATCCATGGATCAATCAGGACACAAGGCGCATTCCACATAACAATCTGTATTATCAATATTAACATATCATGATTTATCAAGTTCAGGCCAAAAGGCGTAAGGATATAATAAAAGAATTATCATGCCACCATTAAATGAATAAGTTATAGAACAAATAGTAACACCCAGGTTAGAAAGTCACGCCAACAAGTCTAGTAGGTTATACTAAGGCCAACAAGTCACGCCAACAAGTCACGCTAAGACTAATAAGTCACGCCAACAAGTCTAGTCGGAGTGAACGTGAAAAGTGATTCACGTTGGCACGCACAGTGTGAGCGTGAAGGGAAATTCACGCACGCACAGTGTGAGCGTGAAAAGTGAGCGTGGAAAATGAGCGTGGAAAATGAGCGTGAAAAGTGAGCGTGAAAAGTGAGCGTGAAAAGTGATAAGAAATTCACGCACGCATGCAAAGATGGTGCGTAACTCAAAATTCACGCTGACATGTAAAGGTGTGAGCGTGACTAAAAATTCACGCAAACACGTAAAGACGTGTGCGTGACTGAAAATTCACGTACTCATGCAAAGATGTGTGCGTGGCTGAAAATTCACGTACGCTCGTCAAGACGTGAGCGTGACTAAAAATACACGCTAGCACGTAGGAACGTGAGCGTGACTAAAAATACACGCTGACACGTAAGAACGTGAGCGTGGCTCAAAATACACGCAGACACGTAATAACGTGAGCGTGACTCAAAATTCACGCAGACACGTAAAGACGTGTGCGTGACTCAAAATTCACGCAGACACGTAAAGACGTGTGCGTGACTCAGGAACCTTCGTCCCAAGCCAGAAATAAAGTTCCCATGGTTCAGAACCCATGGACAACCGAGAATACACGCCAAGTTGGGAGATCAAAACCCATGAACAACCGAGAACACAAACACTTAGATCTGGGAGAAACAAGCCAACGAAATCAAAAATACTAAGTACTAAACTCTCTCAGGATCGTGAGAGGAAGAATAATGAACCATAAAAATGATTCTCCAAGCAAGAAGCAAGATTGCACTTGCCTGCTGCTACTGCTGGTAGGTGGAGAAGTGATGAGAGGAAGAAGAAGAAGTAATGGTGAAGAATGAGAGTTATGAGGAGAGAGAAGGAGATGGGGGCTTAAATAGGGAGGGTGGTGGTAGGTGGGGTTATTGGGTCGGGTTCATACGGATCCAACCATGAACCCGAGAAGACCAACCTAAGCCAAAGCAAAAATAAGACTAAAGCAGAGAAGTTAAAAGCAGGAAATAAAATGCAGAAATAAATTGCAGGAATAAAGTTACAGGAAATAAAATGCAGACAATTAATTAGTCATGAAATTAAAGGAATTTAAATACAGGATAATACATGATAAATACTAAATAAATATACATGAGTTGTACATGTATAAAAATATGCATTCTGGGAACGGGAAGTGACACCTGAAATTGCGTAAATTACGCTGGATTGTATCCAGAATGTCAAATTTTACGCTGGAACCCTCCCCTTTTGCCTATTTTACGCAGAATTGAATTTTTGGCTTAAATAGTGTGCAGAATGACTGTTTTTGCCAAGTTAAGCTATTTTCTAGCCAGAATTTCGAAAAAACTTAAAATATGAAAGTTTTAGATCTTTGTCTTACCTTTTCGAATATCTCTGGAGCACCTTAAATTGAGTTCGTATGTGGAAGTTATGTCCCGTCTCCCTGAGCCGCATGATTCCTCCACAACTCTTGCACCCTGTTTATATTTAGTTATTGCATACACGTTTATACCAGATTAATGTTAATTTTAAATAATGACCTGACATGATAGTGACCCGTCGTGGCGCACTTTTGACAGTAATTTGTCATGATATATATATCTCGAATGCTGTTGCGACGGCTAGCATGTCATGACAGAATTGAATGGCCTGGACACCGTGGGTGATTGTGCTTGTACAAAATAAACCGGTAATGTTTGCATCATGTCTAGGACAGGGATCCCTGAGTACCACGGTCAGGGATACCTACAGTAATTGACTAAGGCTAATAAACTAGAATAATTCAGTAGACATGAAGAGATTCCCAGCTACAGGCAATCCCGTTATCTGGGCGCATTAGTGGTCTTGTAGCCTACCGACGAGTAGGACACATTTCCAGCACACCGTTGCGTGTTGCATTCTCCATAAACGGAAATTCGACCTGGATAACCGGATGGTCTGCAGGGCTTGTGGCTGTTGGGATAATCTCATTACATCTTACTAGTAACTAGGCCTGTGATAACCCTAGTTAGTTAAAAGTATCAAGCCCTACTCTTGATTGGCCGTGATTGATTGGATGGAGTTTATCCCAGCTTAATCTTGTCCCGATCCTGTACAAGATTGTGACACGACATGATTATTGATGCTTGCCTTAACAATAACGATCGGGGGTCCAGTTCTGTTCAGGCGAAGGGTTACAACCCCGGTCCTTATTTGGTTTAAGGGTTGTAACCTGGCTCCCGGAGCAGTTCTGTGTCCTCTCTTCGTTTATTGTCTTATTGCACCCCATGCCATGCTCGTCATGCTTTACCTTACTTCAACAGCATGATTAATTATTTAACTTGGCTCCCGGAACAGTTCTGTGTCCCTATTCGTTTATTGTCCTCACTGTACCAATAGTATTTGAGACGGGTTTCTATTCAGGTGAAGGATTACAACTCCGATCCTTGTTTGGTTTAAGGGTTATGACCTGGCTACTTGAATGGTTTTCTCGTACTCAGTTTACTGTGGTTATCTCTATTATTAGCAATTCTTTATTTATTATCTTTATTATTCTATTATTGATGTGCTGGTTTTAGTTCCTAAGTGAAGCCTCCTTTGTGACACTTGTTCTTTCTGGGGTCTGATCCAGCTGATTTTGTATGGCCAGATATCGGAGCAGTCCCAGAGGATCTACCTAACTTCCAGCCAGATGGTGACCACCAGACGTAACCCTGGCAATGAGTGGGTTTCTTTTTGTCCTCCCACTTTATTGTAAAATTATTCTTTTGAGGCGTTTAGCCGACGAGCATGTGTTAGCTCGATTGCATCTTTACTTACTGTCTGCCTACGGGCTGTAACATGATTGACAGATCCTAGGGTTGATCATGTATGACTGAACTCTTGCTAGTCTTGACATTTTGTACGACTAGCTTCATGATCATCCAATATGTAATGTTGGGGACGCCTTACTATTGTATATTTGGTGGTCTTACATCTTGTAACATTTACTTACTTGCTTGTGATTGAGACAATAGGCTTGTTCTTGACCATAGGAGACTGATGGATTGTAGTTAAACCCTCATATATCTAGACAGCCGTGACCGTATAGTGAGTTGATTCCATTTCATTATACGTAGCTGGCTATGTATGCCCCCGCTCTCCAGTATTCTGGTTTTGGGGCGTTACAACGGGCTAGCCCACCGCGGGACGGACTACTAGCGGGCCAGCCCACCTAGGCCCTTCTGTTTGGCGGGCTCCTAAATGCTCGGTCCAACCCACCTTTTTGGCGGACGGGACGGGCCGGCCCAACGGACTTAGCCCATTTTGACAGCTCTAATAAAAATACACATATTTATTATTGTGTTAATATATGACCTAGGACCTATGATAACAAAACCATATATCTTTAAGCAATACATGACAGAGAGATTACATACTGCATTTGTAACACATTCCCTCCTGCAACTTAATTGTTATATTCTTGCCAGTTTATTTACCATTAGGTCTCGTTTGCTTACCAGAATTTGAGCTTGGAAAAGGAAAGTGATCTTTTTCCGTGTTTGGAAACCAAAGGAAAGAAGTTGGAAAGAAAAAATGATTTCCAAGAGGTAGGAAAATAGGAAGAAAAGTGGTTCCTCCATCCATCTAAGGAATCACTTTTCCTCCAACTTTACTTATTTATTACAAAAAAATTGACCAAAATATCCATGTTCAGAATATTATTTACCATTTTTATCCATAATACCTTTAGACAAAAATATTTCTGAGTAATAAAAATTTTCATTAGCAAGAGGGTATTATTGAAAAATTGACTTGATTTTGTTTTATTTTCTTACAAATACCAAAACTATAATGGAAAGTAAACATATATTCCGACTATAATTTCGGTCTTTTCAAACACCGAAAAAAAAAAGTTGATAGGAATTACAATTTCCTAAAAGAAAGAAAATATCAAGAATTCAATTTCCTTTCCTTTCCATTCTGCGTACCAAATGAGGCCTTAGAAGAAACTGATATAGAAATCCTTACAAGTCTTTCAAAATACTATCAAGAAAAAAAAATAGTAAAAAAAACAGATTTTGTTGACCAGATAGAAAGTAAAGCTTGTTGGAATGATCAGAACTACTACCGTTGTTCAAAGTAATATTTAATATTCTCCTAGTTAAATTCGTTTTTTGGAAAGTTCCGATTGCACTCTTGGCAATGGAACGCTCCTTTGTATCATCTTCCTTCTTGACACCGTGGTTGCTACTACGGGGTTCTCCCTTTTTTTAGTTATTTTTTGGTGTGTCACTACCAAATGTTGGTGCTCTTCTTATATAGGAGAACCAACACCTTGGTCAGTTACGGATCTGAACGACCTACTGTCGTAAGTTAGTTCAGTGGGGGCAATCAAGCAGGTGCATAACTCCAGTAACCCTCGAATCTGAACAGGGATTGTGAAAGTCCATCCAAGTCCATTTGCAAAATGTCCCACTCTTCTTACCACTTGGGCTAACATGCCATATGTGCATAATTTAATAAAAAAGAAACCAAATATTAAATAGATATATGGGGTTTGTCCAAACATGAAATGAGAGGGCCTAGTTATTGATTGAACTAATCCAAACATAAATCAATTGTTTGTTTATTGAACAGTGGTCTACAAAAATACAAGGGTTATTAGTAATAGGGTCTCATATATATATATATATATATATATATATATATATATATATATATATATATATATGGGGTTTGTCCAAACATGAAATGAGAGGGCCTAGTTATTGATTGAACTAATCCAACATAAATCAATTGTTTGTTTATTGAACAGTGGTCTATAAAAATACAAGGGTTATTAGTAATAGGGTTTCATATATATATATATATATATATATATATATATATATATATATATATATATATATATATATATATATATATATATATATATATATTTTTTTTTTTTTTTTTTTTTTTATATATATATATATATTAGAATTTGGGTCTCAAAATTACTGTTCACGTAGGCTAATGAACAATGATTCCGAGACCCAACTCTATAATAACGATTATTTTCGAGACTCAAACCCTAATCTTCATGTACATGTGAGACCTATTACCAAATATCCCAATATATATATATATATATATATATATATATATATATATATATATATATATATATATATATATATAACCTTATCAAACTGATCACTACTCCAGTACATATGTTTAGCTTGAAAGTCCTCTAAAAATGTTTTAATCTTGGGTTATTTACACTGACACCCTCTATATTTTATATTTATTACGCGAACATTTCCTAGTTTAAAAATAAATACAGTGACATCCTCCTATATTTTGTATTAAATACACGAATCATCCCTAAGTATAATTTGTGTAAAGAATTTTATACTGACCATCCTTTTTTTTTATATATATAAATGACATGGAATGTCATTGTATTTATTTTTAAATTAGAGGAGGACCGCTTAATAAACATAAAATATAGAAGATAATATTGTAAATAATTTTACACTGACCACTCCTATTTTTGAATCTTACTAAGAAGATAGAGAAGTTATTATCATACCATGGATGTGTCTACAAGTAGAGTGATCAATGGTTCGATAACTTTAAAAAAAACATCTGCTTTCTAGCATATGATACTTTGCAACTTGTGCAGTACTCTTAGGGTCCGTTTGGTAAACCGTAAGTAGTGGAAAATATGGATTTGCACTTTTAAAGATGGATTTCATATAGGAATCCATTCACTTTCTTGTCCCCCTAATAGGGAACAAATGTGTTTGTTTGGGATAGGAAAGTAAAAAATGGGAAGTGAAAGATTAAACAAATGTGTTTGGTTGAGATAGGGAAGTGAAAGTGGAAAGTGAAAAGTGGAAGAGTAGATTATAATAATAGTAAATTATAATTAATTCACATAACAATTTAATAAATTACATTATTAGTTTAATAATTTAAGATAATTAAATAAAAAAATATTTAATTTATATTATTTTTTTCATTAGTTATTAGTTAGTTTAATAAATTGTTAGCAACAAAAAATTACTAAATAATTAGCAACAAAAAATTACTAAATAATTAGCAACAAAAAAAATAATTAGTCAAAAAATGAATAAAAATGTTGATTTTTTGATTAATTGCTAAGTAATTGAAATCCGATTCCAAAATTTAAGAATTACAAATTAATAAGTAATTAGTGTTGGAAAGCAAAAAAAAAAAATGTGGTAGCACTCACATTTGGCTAATTAAGTTTTTTTTAGCAGTGATTAATTGTTAACTTTATTTGTTAAGCAAAAAAAAATTTGGAAGCACCACATCCGGATGCCAAAATGTGGCAGTGATTAATTGTTAAACAAATAAATTTTTTCCTGCAATGATTAAGTGTGACAGTAATTAATTGTTAAGAAGAAACAAATTGGATTACCGTCCACATCCGGCTGCCAACTCCGGATGTGGAAGCAGCCCAAAACCCCTCCCTACTCCCACGACAGGAACTGGCAGCAGTCACATCTGCCAGTTCCAACTTTAATTCCCACCTCATACCAAACGGTGGATAACCACTCCACCCCCTCCACTTCCTAGCTTTTACCAAATTCTTCTCCAATTCCACTCTTCCCAAACAATACCTTATGCGGGGTCACTCGTTAATGATTTAAGAACCGCATAATGTGACTTAAAAATCTACTGTTAGATAAAATAGGATTTGAAGATGTGATCTTGAACCAACCGTTATTCAAAATCTATTATTGATGAGAGTTTTAAATCACACGATCTGATTCTTGTTCATTCATTTGTATTCATTATAACTGCACATAAGGCTCCAAAAGGTGGATTTAATATACCAAAATTTCTCTTTCTATATCTCAGTTAAATATCGAGTCCACTCTCCTCCAAGGACAGCCTCAACCTTCCTTTTATGTATTCCCCCTTGCAAAATTTTCCGATGGTCCTCTTGAAGATAGATTTTATTTTCATGCTTTAAAGATTTTTTCATTGCTTTGTTACTTAAATGTTCATAATTTTTTGGTGGTTCTCTCGAAAAAATTATCAAGGGGTTATTCAAATCTGTTATCTTCCGCGTCAGGACCCCATTGCTACCAATAAGCCACAACCCACATATAATAACTTTTTTTATATAAAATTGCAACAGTTGTAGATTTGAAAGTTTTTTCTTAATTAGCACTTATCTTTGACAAATATTTTAGCCATAATTGGTTCACTGAAATATGGCATTGGGAAATTTTTTTATTTATTTCCTATGTTTGGATGCCAATGGAAAAGAGAAAAAAAGAAAATAATTCACATAGAAATAGAAACTAAGGAAAAAAAAAAATTCCTCCCATCTAACCAAAGATTTACCGTCCTACTCTAAGAATTCAGTTTTTCTTCTAATTTTTTTTTCACTTTTCCAAACACTAAAAATAAAAATCGGTGTAATTTTTCAAAGAGAAAAATCAACAAGAAATTGATTTCACTAAAAATAAAAATCGGTGTAATTTTGCAAAGGAATTTATTTCCTTTCATTTCCTTTCCTTTCCACGAACAAAATGATGCCTTTGTGTTTGTTTCAATATTTGTTGTATTAGATGTACCTTCGATTAACACTCTATGCTGGCAACCACTATATTAATTAATTTCTCTAAAGTGTTTTTCTTTTATATTTTATTTTCTTGCAACTCTTTTTTTTTTTCTTTAAAAGATTGGAGGCCGATATATATGTCAGAAGTGAGCATTACGGAAGGCTTAGGGTCCGTTTGGATAGTCTTTCTGAAATTTTGTTCTAAAAGCTGTTTTCTGAAAGTAAGTTATAAAGTTGTTTTGGGAGTATAGAAATTAGGACTTTACGTTTGGTTATTTTTATCTGAAAAATAGTTTTCTGGAAGAAAAAAAAATTAGGATTCTGTTTGGTAATAAAATTTTAGAAAATAATTTGTCATGTATTCTGTGTCACGTTTTCTGTGTCCTCTATATTTACTGTGTCCTCCACCAATTCTTAAAATCTCTGACGCTACGACCACGGCGAGGTCACTGCCGCCAAGATCGATGAGATCACTGTAGCTCGAAGTCACCGCCGCCAACGAGCTCACCTCTCGACGTCTCCCGGAGCCCAAACCATGGATATCAAAGACCCATCGCCACGGCCGAGGTCGGGTAGGGTCCTCGGCTCCGATCACCTCCTCCGGTGGTCGACGAGGGCCAAGTCCCGAAACCCTAACCCTATCCCTAAGTCGACGAGGACGCCACGGTCGATGTCGTCGACGACGACGTCCACAGTGGTGAGCTCCTCGTCAAGCTGGAGGTGAGCTCCGGCGACGTCCAAGGTGGTGAGCTCCGGCGACGTCCAAGCTGGAGGACGCCACCCACGATGTCGTCGACGACGACGTCCATGGTGGTGAGCTCCGGCGGGGGAGTTTCCTTCGTCGAGCTCGACGACGTCCACTATGGTGAGCTCCGGCGGTGAGGTCCCTTCGTCGACCTCGTCCTCGACGAGCTGGAGGAGCTCCTCGTCGTTGTCGGCGGCGAAAATCTGAGATGGAGATGGAGATGAAGAGGGAGAGGGAAGAGCAGAGTTCCTGGAGAGAAAAAAAATTAGAGAGAGAGAGAGAAAAATGTTGGGACTTGGGGTGGGAATGGGGGGTGGGCCCCATATTTGTGAAAACATTTTTTAGAAAAGAGCTTTCAGCTCTTCTTGAAAAGTAGAGTTTAAACTCTGCTTTTGGGATTTTATTTTTGAAATGTCTTTCCGAGTGTTTACAATCCAAACATAATTTTTGTGTGCTTTAACATTATAACTCAAAAAACTGAGTTATAAAGTGGAACCAAAAAGGCCCTTATTAGTTTTCCTAGTAAACCTTAAGGTCTCATTTGGTTCATAGAATCAAAACCTTGGAAAAAATAAATTATACATTTTTAGCGTTTAGATGTCAACAAAAATGAGTAGAAAAAGAAATTAATTTCCAAAAGAAATTTAAAATAGAAAAAAAATAATTCTCTGTCAATCCAAGGATTCACTTTCTTTCTCTAAGGATTCACATTTTCTTTGATATTTTTAAACATCGAATGAAAATTGATTGAAATTATAATTTTTCAAAGAAAAAAGGGATAGAACAAAAAACTAATTTACTTTCATATCCGCGAATCAAACGAGGCCTGAAAGTTTACCCTAGGTTTTGGGTTATTTATAAAATGGAGAGGAAAATAAATTTATTATAATATTTGAAATATTCCAATTCTAAAGCAAACTATATTTCAAAATATATACAGAGGATTTGCTTTATGGGCATTAACATATTCTTGTAAAGTGTTGGTAAAGGAATTTAGCTATGATTGACACAGTAGGTAAACAATGGTCGGCAAGGAAAGCAATTTCTAACAGAAAACATAGGTAGCTGTAGGCCTTGTGGTGGCAATAAGAAAGAAGATGAAGAAAATTAGAAGGGCTAAAACAAGAAGCAATCATTTAAAATAATTGACATGATCCCTGATTCTAAGAAGGGGGAAATGAAAGCAAAGCAAACTACACTACACTACACGCAGGACTGGCCCAAGGATAAGCATGACAAGTCTTTTGATTTGGACAATTCTCTTGGTCTTGTTTAGTTCCCGGAAAGAAAAGGAAATGAAAGAAAAGAAAAGAAAAGGAAATCAATTTCTTATTCTCTTTTTCTTCCTTTAGAAAACTGTAATTTTCATCCATTTTTCTTTCGGTGTTTAGAGAGGAGAAAGAAATTAGAAAGAAAAATGAATTCCCTATAATGGGAAAGTAAATCCTTGAATGGTTCCGGGAACCACTTTTTTCCTTGCTTTTTATTTTTCTTTCCTACGCGAATCATTTTACTTTTCTCATATTTTCTTTCGACATCACCTAGAAAATGAATAATTTTTTTTCTTTCAATCTCATAATTCCGTCAACCAAACTAGGCTTAGAACAACTCTTAAGACCATCCGATTTTCCTAAAATCGGACCAGTTTAAATTTAACTTAAACCTAAATATTTTTAATAGAGGTAAAAGGTGACCAAAATTAGCTCCGACTAAGTATAAACTAGCATACAAATCCGGCCCTGACTACACATGAGCTGTCCTCTTTGACCAAGAAATGAAACTGCTTTGAGCTGCAATGTGACAGGAAGAAAAAACAAAAACAAATTAAAGTGAAGAGCACAATGCACCACACAATTCCTTCTTTAATGAATTGTTCTTTGAATCATTTTGAATGATTTCGTGTCCTATATGGGACAATGCATGTCTCCACGGCAATGGAGCTTTCAAATGATTCTTCCAAAGAAAAAAAGAAAAAGAAGAAGAAAAGAAGCATCAAGCTCTGATTTTGTTATTCCTTTATGGTGGCAAGAGAAGTGCCAATAGTTTCCTTATGGGCCCATATTTGTTCATGAAAAGCATGCATTGTTGTGTGTATAATGTCTATGGCAGTTGAGGTAGTAAAGTGAATTGCTTTCTTTTGCTGATTAAATGCAAATTAGTCATGTTGTTGATGTTGGATTGTATCCCACTTTTGGCTGAGCGTTCAAAGATAATAATAATGGAGTTGATAATTTAGTCCCACTTGATATAGAAAGTGAGATCATGAGAAGAAGATAATTAATTATAATTGATTCAGATCTTTCATGAAAATTTCATTTTAAAATAGGTCATGTACAATATAACACTTTATGAGCCAACTTCAGTTCGGATTATACTACGTTTCCAACTATTGTGGACCAACTCCAGTTGGGATCACACTGCATTCCTCCAAAGTGAGTTCGGATCACATTGCGTTCCTTCAGGCCTCGTTTGGTTCGCAGAAAGAAAAGAAAAGGAAATCAATTCCTTGGTATTTTTTTTCCTTTGGAAAATTACAATTTCTATCGACTTAAAGATGGGAACGGTACTTGGATGGATGGAATCATTTTTCCTCCTAATTTTCTTTCCATTAGGGATTACTTTCCTTTCCTCCTCAATTCCTTTGGCACCCGAAACTAATGACTTCTCTTTTTCAACCTCATGATTTCACGAACCAAATGAGGCATCAAAATCTACCTTCAAACCATCCCCCCTTATATGGAATATTAACATTAACATACGTCAAATGTCACATAAGATTTTTCAATTTTTTAAGAAGAACTTTATATAGTTTTTTGCAGGGACTATAACACTTTCCATGGTATACTTGCAACCTCTATTGATTTCAACCATGAACTTGGCAGTTGCCATCTAGTTCCTGAAAAGTACTAACATGCATGCACTGTAATATGTTCGTGTTTTTGTCTTTGGATTAGTAAAGATAGTCTCACATCGGCTAAACTACCAAGTGAGTATCTCAATATAATGCTTTTCTTGTGTTGAGGTGTGCACATGGGTGTGGTGAGACAAATGTGGGTGCCATGTTTGGATATTTTTCTAGAAAGAAAAATGATCAACTCTTCATAGAAACATTTATGTTTTATGTCACTCTCATGAGAAAATCGAGAATAATGAGAGGGGAACTTTTGCCTCTGACTGCAACTTTGGGGTTCAACAAAGGGTATTCCTTAAGGATTATATGAACTTATGTTCCTAGCGTTCGTTCATCCGTGTTTGATAAAACCTCGGGACTGACATAAATATAAAACATTTTTATGAATTTATCCTCCTGGAATCTTTCAAAATTGTGCAGATTAAACAAGAGCTTATACAGTTAAAAGCATTGTCTTCTTCCTTTTTTGTTTCTTGATAGTAGTGTAAATTCAAATTGTCAGCTAATAAAACTGCCTTGCGTGATTAGAAGAGAAGAAAGAAATCGTCTTAGACCATCTCCAATGGTGATTTCTAAAATTGAGTTCTTATCCTACTTGACATTGTACTTTAAGGATATTTCTATCCTAGTTGAAAGAGTTTTTACATAGAAATTGTACACATACAAAAAATACTCTCCAATGGTTCTCAATTTCTATCCTATGTGTCACATAGTAAAAGAACCAATTTAATGGTGTGGGACCTAATAATAATTGTCATGAGAGATAGAAGAATTTCTATGAGAATTTTTACATGTAGAAATCCTCCTAGAAAGTTTCCATCCTACATCATTGCCATCTAGGATAAAAATGGTGATAGAAACTACCATTGGGAGAAATTTTTTCTAAAGTAGATTTCTTCCATAGAAATAGGAAAGATAGAAATCTCCATTGGAGATGGTCTTAGATCCCAGTGAAAGGACCGAAGAAAAGCAATTTGAAATTGGCATGTGCCTGTAGTACCTGCTAGGATGGATGTTGTCCTAGGAAGTATTGTAAACCAAATAATGGCATACATGAACACCACTGACATGTGAATGGTACGTGGACTTGGGTCACTCCCGAAGATTGAATTCTCTGAGTCGAAATTTATTTTGGTAGCTTATTTTGGTTGTTCTTTTATCTTTGTTGTATGTTGATCCTGGGGGATCCAAACCAGACAGAATGTTAACCACACGAAGTATTTGGCTATATTTAGATAATATTAACTAGCTAGACGATTAGTTATAATTTATTTATTTTTAATTTTTTAATTACACGAGGATATGCATACGACTTATTCCTTCAACAAATTTGTTATAGATAACACTGTTATGTGGGATCAAACACACCAAGCTAGAGAGAATGTTTCCGATCAAACCCACCCAGCCGGGATCAAACCCACCCAACCGGAGAGAATGTCTTCCACTAGGATCAAACCCACCCAACGTGACAGAATGTCTTCCACTGGAGTTAGAATTTATTTATTTATAGTTTTTTTAATTACGTGAAGTTATGCATACTACTTAGACTCCTAATTTTGAACCATTTTCAAGATCACACACACACACACACACACACACACACACACACACACATATATATATATATATATATATATATATATATATATATATATATATATATATATTTTTTTTTTTTTTTTCTCATTCCTTCATTGTAGTTAAGAGAATTGATAGTATTGATTAAAATAGATATGTTTCTCATAAAAGGTTTTATATCCATATAATAAATGGATATAGGCTTTGACAAATGGGATGCAGGCAGGTCTTCAGGTCTTTGCAAAGCTTCGGAAACTTGGCCACATGTTTATATATATATATATATATATATATCTTAGTTCTTAGGTGTAGGCCAAAATGAACTCGAGATCCGGCCATAAAAAAATGATATGAACTGGATATCCGGCCATAAAGAAGGATTTGGTGTTGGTTAATATTAAGGACATGATAGTACTTAGTACTGAACGGTGAAAAAGGATTACTAAGCATAACCCCTCTGTGGGCTGCGAGTGAGCTCCAGCCCATCCCAATTTTGTTTTTGCTTTTTCTTATGATATATATATTTTTTAGATTTCTTCTTCTTCTATAAATTAGTCCATACTTAGTCAAACCTAATTCACTTCAGTCTATCTTAAGTTGAATTTCTGGTTCCGTTCTTGCCCGCAACTCCGACCTTTTGGAGGTCCAAATTCAAAGTTTTGTCAAATTTATCCCCAACATGTCCTGCGTGGACTGATCGGACGTGACAAATAAACTAGATTTGTAAGGTTTGAGATATTTCAAAATCTGCAATCTTCATTTTGGAGCTCATATATATATATATATATATATATATATATATATATATATATATATATATATATATATTCTGCATGACTTTTGAGCACGATAACAGAATTTGTCTTTACACCACATTCTTGAGTAGCGTGATCCTCTGGCATGAATGGAGTAAGAAAAAAAAAAGGAAACCTTAACCTTGTTTTTGAATGTTTGTCCATGCATGGCACTGCCTCTAGTTCATCAATGAAAATTGCATGGAATGAATGCACAATATTCGTGTCAAGATAGATTTGTATATATGGCTTGTGGAGAAAAAAAAAGGCAGACATGGAGGAGTGGCATGTACAGGAATGATTGAGTTCGGACCTTTGTTGCCAACTCCCGACCGCGCGCCACTGAGCCATGCCATGCATGGGGGAGAGTACTCCTTTGTTTCATCCAAGCATGAGCCCCATGTTTTCGAGCCGTAATTTTCGATAAAAAACAGAAAAACGAAACAGTTATCTTAATAGCAACAACGTTTCGTAGCAACACTTCAAAGAAGATGTACACAGAGATTTTTGGAGGATTCTGGGTACCGAAAATCTAAAAAGATTTCGTTACAACAACAAACAAAAGTAGAACTTCTTTTAGAAAGATACAAATCGAGTTGCTAGCAGCAGCGACGAAAGCCCACAAGAAGTATCTGATTAGATCAGAGAAGAAGAGAAGGAAAGAAGAAAAGAAGAAAGAGAAAGACAGCTTTGCTGGGGTGATAAGATCACCGTTGCTCAAAGCAAGATTCGCCTATATACGATCCGCTTGCAGGAACCAGGAAGTTCTAAAGAACTTCTGGAACGCTCGTCAGTCAATATTTGAGACTTGAACGGACTTCCTGGACTTTACGGACTCCTTTAACTCTCTTCTTGGTGCATATTTCAAAGGAGGCCAAGGGGCTCTATTTATAGAGTGGAGTGAGACTTCACATCTTCTCCTATCCGATGTGGGACTAAAATACCAATACTCAACAATAGAGTTTGATATTTTAGATCATCCCACAATCAGCATAGAAGTGTGCCAGTCCACGCCTACCCCCCGAACACTCCCGTGCATACACGAGACATCCTGGAGTCCGTGTCCGAGTCCGCACAACAAAAATTAACTTACATCTTTGTTGGAATTAATCATTTTTTCTTCTAGGAAAATACTCCCACATGACACACACTTATGTCCCACCACACCTCATGTGCACACCTCAACACAAGCAATGTATTATATTGAGATACTCACCATTTGGTCACTACCAAAATACAGGCAAATAGCGACTGAAAATTAGCGACGGCGTAATCAGTCGCCAATTAGCGACCTACAAGCGACTTACAGGCGACAAAGTTTTTCACTTAATTTTTTTATAAGTTCAGCGATGGATCAGCGACCATTTAGCGACGGAATATGTCAACCGACTGATTAGCGACAGATATATACGTCGCTAAGTTGCTGTAAATGTCGACATTTCCATCTAGCGACAGCGTAGCGACGAAAAATTTTCGTCGCTAATTTGCTATGAAAATTTGAAAGTTACTTAAATTTCGAAAATTTTTCAATCTCTCTCTCACTCTCAAAATCCTTCTCCCTCCTCCCCTCTCCCTCCACCCCGACCGGCGATCACCCCCCCCCAGACTGCGGCCCCCTTCGGCGCCCTCCCCCACTTCGGCCCCCTCCCTCTTCTTCTTCTCCGATCGAACCCCCTAACCACCCCCTCTTCTCCTCCTCCGTCGAGCCCCCACCTCCGGTGACCACTTCCCTCCGGCGTGCTCCCCCACTCCGTCCCCCCCCCTCTTCTCCTCCTTCGAAACCCCGTACACCCTCCCTCTTCTGCTCCTCCGTCGTGCCCCCCTCCGGCGACCCCCCTCCGGCGTCCCCCTCTCCGGTGCCCCCCCTCCGACGTCCCCCTTCTCCGAGGTCCTCTCCGTGACCAACCTCTTCAAGGTCCGAAACCCTAAACCCTAATTTGTATTTATTTTTATTTATGCTTTGTTTGTATTTTCTCAACATGTTCTAGGATTTCAATTTCAATTTCAATTTCGTGTTTGAAATTTATCGGTATAGTAGATAAATAGAAATTTATCGGTATGATAGTTTTAGAAATTTGACGGGACACGGACACGAAATAAATAGGTGTAGTAGTTTTAGATTACTAAGGTAATTGATCGATCAATGCGATATATACTTGAGTATCAATTTGATACTTGAGTATCAACGTAATACCTAATTATACTAGGTTTGTTTTATGAGTGAATGTACGTAAGGGGTACGTCATACCAAGTTATACTAGGTTTGTTTTATGATACCAAGTGATATATAGCATCTTAATTCTTGGTGCAGAATTATTCACGTGGATTAGAATAACGAGTCGATACTTACTTGACCGTTCGTGGATGTACAATCGGCAACATGAGAGTATGATTGTCTTGACGGACGATTTCAAGACGGGCGTCGAGCAATTTCTCATATATGCAAGTAGCCATGTCGATTTCATGGACGGATGGCACATAAAGTGCCCCTGTGTCAAATATAAGAATATACCATTTAGAGAGGTGTCACTCGTGAGAGAGCACCTTTACAAGAAGGGTTTCATGCCGCACTACAACGTGTGGATTAATAAAGGAGAATCTTCGGCTTTGCAATCTCAGTCCTTCTTTAATACCGAGGTGAGAGATTCTACTCTCGGAGATCATTTTGAATATCGACAACCAACAAACTTGGCACGTGAGATAGTATTAGATTTTGCTGTAGCACGTGAGGATCCGAATCCTGATGCAAAGGAGTTCTACGATATGTTCAGCATGCTGATACTCCGTTATATCCGGGTTGTGATTCTCATTCGGTATTGTCGGTGGTGATGCGGCTGTTGAACCTTAAATCTGATTTTAACTTACCGTAAGAATGCTTTGACCGGATAATTCTGCTTGTAAGAGAGTTGTTTCCAAAAGGATCAAATGATTTGCTTAAAAGCTTCTACAAGTCGAAGATGATGATGCGAAAACTCGGATTGGGCTACCAGAAGATAGACTGCTGTCAAAATGGTTGCATGCTATACTACAAGGAAAACAGTGATAAAGACAAATGTATTTTCTGTGACGAGGACCGGTACAAGCCAATCCGGGGCAAAAGAAAATTAATTGCCCGGACGCGGATGCGCTCGTACAAGTACATACAGTTCTTGCCAATCACAAAGAGGCTGCAGAGGATGTATATATCTGTAAATACTGCACAACACATGACATGGCATAACAAAGAACGGAAGATGGATGAAGGAGAATTATCTCATCCTGCCGATGGAGAAGCATGGAAGCATTTTGATCGGTGTCATCCTGATTTTACTGCGGAGCCTAGGAATGTTCGATTGGCTTTATGTTCTGATGAATTCACTCCATTCGGACAGTCGGGGACGCAATACTCTTGTTGGCCGGTGATTTTGACCCCGTACAATCTACCACCGTGGATGTGCCCGAAAACTCCTTACATGTTCCTCACACTTATCATATCCGGTCCAAGAAATCCAAAGAAGAACATCGATATCTACTTGCAACCGTTGGTGGAAGAGTTGAAACAATTATGGCAGTTTGGCGTCCAGACGTTTGATATATCGATGGAGCAGAACTTTCAGATGAGGACGATGCTCATGTGGACCATCAACGATTTTCTAGCTAATTACGGGATGTTATCGGGGTGGAGTATTCATGGTATTATGTCATGTCCGATATGCATGGGGAAGAGTAAGGCATTCCGCCTTCAGAATGGAGGAAAGACGTGTTTTTTTTATTGCCACCGCCAGTTTCTTCCTTCGTCACATTCGTGGAGAAGGAACAGAGATGACTTCAGGGCTGGTAAACGGGAAGTATCTCTTCCCCCATTGAGATTAACGGGAGATATAGTTTGGGAAGAGGTTCGAGATTTATCGACTGTCATGGAAAATTTGGGATCGGGCCATTACATTGAAGGCTTCGGACAATATCACAATTGGACGAAATAGAGTATCTTTTGGAATTTGCCTTATTGGCCGGACAATTTCATAAGAAACAATCTTGATGTCATGCATATTGAAAAAAAATTGACAACATATTTAATACTGTGATGGATATTAAGGGAAAAACGAAAGACAATATTAAAGCAATAAAGGACTTAGAAATTATTTACAAGCGTCCAGAGTTGTATCTGTCGTAAAGGTCCAATGGTAACTGGGTGAAGCCTCCAGCACCATTTACATTGAGTAGAGATAATAAACTGATAATATGCAAATGGATTTCAAAGTTGAAATTTCCTGACGGTTACGTATCGAATCTGACGAGATGTGTCGATCTCAACGAACGCAGGTTGATAGGGATGAAGAGTCATGATTGTCACGTTTTCATGGAGCGATTACTTCCTATCGCTTTTAGAGAGATGTTACCTTCTCATGTGTGGACTCCGCTGGCCGAGTTATCTATCTTCTTTAGAGATTTGTGTTCAAGTAAGTTGACGGTGCAACATATGCTAGAACTTGAGGAGAAAGTTGTAGTGACGTTGTGCAAGTTAGAAAGGGTGTTCCCTCCCGGCTTCTTTGATAGTATGGAACATTTGTCGATTCATCTTGCATACGAAGCACGTGTCGGTGCTCCCGTCCATTATCGATGGATGTACCCATTTGAGAGGTATAAAATAATCTTCTAATTTATAATTTTTTTATTTAAATAATTCTAATATTCAATATATTTCTTATAGATATCTAGGTCACCTGAAGAAGAAAGTGGACAATAAGGCTTATGTAGAAGCTTTAATATGCGAAGCGTACATCATTGAGGAGGTTTCTAACTTCTGTTCGATCTACTTCGATACTCATGTCCGAACAAATCGGAATAGAGCACCGAGGAATGATGAAGATGATATCAATGCACCGAATGAAGGGATCCATACAATCTTTAATGTGGGGGGCAAGTCGACAAGTGCGACTAAATTACGGTGGTTGGATGACGATGAGTTTGAAGCCACACATCGGTATATATGTCTCAATAGCGGTATCCAAGAGATGGAAGATATTGAAAAGTAAGCGACACCATTTAGTCATTCTAAATTCGATATTTAGAAGTGTGCTAACATTTCTCCCTATTATTACAGTACTTTTAGAGCTGAGATTAGAATGGAAACACCTGATATTTGTTAGCCCAATGATTATATCATGTTTTTGAATATGGCTAATCAATTAAGTTTACCATAATGACATCACTAATACTCATGTAATCACTATCATATTGCTACTTAACCTTAGCATTGTCCTAATATTAGCATTGGCCTAAATGTTCTATATCATATTGCTATACTTGTATCATATTGGTTTGTTTGTCTAACATGTATTTATAGACATGCTGTAAGCATGATCAAACATGATTAAACCAGGACATATGCAATAGAGAATTATTGATGGGCCAAAGACGGCATAGTACAAGAATATTTCTCTGAACCGCCTAACGACCTATTCAGATTTTCAGATCTGTTTATCTTTGGATGATTGCCGTCAAGGAAAAATGCGTCTTCAATGTCAGGAAAAAAAGGTCATCAAAAGGGCTATTGGTTTTCATATTTATTCTGTATTTTTCCTTTTATTGAGTATAGGAAAAATGTGAGATTGATCGGATCGGTACTGGCTTAGGTTTTTCTCAGTCCACAAACAAAAATAAGCCTACCTACTTATCCCAAAAAATCCACAATTCCAAAAGGCCCAAAACCAATGCAAATTTGGTTTATTCCTTAATGTTCTGAACCAGCAAAACTCTGACAGAACTCTGACCGAGTTCGGTCCGAGTTCGGCCCGAGTTCGGTCTGTTTAAATTCATATATTTGTTGCCTCCAAATCTGCATGCAACGTTCGTATGCGAAATCCTAGCATCCGAACTCTGTCCGAACTCTGTCCGAGTTCGGTTCCCCAAAAATACTATAAATAGAGTTGAGATTACCATTCATTTCAATAATCCAATTTCATCTCTTCTCTTCTCTATCTAAAGTATTCTGAGCTTTTACTTTCATATCTAAGCCTTTACGACTCTTAGCCAAGCCAGTACAGTTTCTGTTTAATCTAGAGTTTGGTGTTGAAGAGTTGTATCGGAGGTTGTATTCAGAAAACGTTCCAGTTTTCCAATTGCCTTCTGGAGCCGGTCGTGCGCTCGTCACCAAGCACGGTGTTGTGAAGTCGGTCGTGCACTTGTCGCCAAGCACGGTGTTGTAAGAGTTGCAAGCACTCAGTTAAAGCTTGTGTCATAGTGGATTAACAGCGAGCAAGAGTACTCGCGACTGGAATAGTCCTCTCAGAGAGAAACCAGTATACATCGTGGTGTTCACTGAGTTTGAATTTTTGACTCTTACTTTACCGCATTTTAATTACCGTCTTTTATATGCCATAATATATAACTGCTTAATATTTTTAATTGGTGATTATTTTCCGCTGCACACACACACACTCTATTCATCCCCCTCTAGAGGTGCTCAACGCTTCTACAATATTGATGATGATGATCTTGCTAGAGATGTCGATATGAAGTTTCCGTCGTGGTTCTGAAATTATGTAAGGATTATAATCATTAGCCATTCTAAATTCGATATGTTACTGCCCACACTTTGTCTAATGACTTTTCTGATACTACCCACACTAGGTCTTCCATCCTGGTACACAGTTGCAGAACAAAGGGCTAAAAGTAATTGCTATTGGACCGAGCAAGAAGGCAAAGTGTTGGAGCGGATATACAATCAATGGCTTTAACTTTAAAACTACTGATAAGCCTATCAATCATTCATTTGTCGATGAGGAGGCTAATTATACCAAAAATTCAGGAGTTTGTGTGAGAGCCTCAGTCTACGATGCCGATCCCGAATTCGACTACTACGGTGTCTAAGAGATATCGTAGAGGTTGAATATTCTGTTGATACGAAGATTGTGTTTTTTAAATGTCATTGGTTCGACACAACACCCAAGCAAGGATAGAAGATTGACAAACAATTTGGCTTTGTTGATATAAAACATGGAAAAATATATGAAGATTTTGAATCATTTGTGTTGGCTGGTCAAACCGTTCAAGTGTACTATACGAGTTATCTTAGCCGGCGATGCAGTTCCCTGGATTGGTGGGCTGTATGCAAAACCAAAGCAAGAAATACATATAATGTTGGGAATGTAGCCTACCAAGAGGAAGAGGTGGTCAAGCCTCAACCAACATATATAAGTTTAGCTGGTGTTGGGAAAGAGGATTTAGAAGATATGGAGGTTGCGATAGATAACGTTATGGAGGTTAACGTTGATGAAGAATTGGAAGATGTTGAGGAAGAAGTATTGGAAGATAAAGATGAAGATCATAGTGATAGTGAAAATAAAGAAGCAGAAGAAGACACTTCGGAATCAACCGATGATTCAGAAGACCCTTGGGAAGATGAATCAGACTAGTACGTACGTTTTAATTTAATATACGAGTTCCATTAGTATAATGACATAACAGTAGTTTTTATTTTTAACACATCATCACTTATTATTTCTTTCAGATTTTTCTATGGCGCCGAGAGGTCGACGTTCACGTTTGCAGCTTGGATCTTCATTAAGTCCGCCGAGAGGTCTTCATCATGCCCGCCGAGGGGTTTCCATCATGCCCGACGACCTAGATTTACTGTAACAGTACTTTCTTGTATTAAAATATTTTGGATATGTGTATTAATATTTCTTATATTAAAACATTATTCGTATGTGTGTATGAAGCTAATTTTGTATATGTGTGTATGTGTTATATTAAAATATTTGGGATATGTGTGCATAAAACTGAGAATTTGTAGGAAACACAAATACTGATACGTGTGCCTACTGTAAAACTGTCGACAGGGATAAGAACTGCTGGAAACACGAATACTGATATTGTATTTGAAAATTGTTTATATGACTGTATATTATGTGGGTAACTGTCGACAGGGATGTGGAGTGCAGGAAACACAAATACTGACATGCAATATTGTATTTAGCGACGGAATGGCGACGAAACAGCGACAAAAAACCTGGGAAATTACAGGCTAACGACGGAACAGCGATAATTTTTTCGTCGCTACATGCCTGGAAAATTTACTTTGTAGGCTACCGACGGAATAGCGACTGTCGTTTCCGTCGCTAAGGTTCTGGAAAATATTATATTCCAGTATAGCGACGGAATAGCAACGTAAGTTTTACTTACTATTCCGTCGCTATGTTCCTATCCGACACCAAAAACGTATCGAAAATATCTTAGCGACGTAATTTTCCATCGCGAGCCGGTCGCTACGATCATGCTGAATTACGCCGCTGCGACGTCGGTAGTTCGTCGGTAAATATAGCGACAGAGTTTTCGTCGCTATTATGTCGCATTTTTCAATAAATAGCTTGTCGCTAAATGCGTCACTAATCAGTCGCTATTTTCGATAAACTAGCGACTGATTTAAATTAGCGACACGTGATTTCCCGATAAACTATTTCTGTCGCTGATAGGTCGCTATTTGGCTTTAGCGACAGAAAAACGACTTTTAACGATGGATCCCGTCGTCGCTAAAAGTATTTTTTTTTGTAGTGGATGTAGTCGATGTGGGACTATCTTTCCTAGTCCAAAGGCAATACCAATAACAATCTCCCACATATCTCAATATATGGGTTGAGCGTTCCCTATGGTGAATGCTCATCATATATTAGGAGAGATGTCACTACGAATTGAATCTTCCCGCATAGGTTAAATAACAGCATGATACAAGAATGGACTAAGCCTTGAATTCTGTACCATAACTGTAATTTTTTCTACTCACATAATGACATCAACTGTGCTTCTGGCTGCACATTAAAGGCCTTGTGCCAGCCTGATTTCAGTATATAATTTTTGGGCGTCTACAAGTTTACCCTCAAGAGACGGCCTGATATCTCTGTCCATACACTATAGGTGAGTTCTTTATAAAGATTCATGGCATGAAGCATTGCGCTGCTTTGCGGTACTACGCCGCTATGACATGGCTTAAAGCCGAGGCTTTACCCCACCTGGGTACCTCATCGTAGTGTCATACTACTGTAGTATGAGGTCACAAGCCTCTTTGTAGTGCCAAACTACCCAACATGAAGCCTTGCACTTCCGTACGGTGTTACGCCACTACGATATGGCTTGCAAAGCTGAGGCTTTACCCTACCTGGTACCTCTTCGTGGTGTCATGACACTGTAACATGAGGACATCGTCCTCTTTGTAGTGTTGTCTACCTCTCTTTATTATGGTTATCATACAGCATTAGGCTACCTGCCTATTTGCGGTGCTACTCCGCTGTGACTTGGCTCACAAAGGCGAGGCATTATCCCTAACCGGGAACCTCATGGTGGAGTCACCCTACTATAGCATGGAGTTACACTCCTTGTAGTGCTGCGCTACCGTGCTCCCTGTAAAGCACTCCAGGCATTCACTCTTCCTGAGAACTCATTAAGGCATTTAAGCCAACCTTTCCACAGGATCCGTTTTCCGCAGAAAACAACAGTAGACAACAGTGGTTGTAGGTCCGTAACCTCTCTATGCCACAGAGGGCAAGTACCCACCGTTCCTGATATTCTTTCGGTTAATAGTCCTCCCTTGAACCAAAAGCTAGATGTCTAATAGATTTCTCTTTGAACTAATAGCATAAAACTTTATGGTAGAAATGTAATAACAGAATATCAGAATGCCTTCAAGCCCATTTTACAAGCTGTGTCATCGACCAGCTGGCGCTTGAGGCCCTTGGTGAATGGATCCGCCAGGTTCTCCTAACTCCGAATATCAATCACTACAATAATACCCCTCTTGATGAGATCGTGTACTGTCCTGTGCTTCAACCGTACAGTCCTATTCTTCTTGTTGAAGAGGTCATTTGATGCACTGCCGCAGTCGCCTGGTTGTCGCAGTATATCGGTATCCCCGGTATTTGCGTCCCAACCACTGAAAGATCATACATGAGCTCCCGAAGCCATTCTGCTTCCTCTGTTGCGGTATCAAATGCAAAGAACTCAGATTCTATGGATGACCGCGAGAGCATGGTCTGCTTCTTCGATTTCTACGATATAGCAGCTCCATCCATTGTGAAAATGTATTCACTTGTGGACCTCTCGCTTTTCACTTCTGAGCACCATCTGGCATCACTGAAGCCTTCCACTACCGACGGATCTCTGCTGTAGTGCAGTGCATATATCTGAGTCTTCTTGAGATATCTCATAACCCGTTTCACAGCTTTCCAGTGCTCAATGCTTGGGTTGCTCGTGAAATGACTCAGTATTTCCACGACAAAAGCTATGTCAGGCCTTATGGAAGTAGTAGCATACATCAAACTTCTGATTACGCTTGCATACTCCAGCTGTCTGACGCTTTCCCCTGAATTAGACTTCAGCTTCAGATCACACATGTACGACATATCGATACCTGAAAGATCCTGATACCCATAATGAGTGAGCATCTTCTCAATGTACTGAGATTGTGACAGTGTTACTCCAGTGTCTGTCCGGATGATCTTGAGACCCAAGATAACATCAGCATCCCCCAAGTCCTTCATCTTGGACTTCGTTATCACTCTTCGTTTCCAGAATACGTATTTTTATACATGTACTGCTTGAATGTATTTATTTAATACTTATCATACATTTATTCTGTAATTTTATGCTAATTAATTTTTTTGTGTTTTATTTTCTGCTTTTTCTTAAGCTCTTGGTTTATTTTGTTCATGTTGAACCAACTTGGTTTAGCTGGGTTCATCATAACAGGGGTGGATGGCCTAGATCTTGTAGGAAGGAATGGGTGGTGGAGATTTTGACTTGGGCTTGATATTTATACCCCTTTACTCTTCTCTCTCTTCATTTACTCTCATTTACTTCTTCTACATCCTCCATTACTCTCCCACCAACCTAGAGAGCATAGGCAAGTACAACTTGCTTCATGATGGATCTTAAATTTTATTGTTCCATTCTCTTCCTTACTTGATTTTAAGTCTCTTTAGAACTTGGAGTTTTTGGTTTTCATGGGTGTATTTTTGGTAAGATCTGAGTTTATGTTACTTTCGGTTTTTCTTGGTTTTGACCTATCAAACTTCTTTGTTTTCAAAATCTAGTTGTTCTATGTTGTAGAAAATTTCGTTCTACCCTATTTTGACCCATGGAAGTCCAAATTTGGGCTTGGATTGAAGGTTGGGAAGTCTGGGAACCCCCAACTTCCCAGGTTCTTCTTCTCGAAAAAGTTAGAGAAGATGAACAGTGCTTCCCGTATGGCCTTTTCATGCGGCAAGGTCCCCTGCGGCTCCTCTTTGGCCGCATAGGCACTCCAGTCTTCATGCGGCTCCCTCTTGCCGCATGGCCCCTGTTTTCCCTTGCCGCATGGCTCTCGGCAGCCTTGCCGCATGGCCCCTGTTTCCCCCTTGCCGCATGGCTCTCGGCAGCCTTGCCGCATGGCCCCTATTTTCCTCCTTGCTGCATGGCTCTTGGTAGCCTTGCCACATGGACCCTGTTCCCCCTTGCCGTATGCTGCATGGCCATTTGGCCCTTGCTGCATGGCGATCCTTGGCCACATAGGCCATGGCCCTTGGCTTCCGGGCCGCATGGGATTCTGATTCGACTCTGGCCGCATAGATGGGTACCCACTTACCCTGCCGCATAGATGGGTATCCACTTACCTTGTCGCGTAGATGGGCATCCATCTACTGCCGCCTTTTGGCTGTTCCTTGTCCCGAATTAACATTGATCGTTACCTTGACTAATGATTGATCATGCATTTCTAGTTGGAACTGGAAGACTGGCTAGTCGACTTATGGAATTAATGAGACCCGTTCATGTATGAACCATGAACCATTGCGATCGACTAGCCGATCCGAACATTGGCATATGGACACATGTTGACTTCCATTTTTTTGTAAAAGCAGTATGTGTACCTTACGGTCAAGGCATGATTATTCCGTGGCTAGGCTTGATTGTTGTATTACGCTATATAAGACCTACAACCTAGCCGCACGAGCATCGTTGTAGAGTTATGCATATCGTACTCTGTACGGGAGTACTCATTCGGAATGATCATGATCCACGACATAAGATTTTAATTTAACATAGGGTCTACTAAGCTAAATAAAAATAACTATTGCATGGAGAGAATGGATTCTCGAGTTCTTATATGGCAGCCATCTCGGGACTATTAGTTCCCGACATGCCGGCTGGTTCCCACGGATACTACAAATCTGCCGCACGGGTAGGGAGTGGTATCTGTTTATATTTACTGTATATTGGTGACGGGCATCCCGCTGGGACACGTCTAACTCATGATTGGTGCAATTGATTATTGGATAGACTAGTCTTGGTTGTACATTATAAGAACTGAAGAATCCCTTATTGCATATTTCCAAGACAACGTGGAACTCACAGTAGCAAGCCGTAGTAGTTGCATGGCCGTTTAAATTGGTTTGTTTGTGTACTGTACCTACTGTGTTAACTACTGAGATGAGCAGAATGTCAGGACATGACGGGTCAACTTCTGTCCTTGTTTGGTTGGGAAGTTGGCTTGAAGTGTCGTGATGTTGTGCGAACCCAGTAGCAAGCAGAGATATATTTATCATATTCTTAACTCTTATCACTGGTTATAATTTCTCATATCGTGCTTCCTTGCGGTACTTGCTATTAGAGGTCTAACCTCTCTGGTTTTACATGGCCAGATTTAGAGCCAGCTCCCGAGGACTCAGCTTACTTCCACCTCCAAGATGGTCAATACTAGAGGAATGATTGCAGGAGGACACGAGTGGGTTCCTTGCTTCCCTGCTCGTTTTACTACTTACTCTACTTTTGTCGCTTGGCACCGATATATTGGTCGGACTGTCTTGCACTTACTTTTACATAATTGTAACTAAGTCAGGCTGCAGCTGATAACGATTATGTATACCTTGTTATATCATCTGGCTATGTTTTGTAAAGCCAGATCTCAAGAACATTTTGACTGGGCATTTGGGATGCGCCTTACTGCTTTATCTTACATGTTCTCTATTACTGCTTCTTATTTGAATGATTGAGACAATAGATGTTGAGTAACCCCAGTGAGACTTCCATGTAGTATGTACCCCCTCGTCTTTTAGACAGCATTGATCGTATTATACGGTACTCATCTACCCATAATACGTAGCTGGCTGAGTCATTTCCCCGCTCTCCGGTATTCTGGTTCTGGGGCGTGACAAGGTTTTAGTGGTAGCCCATGCATGTCTGATTTCAGACTTGTGGGGTGTCTTAATTTATAGGATGTCTCAATCACACATGTTTCTCTTTGATCTCATGATTCGTTGTTCTCGACCCTAGCTTGACATTCCAGTATCCTTTGACTTCATTGATCTTTCCTGTCCGATCGTTTGATTGTTCTCTTGTCCCTTTTCTTAGGGGCACTTCGTCCGCATCTGTCAGAGATGGACAACAACAACAAGGGCAACATGAACAGCAAGACCCTGTTGATCAGCAACAAGGGCCAGTACTACCTCAAGAGACCATCCAAGAAGAGGTAATAGTGGAACCAGCAGCTGGACCGCAGTATCCGGAGGTTCCAACACCACCAACAGTTCCACCTACCCCCGTGGAAGTAGACACACCAGCCCTTCTGGAGATCATGAGAGGGATGATGGCTACTCAATAACATCAGATGTTGGCCCAGCAACGCATGCACACTCAGCTGTAAGAGCAAAATGTATTACTCAACCAAGGATTACAGACGGCTTTGGAAAGAGGGGTGATGACAGATTCAGGAGCATCAACCAGACTTTACAAGTACAACCCCCGTCGTTTCGAGGGCACGGAAGATGCCATTTCAGCAGATGCATGGCTTAAGGACATCGAAGCTATTTTGACAGCGGCTAAGGTTCCGATGGAAGAACGTATGGATGTAGTGAAGCTGTTACTTCAGGACCTCGCACGTGATTGGTGGGAATCAGAAGAAGTGGGCATCAGACATCCTGTTGCTTGGGACGATTTTACTGCGAGATTCAAGACGAAGTACTATGGAGTTGTGGCGCGGTTCGAGCTACGACAGAAGTTTATCAACCTCAAGTAGGCTGGCAAGACAGTGGATGCTTATGCAGCAGAGTTCTGCAGACTGAGTAGGTTCTCCCCGGAGATGGTAGCAACGGAGAGCCAGAGGGCTATAAAGATTCAACAAGGGTTTCATCTTAAACTCTTGCAATTGATAGAGGGGCACAACTACCAGACTTTCGATGAGGTATTGATGGCAACCCGGAGGCATGAGATCACCATCCAGAGGATCACATCTAGGACTGGAGGTCAGAAGAGATCTCACAATCAGATTGAAGAAGGAGGGGGAGCAGTACCCCGAGTTACAGCAACCCCTGGCATTCGCACTCACGATGTGGCAATGCGAGGGCCAGCACCCCCAGCAAGGCAACAACAGCAACAAAGGAAGAACCAGCATCCCCCAACGGGCTGTACTTATTGTGGGAAGACAGGGCAAACTAGAAATTTATGTCGAACATTGAACGGACAGTGTTTGATATGTAGAAGTCCAGATTATCGGGTTTCCACCTGTCCTATGAATTCGAGGTCAGGAGGACCAGTACAACAATTTCTTGCTCTGCCAGCACCAGGGGCAGGCCAGTACCAAGGACCAGCGGTAGCGGTGAGACCGTTGGCAAAACGTCCGTTGATGTCACATGCTTAGATGTTTCGACAGCAGGGACCGCCGATGCAGCAGCAACATAGGCCACCCCAGCATCACCCAGGCAGAGGCCAACAGCAGCACCAGGCTAGGCCGCAGCATGGGAACCAACAAGGAGGCCGAGGACAGGCATTTAATCTTTCCTTGGAAGAGGTATTGGCATCGAAAGATGTTGTGGCATGTAACATTCTCGTCGCCTCATATCCCGCAGTAGCATTATTTGATTCAGGAGAATCATACTCATTTATATCTGCACAATTTATGACACGACTAGGAATGGATTTCGAAGCATTACTAGGGAGGTTGAATATACTCACTGGTAATGGGCTCGAAGGAGTTAGTATAGTTATTCTAGCGTGTAGAGTTGTAGTGTGCGGGCATTCCTTACCCGCCAGGTTGATAGAATTTTCTTTGAGGAATTTTGATGTTATCTTAGGCATGGACTGGCTGAGAGACAGTTGTACCACAATAGATTGATGTAGAGGGAGTGTATCTTTTAATATTCCAGGCATGGAGCAATTTACCTGTAACGCCCCAGAACCATAATACTGGAGAGCGGGGGCAGACATAGCCAGCTACGTATATTGAAGTGCAACCCACCTCGCTATATAGTCACGGCTGTCTAGATACATGAGGGTTTAACTACAAGTCATCAGTCTCTTATGGTCATGAACAAGTCTATTGTCTCAATTTCAAACAAGTAATAACAGTTACAAGATGTCAGAGCACCAAATATATAATAGTAAGACGTCCCATATATTACATATTTGGATGATCATGAAGCTAGTAATACAAAATGTGAAGACTAGCAAGAGTTTTAGTCATACATGATCAACCTTAGGATTTGTCAACCATGTTACAGCCCTTAGGCAGACAATAAGTAAAGTGCAATCGAGCTAACACGTGCTCATCGGCTAAACGCCTCAAAAGAATACTTTTACAATATAGTGGGAGAGCCAAAGATAAAATCCACTCGTTGCCCGGATTACGCCTGGTGGTCACCATCGGGCTGGAAGGTCGGTAGATCCTCTGGAGCTGCTCCGAAATCTGGTCATACAAGACCAGCTGGGTCAGATCCCAGAAAGAGAAAGTGCCACAAAAGGGCTTCCTTAAGAACTAAAACCAGTATATCAGAAATAAATATTAAAAGTAATTATGAAAGAGCCTGATAATAAAAGAAACAACAACAATCGAATTTGAGTACGAGGGAACCATTCAGGTAGCCTGGTCACAACCCTTAAACCAAACAAGGACCGGGGTTGTAACCCTTTACCTGAATAGAACTCCGTCTCTAATTCTTGTTGGTAAGGTAAAACATGACGAGCATGACGTAGGGTGCAATAAGACAATAAATGAAGAGAGGACAGAACCGCTCTGGGAGCCAGGTTACAACCCTTAAACCAAACAAGGACCGGGGTTGTAATCCTTCGCCTGAACAGAACTTAGCCCCTGATCATTATTGTTGAAGGTGACAATCATGCGATCATACTTGAAACGTTCGTGCACTGAACCTACACCATATGAGACCGAATCGAACTCCATCCATTCGTTCACGGCTAATCAATGACTACGGCTTTCTATATTAACTAACTAGCGTTATCACAAGCCTAGTTACTAGCAATATGCAGTGAGATGCTGCTCCAGCCAAAAGCACTGCAACTAATCCAGGTTATCCAGGCGACTTGGATTCATTAAGCAATGCCTCGTTCTTTTCCATATACCAGTGAATCTAGACATGTGCCCTACTCGTCGGCAGGCTACAAGTGCAACAATGGTGGCCGGGATAACGGGATCGCCTGTAACTAGAGAATTCTCTTATGACTACCGGATTATTCTAGTTATTAGCCTTAGCCATTTCAGTAGGTATCCCTGACCATGGTACTCAGGGGTCCCTGTCCTAGACATGATGCAAGACAATACTGGTTCATTTGTACAAACACAATCGCCCACGGTGTCCAGGCCATTCCTTTTTGTCACATCATGCTAGCCGTCGCAACAGCATATCGAGATATATTATGCCAGGTTTACTTATCAAGAGTGTGCCACGACGGGCCACTATCATGTCATGTTACTTGTCAATCATCCTTGTCATGAGTGCGCCACAACGGGCCACTGTCATATCATGTTACATAATCAAAATTAACAATGGTATAAGCATAATGTAACAACTAAATAGAAAAAGGGGTGCAAGGGCTGTAGGAGGAGTCATGCGGCTCAGAGGACAGGGGCATGCGGCTCGGGAGGGGGAGCAGACTCATACGACCGGGAAGAAAGGGCGCATAAAAGGGGCCAGGGGTTAGAGGCTCATGCGGCAGGGACTCATGCGGCAATAGTTAGAGATAGCCATGCGGCTAAGTCGAGCAAGCCATGCGGCTCGGCTAGAAGAAGCCATGCTGCAAGAAGGGGACAGGCTCATACGGCTGGAGGAGAAGGGCGCATGCGGTTTATGGACAGCAGGCTTATGCGACAGAGGAATCAAGTTCATGCGGTTCGAGCCAACTTGAGTCATGCGGGTGAAGGTCATGCGGCAAAGGCTATACGACAAAAAAAAACAAAGCCATGCGGCTGAGTCGGACAAAGTCATGCGGCTGAGTCGGGCAAAGTCATGCGGCTCGGATGACTACACGGCCAAAGAGGAGCCATAGGGGATCTAGCCGCATGAAAAGTCATGCGGTCAAGTACTGTTCTTCTTCTCCACTTTTCCGAGAAGAAGAACCATGAAAGCCATCTCTTCTAGGCCCCATAAATCCATCATCTAAGGTCAGAACTTGGACTTCCATAGGTCAAAATGGGGTAGAACGAAATTTTCTACAATCTGGAACACTCAAAACTTGAAAATAATAAGGTTTAATAGATCAAAACCCAAGAAATTTGAAAATGCAACAAGCTTAGATCTAGACAAAATGAGCCATGGAAATTAAAAGTGCTAAGTACTAAAGTGTCTTAGAATCTCGTGAGAAAGACAATGAAACGATAAAAATATAGTTCCTCCGTGAAGCAAGATGCACTTGCCTAAGCCTCTCTCTCTCTCTCTCAGGATAGGTAGAGAGTAATGGTTAGAAAGAAGAAGAGTTATGAGAATTAATGGAAGAGAGAGAGTGTTTAGGTGGCTTATAAAGGAAGAAAGTAGGTGGTAGGTGGGGTTGGTCCACATACAAAACCAAACCAAGCTGAACCAAGCAAACCGAACCGAACCAAGCAAATGAAATTGCCAAAATAAACCACGCAATGAGACATGCAATTATGAGTCAAAATACGTACACGTATACCCAAAATACGTAATACAAACTACGAGCGCTATAACTCTATCCACCTTAAAAGAATTCTGTCCTCAGAATTTAATTAAGAGGCTAGAGAGGCAAGGACAAGCTATACTAAGCAGTCCACCATGCAATCATTCGTTCAAGCAAGGAATTTAGAGCATAAGGCATAAGAAAGACATTATACCTTACGAGTCAAACAGGTCAGGATATCGCGATCGGATATCATCCTTACGCTCCCATGTTGACTCATCCAAAGAGTGATGACCCCAAGCAACACGGACTAACTTGATAGTCTTGTTCTTGAGTATCTTCTCTCTTCGGTCCAATATGGATACGGGTCTCTCCTCATACAAAAGGTTGGTACCAACATCCAATTCCGAATGATCTAGGACATGACTCGAATCCAAAATATACCATCATAATTAGGATATATGGATGATATCATGCACCTCACGTAGCGACGGCGGGAGAGCGAGACGATAGGTCACATCTCCCACTCGCTCCATAATGTTGAATGGCCCTATATACCTAGGACTAAGTGTAACACCCAATTTTCTAGAAGAGGGTAATTTTGAAATTTTGTAATTATAATTATTATTTAATGGTATTTATTTCATGTTATGATTTTTAGTGATTTTTAATTATTTTTTTAACTATTTAAATTCATGACTTATGATTTGGTGTCTTGCTAGTGTTCATTTCCAGACTGAGGGGTATTTTAGTCATTTTTGTAATTTTAAGAATTATTTGGGATTATTAATTATTATTTAGATTTAATAGAATTTATTTGAATTTATAGGAATTTTTAGGAATTATTTTAGAATTGTTTGGACTAGGTTGACTTTGACTAGTTTGGACCCTTGTAGACCAACCTAGGGGCTAACCCTAGTTAGTATGAGCTTGGTTAGGATATATGACTCTAGTCTAACCTAGCCCAATCAATGGTTTAGACATTAGACTCTAGTTAGCATTAGGATTTAGAAAGTCATAAGTCATGGCTTATGATTTAGAGCCATTAATAAAGCAACTTAGCCATAGCCTATGTAACTTGGCCCAAAGCCCAATAATTTCAAAACCCTAAGCCCTAGACTAAGTGGCCAGCCACCATATCCTCCTTGGGAACACCACCCTATAAATACTCTCTTAGTTTAGGGTTGCCTCTTTCTTAGGAAAGCTCAAGTCTAGAAGGAAAGGTTTGTTTCCTATTTTAATTAATCCCTAGAACTCCATTTCTCTTTCTTTTCATCCTAATATCTTCCAATAGGTTCTAATACCTCTATTCTTACTGTCATTGAAGTTTCATCTCGGTTTGTTGTGGATTTGTTGGATTGGGACATCAAGGAGAAAAGCTCTAAAGAAGGGGGTTTTTCTTGAAATTTCAAGTATAGGTAACTTCCTCATTCCTTAATGAAATTTTGTTTTGTCTTCATCATTAGGAAGCCCTAGGGGTCCCCTAAGTGTATGCATTGGTGTCGTGTCAGGTTTCGTGAGTTTCGTGTCTATTTGGACACGTATCAAGGGTGTGGCCTAGGTGTTTGTCGAAATGCCCAAGAGGGGATTTCGATCTAATTTTTGGAAAGTTTATAAATAGGAAATTAGGTTTTGTTATTGTTTATTGGATTCTGGTTGACTGAGCTGATTATTGTGTTGTGTCGGGTCGATTTGGACACGCGACACATACGTTTCCGCACTGCACGAGATCTCGTGCACCGTCCTGCTACTGGACACGTCGTGTGCGCTACACACAACACATTTGGACACGAAACTTAGGGTTTAGGTCGGGGACATGATTGACACTGTGCCCACAAAATTTGGGGTGGTGTCGTGTCGTGTCGAGGGAGGAAACACGCGCGCACTGTTTTTGCACAGACTGTGCACACGGGAAAATCCGCACTGATACGCTGTGATTTCTCTCGACACGACTCACTTGGACACGTCTCAGGCACTTGAGTGTGTAGCCCTACTCTGGGCGAACACAGGGACACGTGCACGAGGACACTGGTGTCGTGTGTCGTGTCCTGGGTCGACTGACACCCGTGCACGAGGATTGCTGTGTAGTTTACTGATATTAATACTTTTTCTGTTTCTGACACTTCGTGTCCTAATTTCAGGACACGTGGACACCCTCCACATGTGCACACACATGTTGGACACCTCAGTACACGACTGATTTGTGGTTTTGAATTGTTGTGGTGTTCGAATGTGGATTGGGTTTTTAACTTCCATCTTTTCTGATACTCTATTTAATTCTTCAGTTTTTAGAGTTCAAATGATGTTTAAATTGTTGATTAAATATTAATTATGATGTAAATACATGATAAACATGTTTGAGTTATGAGTTTAAATAGATAGGTTCATATGTATGCATGTTGGGGTTTGTAGCATGGATTTTGAATGAGGGGTTGGATTTCTGTTTTCAATGTGAAACAAAAGAAAACCTGAGGATTCATTCAATAGGAAAAACTGAGATTCACACATTGATTTTAACTGAGAATTAACTTATATATGTGTGTAATGACTGAGAATGTGTTTAGAAACCTGAGAATTTCCTATGGTTAAAAACCTGAGATTTTAGGTGTGGATAGGTAAAATGGTTTTGTGTTAAAACTGAAATGAGTTAACTGAGTTGTATGGAATTCTGGAATGAGGTTGGGTTAAACCTGAGAATTCATTCAATGAGATAACTGAGAAGTGCTGGGAATGGGTTTAATATTGTTCCTAAGTATGTTGTTTAAGCCAGGTAAATGTATGTATTATATATATATATAAACATATAGGAGGACAGTAGAGTTAAAAGGGTTAGAGTATTGTGTGTGTGTATAAGAGAGTGGGGAGTGTAGTAGTAGGCTGTGCATTCCAGCCTTGGCAGCTATCCCAAACTTAGCCCAAAACAGTCCTTGATAGCCTCAAAACCTGTCAATCCAGTCCCCTTTAAACCCATCCCAATGACAGTCCCAATTCACTTTGGGCTGTACATATTTCAGTCCCCATATCCTCCTAAACCAGTCCATAAAAATGGACAACAGCAGCTGTCCTAAGCCCACCTAGGAGCTGTCCCACACTTGGCCTAATTTCCTGTCATAAACCACACCATGGCAACCCTTTATCAGCCCACATTTAGTCCATTCATTCACCTACTTAACAGTCCTCCTTAGGCCTATAGGAACCCCCATGGCAGCACTTAGCATACACACAAATCTGTCCTATATACAGCCATGTAGCAGTTACAAATCATTCCCTATACATCAGTCCTACATAGCCAAACACCACACCAATACAGCCCTTGTAAGAGCCTATTTTCAGTCCCTATTGGTACAGCCTATTCAAGCCCACAACATCAGTCCTGATTTCTTCATGTGTTGTCCTGTTTCATGTCCACATAATTAACCCCACATGCCACAACATTCAGGCCCATGTAGCAGTCCAAAACATGCCATAAACTCAGTCCTAAACACCCTACTAGCTGTTCAAGACCTGCCCATTAAACCATCCCAAGATGAGTCCAATACAGCCCCTTCCAAGCACACAAATCTGTCCTATATACATGTATCCTGTTGCCTTTGTGTAGTGTGAGTGTGAGTCTAGATTTGGGTGTAGAGTGAACCAAAACCATTGTGAGCCTATGTATATATATGTGTGTGTGTGTATAGGAGCTATAGGTGTGTGTTTGTGAGATGTAAGTGTGAGAGTATATAGGTATTTGTGAGTGTGAGTGATATATGAGTATAGCTAGTAGCCTATAGGAGGGCCTATAAGTAAACCTATAGATGAGCCTAATAGGTAGCTATTTGCCTATATGTATGAGTCCTATTTTAGCTGTGTGTGTGTGTGTGTGGTTGTAAACCTTTTGAGTGAGAGCCTATATGCATATATATGTATTCCTATGTTAGAGAATATAATTATATCCATGTGTATTATATTATATATATATATATATATATATATATATATATATATATATATATATATATATATATATATATATATATATATATATATATATGTGTGTGTGTGTGTCATATGTATGGATGTTTTGTGGGATGCTTAGGCATGGTATTGCCTTGGCCTATGGCCTAGTCTCTTAGCCTATGGTTGTGTTTGCTTAGCTAGTGAGCCTAGATTTGACTTGTGTAGTCTTGTTAAACCTAGAATAGACTTGTTAGACCTAGTTTGACCATAGTTGACCTAGTTTGACTTCTAGGGTTGACCAGAGTTGACCAAGAGTTGACTTTGGCCTAGATTGACCTATAATCATGTAGAATGCATAGTAGACTTCATTATACTATTCTGGACCTGTTGTGACTTGTGCTGTTCTGATTAGGAGCCAGACACCACTCCTCGGACAGTACTTTCATATCAGACACTCAGATACCAGGCGAGTACATTCTCTGATCGTTTCATACTTGTCACGATTTATATTCTCGCTCTAGATTACTTTTACTTGATGCTGTCATATTATCATCACGGATTGGTACTATATGGATCTCTTCTTGGGATGTTATCTCCCTTAGCGGGCGCATCGGATACTTTATGACATGTATTTCATGTACATCATGTATTCCTTGCTTCTGCGTTATTCATGTACACTCATGTTCTCTCATGTTCTTACATGTACGTCCATGTACTCTCATGTTCTTTTATGTACGCTCATGATTTGCCCACGTGTCTCTTGTATAACCAAAACATCATGTCCGTAACGTAACTTGAATAGATCCTTGTGTATTGATTGTGGGTAGGGGTGAGTATAAATGGTCATGTGACTTACCCATCATGTACACTCTGTTACTTCCATGTTTTATCATGTACTACCTAAGCCAATTACATGCCATCTCGTACTCTAAATCACTAGTCACTTACAGTTCTTACTTATCATGTATATATTTCCAGTTATCAAACATCTCTCATGTTTTCATGTACATCTTTTACAGCGTTTCATGTATCTTATTCTATTGCTTGCTTTATATTTCCTGACATGATATGAACTGCATGAGATGTATTGTGCTCGCTCCTGTCCTGACTGGACCTGTTGAAAATATTACAGAGGACGAGGAGGAGGCTGGTCTGGATACTTACTACGGGGCAGCCTTAGATGACACCTATGAGCTGGACCCTCAGGAGGATCCAGCTCTAGCTGAGGATATCACCCAGATTGCCTAGATTAGATTAGTGAGGCTTAGTTTCTTTTATGTAGCCTTGAGGCATGTTTAGCTAGACTTTATTCTGAGTTCAGAGATGTATATTCTTTCATTATGTATCTGAGACCATGTACTTCTGAATATTTGCTGGGATTATCTTAGACTACTTTTCATCTATTTGTTTCCTTGAGTTCTATTTCATATCGTACTATCTTTTCCTTAGCTGTGATTGAGTTTATTACTACTATGACACCCCCATTCGGGGAGTATAAACTGTTTAGATAGATATTGTTAGATATATGTTGACCTAGGACAGCGTTCTACCGCCGACACTGCGGTGTAGGCTGGGCGTTGTTACGTTCTCGTACCCTCACAGTGGGTGCGGGTCGTGACACGTTTTTAGTGGTGGCCCATGCAGGTCGAGTTTATGTAGTGGTATTCGAACTAGAGTATCACTACAGCCTGCAGTAGGATTAGGATATTTTTTTGAGGTACTCAATCACATTAGAAAAACTCTTATCTAATTCATACCATCTCAGTTCTTGCTGATATTGTTTTCCTTTGAATATAACTGTCCTCCTTTGCTATTTCGACTCGTTCTCAGCAATTATTTCTTTTGATCTGTCTCCAGGATGGTTGAGATAGGTTCACCTCGCCAGGGCCAGGGGGACATCGATGGGAGGACTGCCACCTCTCATACCCAGCATACCCAGCAGCTAGCCCTGGTACCGCAGACCCACTCATGCTAGCTGGAGTAGACGTTTCAGCTGCGATCGGAGGAGCCCCTCCACTAGCAGAAGGGGGTATGCCTCCACCAGATCGGAGGCAGGACCCGATCATTCCAGAGGATCCCTTCCAGCAGCCGCGTCCAGGATACGTGGACGCAGCTCAGATGTTCGCGTATTTCCAACAGTTCATTGACCGACAGCAGGCTCGACAGGACAGAGGCATGGAGTTGGCCGTCACGACGGCCGCAGCTCGACCAGTGGTGCAGCAGCCGAAGACACCGGGGATCGAGCAGTTTCAGAAGATGAGTCCCAGAGACTTCCTGGGGACGGAGGGGATTATATACGCTGACGAGTGGATCGAGCATATAGAGGAGATCTTTCGCCTGGCCAGGATACCAGCAGATCTTCAGATCGAGGCCGCAGCTAGTCGGATGCGAGATCTTGCTCGCACCTGGTATCAGTCAGACCCCAGGGTGGGGGTAGCTGGGCAGACTTGGGAGCAGTTCAAGAGCTTCTTCAAGAAGAAGTTCTTTCCAGATTCAGCACTCAGAGCCTTGGAGACGCAGTTCGAGAGCCTAGTCCAGGGGAGTCTTTCAGTGGAGGAGTATGCGAAAGAGTTTGGCCGCCTCGGGAGGTTCGTAGAGGGCTTGAGCGAGACGGCGAAGGCCCAGAGGTTTCGGAAGGGTCTAGTCAAGGAGGTCAAGTCCTTGACCAAGGGCAACCGGGATGCCATATTCGAGGAGATCTTGACAGGAGCCTTATTAGCAGAGGATGATCTTGAGCTTAGGCTCAAGAGGGGACGAGACCCAGTTGGGGGCAGCAGCAGCGGAGGCCAGGTCAAGAGGCCTCACCCTCAGCACCAGCAGCCAAGGCAGTTCCAGCCGCAGCCGTTCCAGCAGAGACAACAGCAGCAGCAGAGACAGCAGCATGTTATCTTTTGCCCCTTCTGTAAGAAACCAGGGCACGATTGGGGTGAATGCCGGCTGAGGCTAGGCAAGTGCCTGCTCTGCGGATCATCAGATCATCAGTTGAGAGAGTGTCCCAAGTCTGCGGGACGGACAGCTTAGGGAGCAGGAGCTAGGGCTCCGGCAGGATAACAGAGAGGACCAGCATTGCAGACTCAGCAACAGAGGTTCATGCAGCATCAGCAGCAGGCCAGGGGAGGCCAGCAAGGGCGAGCTTACGCCATGACACTTGAGGATGCTCAGGCAGTAGGAGAGGTGCTTGCAGGTTCTGATCTTCTCGAATCTATTTCCACCTTATCTCATTATACCTATCTTGAAATTCAGTTCCATCTATTTCTATCTGTCTCCTCACTGTTGATAAGTTTGATCTGGCGTTTCATTATAATCTAATTTTTTCTTCTGAGATAAATTGTATGGGCTAGGTCGCCTCGATTATGAGATTTTAGAATCCTCTAGGGTCATGCTAGCAGGCATAGTGAGGATATATAGTCGGATTATGGATGTATTTCTCGGGTGTGGGAATTTAAGGTTTTCGCTGCCAAGCGCGCGGCAATGCGAAAATTTTAAATACCATAGTTCTAGAGGTATGTACCATAGTCGAGGACTCTGTGATTATCGTAACCTTGCTCACTGTCATGACAGGGATTCTGAGAATCATGGTTTTGGACAGACGCATATGATTATCTGACGGTATGTTTGAGACTCTGATTGTGGGGTGTTTGACCTAGAAGGACTACTACCATTTTAATTTCGAGGACAAAATTTTTGTAAGGTGGGTAGGATTGTAACACCCAGTTTTTCAGAAGAGGGTAATTTTTGAAATTTTGTAATTATGATTATTATTTAATGGTATTTATTTCATGTTATAATTTTTAGTAATTTTTAATTATTTTTTTAACTATTTAAATTTATGACTTATGATTTGGTGTCTTGCTAGTGTTCATTTCCAGACTGAGGGGTATTTTAGTCATTTTTATAATTTTAAGAATTATTTGGGATTATTAATTATTATTTAGATTTAATAGAATTTATTTGAATTTATGGGAATTTTTAGGAATTATTTTAGAATTGTTTGGACTAGGTTGACTTTGACTAGTTTGGACCCTTGTAGACCAACCTAGGGGCTAACCCTAGTTAGTATGAGCTTGGTTAGGATATATGACTCTAGTCTAACCTAGCCCAATCAATGGTTTAGACATTAGACTCTAGTTAGCATTAGGATTTAGAAAGTCATAAGTCATGGCTTATGATTTAGAGCCATTAATAAAGCAACTTAGCCATAGCCTATGTAACTTGGCCCAAAGCCCAAGAATTTCAAAACCCTAAGCCCTAGACTAAGTGGCCAGCCACCATATCCTCCTTGGGAACACCACCCTATAAATACTCTCTTAGTTTAGGGTTGCCTCTTTCTTAGGAAAGCTCAAGTCTAGAAGGAAAGGTTTGTTTCCTATTTTAATTAATCCCTAGAACTCCATTTCTCTTCCTTTTCATCCTAATCTCTTCCAATAGGTTCTAATACCTCTATTCTTGCTGTCATTGAAGTTTTATCTCAGTTTGTTGTGGATTTGTTGGATTGGGACATCAAGGAGAAAAGCTCTAAAGAAGGGGGTTTTTCTTGAAATTTTAAGTATAGGTAACTTCCTCATTCCTTAATGAAATTTTGTTTTGTCTTCATCATTAGGAAGCCCTAGGGGTCCCCTAAGTGTATGCATTGGTGTCGTGTCAGGTTTCGTGAGTTTCGTGTCCATTTGGACACGTATCAAGGGTGTGGCCTAGGTGTTTGTCGAAATACCCAAGAGGGGATTTCGATCTGATTTTTGGAAAGTTTTTAAATAGGAAATTAGTTTTTGTTATTGTTTATTGGATTCTGGTTGACTGAGCTGATTATTGTGTTGTGTCGGGTCGATTTGGACACGCGACACACACGTTTCCGCACTGTACGGGATCTCGTGCACTGTCCTGCTACTGGACACGTCGTGTGCGCTGCACACGACACATTTGGACACGAAACTTAGGGTGTAGGTCGGGGACATGACTGACACTGTGCCCACAAAATTTGGGGTGGTGTCGTGTCGTGTCGAGGGAGGAAACACGTGCGCACTGTTTTTGCACAGACTGTGCACACGGGAAAATCCGTACTGATACGCTATGATTTCTCTCGACACGACTCACTTGGACACGTCTCAGGCACTTGAGTGTGTATCCCTACTCTGGGCGAACACAGGGACACGTGCACGAGGACACTGGTGTCGTGTGTCGTGTCCTGGGTCGACTGACACTCGTACACGAGGATTGCTGTGTAGTTTACTGATATTAATACTTTTTCTGTTTCTGACACTTCGTGTCCTAATTTCAGGACACGTGGACACCCTCCACATGTGCACACACATGTTGGACACCTCAGTACACGACTGATTTGTAGTTTTGAATTGTTGTGGTGTTCGAATGTGGATTGGGTTTTTAACTTCCATCTTTTCTGATACTATATTTAATTCTTCAGTTTTCAGAGTTCAAATGATGTTTAAATTGTTGATTAAATATTAATTATGATGTAAATACATGATAAACATGTTTGAGTTATGAGTTTAAATAGATAGGTTCATATGTATGCATGTTGGGGTTTGTAGCATGGATTTCGAATGAGGGGTTGGATTTCTGTTTTCAATGTGAAACAAAAGAAAACCTAAGGATTCATTCAATAGGAAAAACTGAGATTCATACATTGATTTTAACTGAGAATTAACTTATATATGTGTGTAATGACTGAGAATGTGTTTAGAAACCTAAGAATTTCCTATGGTTAAAAACCTGAGATTTTAGGTGTGGATAGGTAAAATGGTTTTGTGTTAAAACTGAAATGAGTTAACTGAGTTGTATGGAATTCTGGAATGAGGTTGGGTTAAACCTGAGAATTCATTCAATGAGATAACTGAGAAGTGCTGGGAATGGGTTTAATATTGTTCCTAAGTATGTTGTTTAAGCCAGGTAAATGTGTGTATTATATATATATATATATATAAACATATAGGAGGGCAGTAGAGTTAAAAGGGTTAGAATATTGTGTGTGTGTGTATAAGAGAGGAGGGAGTGTAGTAGTAGGCTGTGCATTCCAGCCTTGGCAGCTATCCCAAACTTAGCCCAAAACAGTCCTTGATAGCCTCAAAACCTGTCAATCCAGTCCCCTTTAAACCCATCCCAATGACAGTCCCAATTCACTTTGGGCTGTACACATTTCAGTCCCCATATCCTCCTAAACCAGTCCATAAAAATGGACAACAGCAGCTATCCTAAGCCCACCTAGGAGCTGTCCCACACTTGGCCTAATTTCCTGTCATAAACCACACCATGGCAACCCTTTATCAGCCCACATTTAGTCCATTCATTCACCTACTTAACAGTCCTCCTTAGGCCTATAGGAACCCCCATGGCAGCACTTAGCATACACACAAATCTGTCCTATATACAGCCATGTAGCTGTTATAAATCATTCCCTATACATCAGTCCTACATAGCCAAACACCACACCAAGGCAGCCCTTGTAAGAGCCTATTTTCAGTCCCTATTGGTACAGCCTATTCAAGCCCACAACATCAGTCCAGATTTCTTCATGTGTTGTCCTATTTCCTGTCCACATAATTAACCCCACATGCCACAACATTCAGGCCCATGTAGCAGTCCAAAACATGCCATAAACTCAGTCCTAAACACCCTACTAGCTGTTCAAGACCTGCCCATTAAACCATCCCAAGATGAGTCCAATACAGCCCCTTTCAAGCACACAAATCTGTCCTATATACATGTATCCTGTTGCCTTTGTGTAGTGTGAGTGTGAGTCTAGATTTGCGTGTAGAGTGAACCAAAACCATTGTGAGCCTATGTATATATATATGTGTGTGTGTATAGGAGCTATAGGTGTGTGTTTGTGAGATGTAAGTGTGAGAGTATATAGGTATTTGTGAGTGTGAGTGATATATGAGTATAGCTAGTAGCCTATAGGAGGGCCTATAAGTAAACCTATAGATGAGCCTAATAGGTAGCTATTTGCCTATATGTATGAGTCCTATTTTAGCTGTGTGTGTGTGTGTGGTTGTAAACCTTTTGAGTGAGAGCCTATATGCATATATATGTATTCCTATGTTAGAGAATATAATTATATCCATGTGTATTATATATTATATATATATATATGTGTGTCATATGTATGGATGTTTTGTGGGATGCTTAGGCATGGTATTGCCTTGGCCTATGGCCTAGTCTCTTAGCCTATGGTTGTGTTTGCTTAGCTAGTGAGCCTAGATTTGACTTGTGTAGTCTTGTTAAACCTAGAATAGACTTGTTAGACCTAGTTTGACCATAGTTGACCTAGTTTGACTTCTAGGGTTGACCAGAGTTGACCAAGAGTTGACTTTGGCCTAGATTGATCTAGAATCATGTAGAATGCATAGTAGGACTTCATTATACTATTCTGGACTTGTTGTGACTTATGCTGTTCTGATTAGGAGCCAGACACCACTCCTCGGACAGTACTTTCATATCAGACACTCAGATACCAGGCGAGTACATTCTCTGATCGTTTCATACTTGTCACGATTTATATTCTCGCTCTAGATTACTTTTACTTGATGCTGTCACGTTATCATCACGGATTGGTACTATATGGATCTCTTCTTGGGATGTTATCCCCTTTAGCGGGTGCATCGGATACTTTATGACATGTGTTTCATGTACATCATGTATTCCTTGCTTCTGCGTTATTCATGTACACTCATGTTCTCTCATGTTCTTACATGTACGTCCATGTACTCTCATGTTCTTTCATGTACGCTCATGATTTGCCCATGTGTCTCTTGTATAACCAAAATATCATGTTCGTAACGTAACTTGAATAGATCCTTGTGTATTGATTGTGGGTAGGGGTGAGTATAAATGGTCATGTGATTTATCCATCATGTACACTCTGTTACTTCCATGTTTTATCATGTACTACCTAAGCCAATTATATGCCATCTCGTACTCTAAATCACTAGTCACTTACAGTTCTTACTTATCATGTATATATTTCCAGTTATCAAACATCTCTCATGTTTTCATGTACATCTTTTACAGCGTTTCATGTATCTTATTCTATTGCTTGCTTTATATTTCCTGACATGATATAAACTGCATGAGATGTATTGTGCTCGCTCCTGTCCTGACTGGACCTGTTAAAAATATTACAGAGGACGAGGAGGAGGCTGGTCTGGATACTTACTATGGGGCAGCCTTAGATGACACCTATGAGCTGGACCCTCAGGAGGACCCAGCTCTAGCTGAGGATATCACCCAGATTGCCTAGATTAGATTAGTGAGCTTAGTTTCTTTTATGTAGCCTTGAGGCATGTTTAGCTAGACTTTATTCTGAGTTCAGAGATGTATATTCTTTCATTCTGTATCTGAGACCATGTACTTCTGGATATTTGCTGGGATTATCTTAGACTACTTTTCATCTATTTGTTTTCTTGAGTTCTATTTCATATCGTGCTATCTTTTCCTTAGCTGTGATTGAGTTTATTACTACTATGACACCCCCATTCGGGGAGTATAAACTGTTTAGATACATATTGTTAGATATATGTTGACCTAGGACAACGTTCTACCGCCGACACTGCGGCGTAGGCTGGGCGTTGTTACGTTCTCGTACCCTCACAGTGGGTGCGGGTCGTGACACGAAGCTTTTCCCGTACGCCGAAACGATTGACGCCACGGGTAGGCGAGATCCTAAGGAATACATGGTCACCGACAAAAATTCAAGGGAACGCCGATGAGAATTGGCCCAATGACGCTGGCGATCTTGCGCAACTCGAAGATGATCCCTGACTTTTTTGACTACCGCAATTGTCTGAGTAATCATTTTCGGACCGAGCATCTGCCTTTCTCCAACATCATCCCATGCTAGCGGGGATCTGTACTTTCTACCATACGGTGCCTCGAACGGTACCATCCGGATACTGGCTTGGAAACTGTTGTTGTATGAGAACTCCACCAGGTGCAGGTGATCTTCCCACGAACCACCGAAGTCGAATATACATGACCGCAACATATCTTCAAGAGTCTGGATCGTGCTTTCTGACTGACCATCAGTCTACGGGTGATAAGCTGAACTGAACTTGAGATGAGTTCCCAAACTCTCTTGCAGACTGCGCCAAAAGTACAACGTAAATCTTGAATCTCTGTCTGAGGTGATACTGACTGGTACACCGTGAAATCTGACGATCTGCCTGAGGTATATCTCTGCTAGCTGAGCCGTCGACTGACCAACTCTGAACGGGAGAAAGTGAGCCACCTTAGTGAGCATGTCTACTATAACCCAAATAGCATCTCTACTGACCGGGGACCTAGGTAATCCAGTCACGAAATCTATGGTAATGTGCTTCCATTTCCATTCTGGAATCGGCAAGGGATGAAGAAGTCCAGCCGGTCTCTGATGTTCAGCCTTAACTTGTTGGCAAACCAAACACCGAGAGACAAACTGGGCTATCTCCCTCTTCATGACATTCCACAAAACATGTTGCCGAATATCACGATACATCTTCGTGCCACCGGGATGAATGGAATACTGCGAACTGTGAGCTTCTTCCATGATCTCCTGTCTGATATCTCTACTGGGTATACAAAGACTCTTACCCTGTCGAAGTGTACCATCTTCATAAATGCATAACTCTGGCCGTCGTCCTGCCTCACACTCTACTCTGAGTCGCTGAAACTTGAAATCTATTGACTGTGCCATCCGGATCCTCTCGATTATAGTGGACTGAACTTGCATACTGGCCATCAACTCCACATTGGTAGGAAGGAAAACTTCTATACCCATCTTCTGAAGGTCTGCTAACAAATCTGGTTGTGCTGCTAGAAAATAAACTCCGGCTCTTCTGCTCAATGCATCTGCTACAACGTTGGCCTTCCCAGGGTGATACTGCAGGTTGATATAATCTACAAGTAGCTCTAGCCATTTCCTCTGACGTATGTTAAGATCCTTCTGAGTAAACACATACTTCAGGCTCTTGTGGTCGGTAAAATCCTCCACTTTATCTCCATACAAGTAGTATCTCCAAAGCTTAAGTGCAAACACTACTGTTGCTAGCTCCAAGTCATGGTTTGGGTAATTCCTTTCATGATCACGAAGTTGACGTGACGTATAAGCTATTACCTTCCCATGCTGTATCAAAAAACATCCCAAACCACTGCCTGAAGCATCACAATACACTGAGAATTCTCCGGTCCCATCTGGAAGCGTGAGAATGGATGCCGTCATCAAGCCTTGCTTCAACTTTTTAAAAGAATCCTGACATTTTGTCGTCCAAGAAAACTGCACATCCTTACGGGTCAACTGGGTCATAGGTGCTGAAATCGGAGCAAAATCTGAAACAAATCGCCGGTAGTAGCCGGCCAAGCCAAAAAAATTGCGAACTTCTGCGACTGTGCTAGGTACTGGCCACGTCTCAATAGCCACGATCTTCTGGGGATCCACTTCTACTCCTCCTCTGGTGATGATATGACCCAAGTATGAAATACGATCGAGCCAAAATTTGCATTTATTGAACTTCGCGTACAACTGGTGCTCTCTGAGAATCTGGAGGATAACTCTGAGATGCTGCTCATGCTCCGCTTCACTCTTGCTGTAGACCAGGATGTCGTCTATGAACACAATCATAAACTGATCCAAATAAGGCATGAAGATATGATTCATGAGGTCCATGAATACAGCCGACGCATTGGTTGCTCCAAATGGCATAATAAGGAACTCGCAATGCCCATATCTAGATCTGAAAGCTGTCTTCGGGATGTTCTGCTCTCTGACTCTGATCTGATGATATCCTGACCGCAAGTCAATCTTCGAGAATACTGCTGCCCCCTTGAGTTGATCAAACAAGTCATCTATCCTCGGGAGAGGGTATCTGTTCTTGATTGTTACTGAGTTCAAGGTACGATAGTCAACACATAATCTGTACATACCATCCTTCTTTTTTACAAAAAGCATCGGGGCTCCCCAAGGCGATCCGCTAGCACGGATGAATCTCTTGGTCCTAAGTTCTTCAATCATCTTATACAATATCTCCAACTCTGACGGTGCCATCCGGTAGACTCTCTCTGACACTGGTGTTGTTCCGGGGATCAAGTCTATGGTGAACTCGATCTCTCTTTCTGGTGGCATTCCTGGAAGCTCCTCGGGGAAAACATCAGAAAACTCTTCTACAACTCGGGGAAACTGAACTGCTGCTGCTACTGCCATTCGCAATACTGGAGGAGAAGGTTCTACCTCGCCTCTAGAGAACGAAAACTCCGACTCTCCTGGAATACTAAAAATAATCCTGCCAACATGGCAGTCTATTCTAGCATACTGATTCCTCAACCAATCCATCCCTAAAACCACATCATAATCGGCCATCGGGAATTCTATCAACCTAGCAGGAAATTTTCTACTGTTAACTACGATTCGACACGAGAAAAATACTCTATCTACTCTCACAAGTCTGTTACCAGTAAGTATATTGAGTCTTACTGATAATGACTCGGGCTCCATTCCTATCCGTGTCGCGAATCGTGCAGACATAAATGAATGCGAAGTACCAGAGTCAAATAACGCTGATGCCGAAAAGGTGTTGACGAGAATAGTACCTGCTACTACCTTACCCGGCGCTACTCCTTCTTCCCCCATAGTTAAAGCCAGCACTTGTCCTTGTCCTCTGGGTGCCGGCCCCCTCTGCTGGAACCCTCTCTGCCTATTCTGAACTTGAGCCTGGGCATACTGCTGAGGCCTTTGTTGTTAAAAAGCTTGGGTCTGCGTCGGCAATGGCCTCGGAGATGAAAACTGCTGTGGCTGGACTGGTACTGGTGTTGGACCTTTAACCGATGAACTGGTCATGGCTGGTGATGAGTCAGTCCTGAACGGACAGGACCCTAATTTATGGTTCGGAGCTCCATAAAGCAAACATAATCCTTGCACCTTACGACATTCTGAAACAATATGTCCAGGCTTCCCACAATAAGAGCAGCCTATGGTGGAAGGCTGCTTCTGCTTCTGTTGTTGAGGATACGTCGGGGTTGAATGTTGAACCGACGTAACTGAAGCTGTGCTTCTCGGAGCTCCAATGGTCAAAACCCTAGCTGCAAGGCTGGTGCTGAAGACTGGTTCAGCTGGCCGTGGGATCGCTTCCGACCTCCTGTCCTGTCCACAATCCTCTGGGAGGTATATTCATGCCTCCTAGCTGCCCTCAATACTGCATCGAAAGTCTGATGCTCAAACTGCTCTACCGCCAGTAAAATCTCCAGGTGGAGTCCCTGCTGGAATTGCTGAGCTCTGTCAAACTCGGTCGCCACCAAAGTGGGAGCAAACTGACTAAGCCTGGAAAACTCGGCCGTATATCCGTCGATCGTCCTGCCCATCTGCTTTAGATTAGTGAACCTCGTCTGTAGATCATACCGAGCTACAGCGTCAAAGTACTTGGTCTGGAATCTTTTTCGGAATACTGCCCAGACGATAGGTGCCACTAATCCAACGGCCTGTGCCGTCCACCAGCTGTGGGCCAGATCCAATAACTATAGGCGTACTACCGCCACCTTCTCATCCTCGGGCGTCTTCACTACTTCCAGAATAACCTCAGTGTCCTGAAGCTATGCATCAGCAGCAATAACACCCTCACTGCCGTCGAAGAAGGGAGGGTTCAAGCGCTTGAAGCTGTTGGCCGTACTGTTACCTTGATGACCACCTCTGCTCAGAGCATCTTATACTGCCTGGTGTAGGACATTGCCCCGACGATCTTGAGATGCTAACAATGTCCTGATGAGACCCACCAAGGTGCCATCATCAGGCTCAGCAGGCTGGACTGGCTGAACTGGTGGCTCTTGACCCCCCAGTAGGCATGACTCTGGAGGCTACTCCTGAATGTTAGACTTGATCTCCAGGTTGCTGCTGGTCCACTGGAGGTGCTCCGCCTTGTCGATCGATAGGACCATGAATAATGTCGCTGAAGAAGACGACACAGGGAACAATAAGGAAGGACCAGGATAGATCAAAGATACAAGCATGTGATCAGGTCAAGATTTTAGGAATTTAGAGGACACGAGCAGAGATCAAGGATGAGTGCTGATTGAGACATCTATTCGGTAAACCTTCACATATCTTGATTCACAAGACCTGCATAGGCTACCACTTAAACCATGTAACGCCCCAGAGCCAGAATACTGGAGAACGGGGGCGGACATAGCCAGCTACGTATATTGAAGTGCAACCCACCTCGCTATACGGTCACGGCTGTCTAGATACATGAGGGTTTAGCTACAAGCCATCAGTCTCTTATGGTCATGAACAAGCCTATTGTCTCAATTTCAAACAAGTAATAACAGTTACAAGATATCAGAGCACCAAATATACAATAGTAAGGCATCCCATACATTACATATTTGGATGATTATGAAGCTAGTCATACAAAATATGAAGACTAGCAACAGTTTTAGTCATACATGATCAATCCTAGGATTTGTCAACCATGTTACAGCCCTTAGGCAGACAATAAGTAAAGTGCAATCGAGCTAACACGTGCTCGTCGGCTAAATGCCTCAAAAGAATACTTTTACAATAGAGTGGGAGAGCCAAAGATAAAACTCACTCGTTGCCCGGATTATGCTTGGTGGTCACCATTGGACTGGAAGGTCGGTAGCTCCTCTGGAGCTGCTCCAAAATCTGGTCATACAAAACCAGCAGGGTCAGATCCCAGAAAGAGCAAGTGCCACAAAGGGGCTTCCTTAAGAACTAAAACCAGCATATCAGAAATAAATATTAAAAGTAATTATGAAAGAGCCTAGTAATAAAAGAAACAACAACAATCGAATTTGAGTACGAGGGAACCATCAAGTAGCCAGGTCACAACCTTTAAACCAAACAAGGACTGGGGTTGTAACCCTTCACCTGAATAGAACTCCGTCTCTAATTCTTGTTGGTAAGGTAAAACATGACGAGCATGATGTAGGGTGCAATAAGACAATAAACGAAGAGAGGACAGAACCGCTCTTGGAGCCAGGTTACAATCCTTAAACCAAACAAGGACCGGGGTTGTAATCCTTCGCCTGAACAGAACTTAGCCTCTGATCATTATTGTTGAAGGTGACAATCATGCGATCATACTTGAAACGTTCGTGCACTGAACCTACACCATATGACACCGAATCAGACTCCATCCATTCGTTCACGGCCAATCAATGACTACGGCTTTCTATATTAACTAACTAGGGTTATCACAAGCCTAGTTACTAGCAATATACAGTGAGATGCTCCTCCAGCCATAAGCCCTGCAGCTAATCCAGATTATCCAGGCGACTTGGATTCATTAAGCAATGCCTCGTTCTTTTCCATATATCAGTGAATCTAGACATGTGCCCTACTCGTCGGCAGGCTACAAGTACAACAATGGTTGCCGGAATAACGGGATCGCCTGTAACTAGGGAAATCTCTTATGACTACTGAATTATTCTAGTTATTAGTCTTAGCCATTCAGTAGGTACCCATGACCTTGGTACTCAGGGGTCCCTGTCCTATACATGATGCAAGACAATACTGGTTCATTTGTACAAACACAATCGCCCACGGTGTCTAGGCCATTCCTTCTTGTCACGTCATGCTAGCCTTCGCAACAGCATATCAAGATATATTATGCCAGGTTTACTTATCAAGAGTGTGCCACGACGGGCCACTATCATGTCATGTTACTTGTCAATCATCCTTGTCATGAGTGCGCCACAACGGGCCACTGTCATGTCATGTTACGTAATCAGAATTAACAATGGTATAAGTATAATGTAACAACTAAATAGAAAAAGGGGTGCAAGGGCTATGGGAGGAGTCATACGGCTCAGAGGACAGGGGCATGCAGCTCGAGAGGGGGAGCAGACTCATACGATCGGGGGGGAAAGAGCGCATGAAAGGGGCCAGGGGTTAGAGGCTCATGCGGCTAAGGGTGACGGGCTCATGCGGCAGGGGCTCATGCGACAATAGTTAGAGATAGCAATGCGGCTAAGTCGAGCAAGCCATGCGGCTCGGCTAGAAGAAGCCATACAGCAAGAAGGGGACAGGCTCATGCAGCTGGAGGAAAAGGGCACATACGGTTTAAGGACAGCAGGCTTATGCGGCAGAGGAATCGAGTTCATGCGGTTCAAGCCAACTTGAGTCATGCGGGTGAAGGTCATACGGCAAAGGCTATACGGCAAAGGAAAACAAAGCCATGCGGCTGAGTCGGGCAAAGTCTTGCGGCTGAGTCGGGCAAAGTCATGCGGCTCGGATGACTATGCGGCCAAAGAGGAGCCGCAGGGGATCTAGCCGCATGAAAAATCATGCGGTCAAGCACTGTTCTTCTTCTCTACTTTTTCGAGAATAAGAACCATAAAAGCCATCTCTACAACCTGGAACACTCAAAACTTGAAAATAACAAGGTTTAATAGATCAAAATCCAAGAAATTCAAAAATACAACAAGCTTAGATCTACACAAAATGAGCCATGGAAATTAAAAGTGCTAAGTACTAAAGTGTCTTAGAATCTTGTGAGGAAGACAACGGAACGATAAAAATAGAGTTCCTCCATGAAGCGAGATACACTTGCCTAAGCCTCTCTCTCTCTCTCTCAGGATAGGTGGAGAGTAATGGTGAGGAAGAAGAAGAGTTATGAGGATTAATGGAAGAGAGAGTGGTTAGGTGGCTTATAAAGGAAGAGAGTGGGTGGTAGGTGGGGTTGGTCCACATGCAAAACCAAACCAAGCAAACCGAACCGAACCAAGCAAATAAAATTGCCAAAATAAACCACGCAATGAGACTTGCAATTATGAGTCAAAATATGTACACGTATACCCAAAATACGTAATACGAACTACGAGCGCTACATTACCTTAGTCAGATCAGTAGCAACTCAACAAGAAGAAGGAATAGTAGCGGCAATGGAAGAAGTTCAAGTTTCGAAGATAGTTGATGAGTTTATTGACATATTTCCCGAGAAACTTCCAGGTCTACCACCTACTAGAGATATTGAGTTCAGTATAGAATTAGCACTTGGAACTAAACCGATATTGGATCGAGTTTATAGAATGTCGGATTCAGAGCAGGCCAAGGTGTATCAGTACATAGAGGAACTGAAGGCGAAAAAGTTTATTCGAGACAGCGAGTCACCATGGGCAGCACCAGTGGTACTTGTAGGAAAGAAGGATGGGTCATCAAGATTGTGCATTGACTACAGAAAGCTCAACACGACAACAGTAAAGAACATGTACCCACTACCAAGGATCGATGACTTGTTTGATCAGTTGAGCAGAGCAAGAGTTTTCTCTAAGATAGATCTTCGGTCAGGGTATCATCAAGTTAGAGTTTGAGAAGAGGATATTCCCAAGACAACATTCAGGTCGAAGTATGGGCATTACGAATTCCTAGTTATGCCGTTTGGTTTGACCAATGCTCCAGTAATATTTATAGATTTGATGAACCGCATCTTTATGCCATAATTAGATCAATTTATCGTTGTGTTCCTCGACGACATTACTCAGCTAGCGAAGAAGAGCATGAAGATCACATCAAGAAAGTGTTACAGGTTCTGAGAGAGAACCAGTTGTATGCCAAGCTCAGCAAATATGAGTTTTGGTCAGACCGTATTTCATTTTTAGGGCACATCATATCAGGGGCTGGAGTGGCAGTGGATCCCAAGAAAGTAGAAGCAGTAGAAAGTTGGCCAATGCCTAAGACCGTAGCAGATGTGCGAAGTTTCTTGGGATTGGCAGGATATTACAGAAGGTTCATATCAAACTTTGCAAGACTTTCAGCACCCATGACCCGCTTGACACGAAAGGATGTGCCATTCGTCTGGTCAGCAGAATGTCAGGCATTATTTGAGAATTTGAAGCAGAAGTTGATATCGGCACCTATTCTTACATTACCAGTTGGACCCGGAGGTTTTACTGTATATTATGACGCGTCAGGAAAGGAACTTGGGTGTGTCCTAATGCAACATGGAAAGGTGATAGCGTATGCATCTAGGCAACTTCGAGACCACGAGAAAAATTATCCGACCCATGACTTGGAGTTGGCGGCAGTAGTATTTGCTTTGAAGCTATGGAGGCATTACTTGTACGATGATCGAGTGGACATGTACACAGACCACAAAAGTCTGAAGTACATCTTTACTCAGAAGGAACTGAACATGAGATAGAGAAGATGGTTAGAGTTGATCAAGGATTACGACGTGGAGCTTCAGTATCATCCAGGCAAGGCTAACGTGGTAGCAGATGCTCTTAGCATGAGAGGTGGCACATTTATGTTGATATCACAAAAACATATTTTAGAAAACCTTTTAGAGATGGGCATCGAGGTTATACTTTCTAGTAATGTATAAATTCTGGCAAGTCTACGAGTTCAATCCGACTTGGTAGACAGGATCAAGGCGGCTCAGGCACATGACCCAAGGATTCAGAGGCTTAGGATAGAATGTGAGTCAGGGCTTAGGAATGAGATGAAAATTCATGAAGATGGTACACTTAGATTTGGATCACGTCTATGTGTGCCAAGTGGAGATATCAGACAAGAGGTTATGGCAGAAGCCCACAGTTTTCAGTATTCTATACACCCTGGAGGGACCAAAATGTACCAAGATATCAAGCAGCACTTCTGGTGGAACGAAATAAAGAGAGAGATAGCTGTAGGTCCTAAAAAAATCAAGTTGCACCCATCAACAAAGCCATAGCATCAAGAAATACAACTTTCAAATGAACTGCACAGGCATCAGATTGCACGTCATTCAGATTGCGCACACTTTTAACTGCGCAAGCTGACGTGGCAATATCATTATTACCTGACACAATCAAATCTTCTGACAGCTGACAGCACAAAGAACGAGGAGACTGTTCGTTTATTGCGCCGCACAGCGCTCGAAGACAGCTGTACATGCAGCACAATCCAGTGCCTGCGCAATCTAGCCCAGCGCAATCCATCCCAGCGCAATCCGAAGTCAGGCAATTCATGTGGTGCACTTCATCATGACAACTGACAAAAGTACACGTGGCTTTCATGCCATCAATTGCTCGTTACGTGACAACCGTCTTCACACAATCATGCGCATTTCAATCAAATGATGCCATGTGTCCAAGATAGTTGGCCTACGACCAGACAACTGCCTGCGCAGTTTGATATTGTGCAATCCAGTTCCTGCGCAATCCAACTAGCGCCATCCAGAATAACTAAAAGTTAGTTATTTCCAGAACTCTATAAATAGAGTTTTAAGTCTTCATTCAAGGGGATCAGACATAAAGTTCAGAAATATCAGAGAGTTCAGGAGTTCTTGCCCAAGTGCTGCTGCATTCTTCCGAGGCTTTTGCCTTCAACTTCAGAGGCTACCATCTTCAAAGTTCACATCGTCCAAGGGATAAAGCAATCGTCTTCTAGATTGGATTTCTACAGTTGTACTTTTCCAGAATTCTTGTAATCTTTACAAAGTTTGTATCAATAAAGTTTCATACTTTTGTTTTTACAAATAAAATGGTGACTCTGTTGGGGACGACTTTCTTCTCCGATGAGGAAGTGACAACTCAATGTGACGTTGCGTCTATCGGGAAGACGCAGAAGACGCTGGTTGTGAAGGTCAACCAGACGGCCTATGAAGCCATGATCAACTCCAAGACCACCCCCCACACTGCAACAACTTCTGCCATGAGCAAAGTACGTCCTGTATGGGTCCCCAAGAATGCTGCACAGTCTGGCAGTTCTGTCGCCAAGGCTGCCGCGCAATCGTTGGCGCAGTCTGCTTCAAAGACTGCTGCACAGTCTGCCAGCAAGACTGCTGCACAGTCTATCCATTCTGCCACCAAGTTTGGTACGCAATTTGCTGTTTCAACTGCTGTATAATCTGTCTCAACTACTCATGCGCAATCTGCTGTTGCCAGTGCACAAGAGACTTCATATGCTGTCATATCAAGGTGCAAAACTCCTCTGTCTCTGGCGCAGTTGGCTGCCAATCTTTCTGCGCAAACCAACACTCCAGCAACTAGAGTGTATCCTAAATACTCTGTGGCCAGAACTCCTGATGCACAAACCACAGTGTCTGTGGCCAAAACCAGAAAGTCATCTGCCAAAGACTCTCCTGCGCAACCTGCCAGTGCGCCATCTACTCATGTGCAAACCATGTCTGCGCCATCCAAGAGAGACAGCCATTTGGCTAATCTCTCTTCTTCTTACAACAAGGGGAAAAGCTCTGCTCCTCTCAAACACCCAGTTGCTCCTGCATAATCCACTGGAGGTAGTCTTTTGGCTATTCCTCCTCCTCTCCAGAACAAAAAAAAAGGCCCTTTGGTCTTTTCTCAAACTTCCTCGTCTCTTGACTTGGAAGACAACAGAGGAAAACACTCTTTAGCTAACCCTTCTTTCCAAAACAAAGGAAAAGGCCCTTTGGTCTTTTCTCAATCTTCCTCGGTCTTTACCGTTGAAGATCAAACTGAATGTGCTCCGGCATCAGTCAGTACAAGAACCCTTTCTCACAAGGATTCTTCTTCTCTCCTTGCTAAAGGGAAGTGTACTGATCAGAGAGGTATTCTACCTACTCCGGTAGCAGAGTTCCAAGATCTCCCAACTCTTAAAATCTTCCGTTCAAGACAAGGAAAACTGTTGGTGTCTCAGACAGAAACCCCTGGGGGTGAGTTTGCTGACTTAAGAACTTATCTTAACAGGCCAGCTTCGGTGAAACGTAAACAACCAATGCCGAAGACCAACCATCATCAGAAGCAAACTTCCAGGATCAAGAATCTGGACACCTATGCCAATGAAATGAGCACTTTCCTGTATACTCAAGGGACAAAATATTTAAAGAACCGGAACCATGTTCCGAATGTTATCAAAAAACATATCCCTCGAACTTTTCCTCGTCCCGTTGCTGTTCCCGATCTCTGAGAACACCTCAAGCAAAAATGGAACAACATCCCAACATCTTCAGTGCAACCACTTGGACATCACTGTAACCACAAAGTTGTCATCAAGTGTTGTTGTCAAACAACAAGACGATCTGTCTTCGATCATCTGAACTTTCCTAACTCTGAACCTATGTCTGAGGATGAAGACGAGGTTTTGTACGCCTCCGTCAACATGACTTCCAGAGACACTGGGGGTAGGAAGTGCTCTAAGCACGGGAAACCTCGCAGGCCAAGCCAGCGGTATTTGGATCTACTTCAAGAATCTTCTGAAGGAGTTTTCCAACACACCCGTTCCCGAAGCCGAGATATAATCGGTCAAAGGAATCTTCAAGATCCCTCTGGTCATTTCCTTCCTTCTCATTCAGGGGATGATTCTTTCTCCGATTATGATGCATACAGCGAAAGCTCAGAGCGGACAGTGTCCTCCACTGTGTCCAGAGAAGTGACAGCTTATGTTGTCAATGAGGACCCAGATGCTTCCAGTTCAGCTAGTCAAGAACAAAGAATAGCTGCACTAGAAGATAAGTTGAAGACCATGGCTGAGATGGTCGCAAGTATGCATTCCATCATTGTGGCTCAGCACACAGTACCACCGACCGTACCTCCTACAAATCCTGAAATCATAGCATTATCGGTGCCTACCAATGCTGGACTGGGGGTAGCACCTACTCAAGTACCTCCTGTACAAGTCCAACCTACACCCAGTCAATCAGGTGCTGGAGGTAGTGCTTATCATGATATTCCTTCTTGTAACACCGTGGTTCAGCATGCTCCTTCTACATCAGTAGAAGATGCCAATGAAGCTGTCAAGCTCCTACGCACTCAGTTCGAAGCTTTCAAGGAGAAGGACAACATGCAAAGGTTGGGGATCAAGCAGCCCTACCCAGTTGAATGAAAAGAAGTTCCATTTCCTCCGAAGTACAAGATCCCAACCATCTCGCTGTTTGATGGCAGTACATCTCCCAGTCAGTTCATTAACCACTTTGAGGTTATGACTGTCCAACTTCAACCAAATGACGTTCTTCTTACCAGAGTATTCGTCGGCTGTTTAGCTGGCGTAGCATACGATTGGTACAGAAGCTTGCCTGATGGTTGTATCACCTCCTTCTCTGGCTTAAAGCAAATCTTCTTGGAATGATTCTATGAGAGAATCAATGACATGACTATGTCAGCCCTCAATAAAATCAAACAAAAGCATAATAAAACTGCTGAGAGTTTCATTGAAAGGTTCCGACGGAAAGCTTTGAAAATGCCTCATGGGACTCCGACCGCTGTCACCATAGACACTTGCAAGGCAAATCTTTTGCCTATCATCAGCATGTGGACGGGGTCTACTCAGTTCCAAGACTGGCCATCTTTTATTGTCAATGCTAAAGCCGCTGAAGTTAGCGCTGATAAATTCAAGCAGCTAGGGGTACAAATGTCTAACCCTGACCGGGATGAACACCAAACATCATGTGGCGGTAATCGTCAGAACAACCGCAAAGCAAAAGAAACTTTGAACATCAATTTGAACAAGAATAAAGAATCTCTGGCGGTTAACGTAGCTCCCCCTATGTCTACTTCCACTCCTTCTGCACCTCCACCAAGGGAACCTCGTCCTAAAGTAGAATATTCCTTTGACGAGAATGACACTGCTAGCATGTTTGATTGCTTGATCAAAAGCAATAAAATCCAACTTCCAGATCCTAAGAAGTCCGATGAAGTTGGTAAGACTGATCATCCTAAGTACTGTATTTTTCACAGGTTCATCGGACATCCCACTCGAGCATGTTACGTGCTCAAAGGCAAAATCCAGGAGCTGATCAATGCCGGCGTTGTCACTCTACAACAAGATGAGAAGACCGTTACCGTAAATATGGTTTCAGTCCAATTTGGTGACTTTCCACCCCAGATGGTGCAGCACGGCATCATTCCTATTCCCAAAGCTACTCTTGAGATTGAGAATCTCCCTCCTCCACGAAGTGAAGGTCTCGTCCCCTTGTCTCTTGACAATGGCGAGATTATGTAGATTCATCCGGATCTTGCTTCAGAGTTTGAAGTTCTCTCTTCCTCCAAGAAGAAAGACCGCTCTAAAGGCAAGACAAAGATTTGCAATATGGTGTCTTTTGACCCCATAGTTGATGAAGAAATCTTGCTAGGCACCAGATCAGGGAAAGCCTATCTGAAGGATTATCCCGAAACTCAAGAGAATCCTGCTTCTTCTTCTTCTAAGCCTGCTCCAGTGCAGCCTGCTTCTACTGAGGATATTTCTACTGCATCTTCACCGGTTGTAGTGTCTATTCCTCCCAAGCCGACGGTCGCTGACAAAGGCAAACAGCAAGTCCGCTTTGATAAACCTTTGAAGAAGTTATCTCCTTCTGGACTTGAAAAGCCTTACAACTTTGACATCATAGCCCAGTTGGCTAATACACCGGCCCGGCTGTCAATCTTCGAGCTCTTACGCCTCTCTAAAGAGACTCGGGAAACTCTGAGCGAGGTTCTCATGCAAGCAGAAACCTGTCTAGCCCTGCTTAAGAAGCCGGAAGCAGAACCAGTCTCTTGCCTTCATTGTCATAGTGTGTTGGAGTTAATTCCAAACATAACTTTCACTCAAGATGACATGTTAATGGAAGACAATAGGCACGATCGTCCTCTCTACTATACAGGATATGTCGACTCGATGAAAGTCGATCGTATTCTGATAGATCCAGGGTCTGCCCTCAGTATTATGCCAAAGACAATATTAGATGCGCTGAAGATTCCAGTGCATAGTCTCTCCAGTACAATCACCACTATTCTCGGGTTCAACCAGGGAAGGAGTGAACCTTTGGGCAAGATCCGTCTAAAACTCCAAATAGACAATCTTCGCACAAAGGTTACCTTCTATATCATTGACAATCATGGTTGTTCTTACAATACTTTGCTAGGAAGACCATTTCTGCACGAGCATAACATTGTCCCTTCGACTCTCCATCAATGTTTTAAATATGTTGATGATAATGGAGAGGTACAAAAGGAGGTTGCTGATCTCTATCCTTTTAAAGGCATTGAAGCATACTGTAATGATGCACGTATGTACAAGGATGAATTCATGAAGGTTGTCCTATCTCTGGACACTGAAGAAGAGCAAGAAACAGTGCCTAATGACACCCTCATCATTCCTGTCTAAGGGCGTGTTTCCCGTCCTCAATCTTCCAAGCCCCTGGCTATTCACTTGCCAGTCCAGAAACAATCTATTGATGAAGATCAGGACAAAAAGGAGCTCATCTCCTCTGAGCCGCTTGTTATCGACCTCCATCGTAATAAGGAAAAAAGACAACTCACCTCTTCTGAGCCACTTGTTATTGATTTAACTCATAACAAGGACAAAAGGGAGCTCACCTCCTCTGAGCCGCTTGTTATAGACCTCCGTCGTAACAAAGCCAATCCTCCTCCACGTTCTTCTTCTCCCCCTCTTGTAATCAATTTGACCAAGCCTGCTAAGTCTAAAGGTCCTGCTGTAAATACCAATGTACAAATCAATGAAAAAGCACCTAATTTCCAGTATACTGATGTCATTTATCATGCTAAATGCTATTTGGATATGTTAGATAGCTATCAGTCATTTACAATAGGAGTTGTGCAATCTCTTCAAACAGAAGTTTCGTGTGAACACCCAAAGGATTCATATCGTATTGTTCCCGCTCGTAAGAAAGGCAAAAATCCAGTACTCTTTAGTAAAAGATCGGAACAACAATTCAGTTATACGGATGATAGCAAAGTCAACGACACGGGACATCTTCAATTCCGTCGTTACAGTCAGCAATCAAAAGACATCATCCGAAAGATGGGTTACGACTTCAAGAGTGGCCTCAACTACGGTAAGGGTAGAAAAACTTATCTCCGTACGGCTGTTCCGAAAGGAAAGTCAGAGATGTATTACAGCAGGACCAAAAAAGGTCTTGGATATGCTTCTCCCCCATTATTATCCCTAGCAGGCTCTGAATCTGATAGTGAATAGCGTTCTAACTCTTCTGATTCCAGATCATGGGATTCTGACACCAGCATCGGTCAAGTTCATAGGCTGACTGTATCTTCTAACATGGTCTCCATCAAACTTCTAGAAGGCTATGACGAGGATGTTGAAGAAAGTTCTGAAACAGATCCTTGGGCTCAACGAATGGATATCTAATAGGAACTCCGATTCGAACAAAGAGAACCACCTACTGAAGATCAATTAGTTCAAATTGATGTAGGGGAGAGCGGGTCACCTCGTCCAATTTTCATCAGCAAGAATCTCCCAGAGGCAGACAAACAAGAATTAATTCTTCTGATTAAAGAATACATTGATGTCTTTGCCTGGAGTTATGAAGACATGCCAGGACTAGATCCCAAAGTTGCTACTCACAATCTGAATATCCTGCCGAATGCAAAATCGGTCTAACAACAACAACGGCATTTCAAGCCAGAAATGATGGATGTAATTGACGATGAAGTCAAGAAGCTCATCGCTTGTGGCTTTATTCTAGAAGAACAGCATCCTGATTGGGTAGCTAATGTTGTCCCAATTTTAAAGAAAACCGACAAAGTTCGAGTCTGTATCGATTTTCGGGATCTTAATGAAGCATGTCCAAAAGATGAATTTCCTCTCCCTATCACGGACGTCATGATCGACAACACTTGTGGGTTCGAAAGAATATCTTTCATGGACGGATTCTCCGGATATAATCAGATTCGGATGAATCCTGAAGATGAGAAGCATACTTCTTTCCACACTCCTCGTGGAGTCTACTGCTATACTGTGATGTCATTTGGTCTCAAGAACGCTGGTGCAACATACCAACGAGCAATGAGTACCATCTTTCGAGATCATCTGCGCAAGACTGTCGAATGCTACGTTGATGATATTACTGTCAAAAGTCATCTAAAGGAAGATCATATCCAAGACTTGAGAACTATCTTCAATCTCATGCGCCAACATCAACTCAAAATGAATCCCACCAAGTCATTCTTGGGTGTTTCTAGTGGCAAATTTCTCGGCTTCGTCATTACCTCTAAGGGTATACACGTGGATCCTGAGAAGATCAAAGCCATTCAAGAGATGCGTCCTCCACGCAACCTAAAAGAGCTACGAGGATTCCAAGGTCGACTTGCGTACATCAGGAGATTCATTTCAAATTTGTCTGGACGCTGCAGACCATTCACTCAACTAATGAAGAAGGGTGTATCTTTCGTTTGGACCGAAGAATGTCAACGAGCATTTGATGACATAAAGCGGTATCTCATGAACCCACCAGTCTTGGTGCCACCGATCTCTGGCATACCATTCTTAATGTATGTCCGTGCTATGGACCATTCATTGGGTGCTTTACTCGCCCAAAAGAATAAAGAAGGCCATGAACAAGCTATCTATTATCTCAGTCGTACTATGATTGGTGCTGAACACCGTTATAGTCCGGTCGAAAAGGAGTGCCTAGCTCTTATGTTCGCTGTTCAAAAGATGAGGCATTACATCATTGGTCAAACTATTCATGTCATATCCCGAGTTAATCCTCTTCGGGTACTCATGAAAAAGCCCAGCACACTCAACTCTCGGTTGGCAACATGGGCCATTCTGCTAGCCCAATATGACATGGTATATGTTCCTCAAAAATCTGTCAAAGGTCAAGCTCTAGCGGATTTCTTAGCAGCTCATCCTGTTCCAGAGACGTCCAAACTCTATGATGAAATTCCAGATGAGACATTGGAAACTAATACAATCTCTAAAGAATTTTCTACTTGGCGACTATTCTTTGATGGTGCATCCAGGATTGGACCCAATGGTGCTATTGTCGCAGGAGTTGGAGTTGTCCTTGTTTCTCCAGACGGGTCAGCTATTCAAAGAGCATACTCCCTAGATGAGCCTTGCTCCAACAATGTGGCAGAATACAATGCTCTACTCATTGGTCTTCAGCTTGCCAAACAACTTGACATCGAGTATCTTGAAGTCTATGGTGACTCTAAGCTGGTAGTTAATCAGGTAAGAGGGACTTATGAAGTTCGCCATTAAGATTTACTGTCTTACTATGAAGCTGCAATCAACATGGCTACATCATTCAAAGCCTTCTTCATTGAATATGTACGCCGAGCTTGTAATACTGAGGCAGATGCTTTGGCCAATCTTGCAGCAGTCTTAGCTATCCCCATTAGGAGACAACAAGTGGTGGTCATCTCTAAACGAGAATTGTTTTGCGTCGAAAATAATCGTAATATCGAGTTCAGTAATCTTACTGAAGCCAATGTTATCGATGAAGATTGGAGAGCTCCGTTCATCGACTTCGTAGTTCATGACATACTCCCTGAAGATCCCAAGGAGGCTACGAGTATTCGTCGGCGGTCTCTCCGATTCTATTACAATCAGACTACCAAGACTCTCTATCGACGGACTTATGATGGCCTACTCTTACGTTGTCTAGCTGGTGATGAAGCAAAGCAAGTATTGCGTGAAGCTCACGACGGTGTCTGTGGAGCACATCAACCCGGTCCTAAACTACAGGATCGCATCCGACGTATGGGTTACTACTGGCCCTCTATGGTATCTGATGCCATCGAATATGCGAGGAAATGTCGAGCTTGTCAAATCCACGCAGATTTTATTCATCAACCATCGGAGTTCTTACATCCGACGGCTGCCTCCTGGCCTTTCGAAGCTTAGGATATGAACATCATTGGTCCCATCAATCCTCCTTCTTCTAGAGGATATCGGTTCATACTAGCAATAACCGACTACTTCTCTAAGTGGGCTGAAGCTATACCTCTGGCTGAAGTCAAGACCAGCAGTGTCATCAACTTCGTCAAACACCATGTCATCTATCGATTTGGTGTACCTCGAAGGATCATCCACGACAATGGACCACAATTCATCATCCAGAAGTTTACGAGATTCTGCGATAATCATCGGATTGACAATGTTGCTTCTACAGCCTTCAATCCTGCTGCTAATGGATTAGCTGAAGCTTTCAATAAAACCATTATCAAGCTCCTCAAGAAGTTTGTATCTGCTAACAAACAAAACTGGAGTGAAAAGCTTGGAGAATGTCTTTGGGCTTACCGCACTACAGTCCGCAATCCCATAGGTTTTACACCATTCTCTCTGGTGTACGGTTGTGAAGCAGTTCTTCCTCTAGAACTTCAAATTCCTTCTTTAAGGATTGTCATTGCTAATGAACTCACTACAGAGAATAACAATCTCCTCCGACTTCAAGAATTAGAAGCGCTCGATGAAAAGCGGCTATTGGCTCAACAGCATATTGAGTTATACCAAGCCCGTATTTCGAAGACTTTCAACCGCAAAGTTAAAGTCAAAGCCTTTCAGCAAGGAGAACTTGTTCTAACAGTAAGACGTCCTATGACAATGACTCACTCGAGCAAAGGCAAGTTTGATACGAAGTGGGAAGGACCGTATATTGTCAGCAAAGTCTTTTCAAACGGAGCTTATCAACTTTCAGAGTTAGATGGTCGAGTTGCAATGATGCCTATCAATGGCAAATTTCTTAAGAAATATTATGTATAAATGTAACAGAGATTTTATGTAAATAAGATCAGACAGTTCAGAAATAAAGTTGAATTTTTATTTCATCATAAATGTTGTTACGTGATATCAAGGAAGGTCACTATCGTCCTTTTCAACATTGGGACGCGGACCATTGCAATCCTTATCAAAGACATAATCAGCAAAAGAGTCGAGGACATCCTTGCTCGAGCCTATCAGGAACTTGCAAGCATCTATCCTCATGGCCTCTTCCTCTTCAGTCTTCCCTGGTTCAAGCAGAAAGTCCAGGATATCCCTCGGTGGTTTGGGTGCAGACGAACCTTCGCCTGCTTCCGTCTGCTTTGGCTGGACTGGTTCGGCAAGATGTTCTTTAATGCCTGCGTCAACCTTTGGGGTGACTTCAGCCTTCTTGGATGCATCTTCGGATGACATCTTTATGTTGAAAAGTGGAAATGATCATTCCTTCCAGATTTATGTTCTATTTATAGGCAGAGATTCTCAAGACAACAAAATGACACATTCATCTGACGGTTCATCCGTTCATCATCATCTGACGGTTCATCCGTTCATCATCATCTGACGGTTCGCCCGTTTATTAATTTATTCGACGGTTCATCCGTTCATCATCATTTAACGGTTCATCCGTTCATTAATATCAGACGGTTCATCCGTTCATTCACATTCATCCGACGGTTCGCCCGTGCATTCATTATCATTTGACGGTTCATCCGTTCATCATCACCTGACGGTTCATCCGTTCATCAGCATCTGACGGTTCACCCATTCATTTGATGGTTCATCCGTTCATTCAATTTATTTGACGGTCTATCCGTTCATCCTGACGATTCATTTCGTTCATTCACACATTTTGACGATTCATTACGTTCGTTTATCCACATCAGCAATTTATCGTCCTCGATTAAGTTGTCTATTTGAAATAATAATAATCGACAAATTATATTCTGCCACGTCCACATTACCTCTGAGCAGATATAATAAATATGATTATTTTTTACAATCAAGAAATATATCATGTCCTGCACCTCTGAATATATTTTCTATCGCTATTATTTATATCTGAATAAGATATACAATAAATAATAGAGCCACAACAAAATGTCTTTTTATTGATCAAGTTTAAGACATTACATACATAGCATAAAGAAAGACAAGAAGATACAAGATGTTCTTTCTACTGAGATGGAGGCGTCATCAGATTGGTAATCTGTTGTTTCAGAATTTGCAACCGTTCTTCGCGAGAGGCCATCACTCTCCTCCTGGCCTCTTCCATCCCAGATTCTTCATTAAAAACGGGCATGGTTACCATTCGGCGAGTGATTTCAGCATCATGAGCTGCTACATACTCGTCTCTTTCCTGAGTTAGAGCACCAATTTGTTGGACTGCAGTCTGATGCTCGGTAACTTTATTTTCCAATTCCTCTTGGAGACGAGCAATCTCCACTCTCAGCTCGGCAATCCTTCTCTCTTTTCTCTCAGCAGTTGAGATCACCGATGCCAACTTGGAATTATACTCAGCAGATTTAGTAGAATAGGCATCCAAAAGGTTCTGGAGGTTCACTCTTTCAACTGCAGCTGCCTGAGCCATCTGTTCAAACTCTGCTTGTACTAAGGGTTCTACTTCTCCATTATTGAGCTCTTTATAGTTCTTTATTGAAGCTTCCAGCTTATTTAATATGTGGTCAAAAAAAGTGGCCTGGGGCTCGTCACCTTGCTCCCGGATGGCCTTTACTAAAAAAGAGGTCGGACCTCTAACCATGTAAAAATCAGCGTCTTCTTTGTCCATCATTCTATTGATCAAAGGCCCCAAGGACTCGAAGAAGCATTTGGTGAATGATTGGATGACAAGCTGATTAATCGCCAGAGCACCAGGAGTTGCAGCTACTCATGTTGATGACGAGGCAGCAGGACGTTCAATTTCTCGGGTCTGAACGGAAGGCACTATGAATAAGGGAACTAAAGTGGAGCTGGTTGCTCCTCCTGGTTGTTCCTCTGCAAAATTAAATATTGTCACTTTGCCTGTCATTTGGCTATTGATAAAGAGAATCAAAAGTGAAAACAGTCTTACCATGGTTCGATCCAGCAATAGGCCTATCATCTGCAGGAACAGACTCTAGCTGAGCAGAAGTAGCTTCAGACACTACTGCCTGACTACTTCCTGCTTCAGAGCCACAGGATAAATGACGACTGCTACTAGCAATCGTCGTCGCAAGAACTATGTCTATGCACACTGGAAGTGCTGGAGAAGCTTCGATTTCTGTATAGAATACACATAAGGATGTCAGCTATCAATCTATTTAAAAGAAAATTCCTAATTTCATTCTATACCTTGGGGATTAGCAGCGGGAGTTTCCTCCAGAGTCGTTTCTTCGTCGGCTATCTTTTCCGGAGATGATTGCACTTCAACATCCTTTTCAGGATCTAAAGTGTCATCAACACCTCCGGGAGACATCTGCACATCAGCATCCAAGGTGTCGTCAATTGCTATGGGAGATACATGCTCTTCCTCATCTCCTTCAAGATTTTGTATATCTTCATTAGCTTCTGAGGAAGTGCTCTCTCCATTTTCATCTTGCTCCGGTATCTCCTCACTGGCAGGTGCAGTGGCTTGGTCAACATAATCCTCCTGTGAGCCGAAGTCACAGTCTTCTAAAGCCTGGATCATCAAACGATCTTCCTCCTCACGGTTTGCTCCCGGTGTGGCAGGAAGATGAGTTTCTGCTGCTGCTGACAATGGAGATTGCAAAGGTTCATGCTCTGTTTCTATAATATTGTCTCTAGACTCTATAGACTCATCTCTCCGGTCAATCTCTTCTCTCTCCTCAATATCCTTCCTCTGTTCTGGACTAGGAGTTTTATGTCCAACCTCAGAAATAGGAGATGGAGATGGCATAGTGAGCCCAGCTACAGCGTTCGCTACTACCGAAGACAAAGCTTGTCTAGGAGGAGAAACTGTTATCTTCTGTCTTCTGTGAGCCATCTTCTTCCTTCTATGTAGAGGCCTCTCAGGGCTCTCTATGTTTACTATATCGACTTGTTTATGAATAGAGGATGGTGTAGCGGCTTCATCTCGAGTGGACTCGGCCAATTGTCTGGATTGTGATCTCGTCGTAACCTTCTCTGAAGAATGTTCCAGAATTAGTTTCTTCTTCACAATGGGGGCAGGAGGCTCTTCCCTTCTTCTTTTCTTTTCCTTGGCCGGAGATTTAGCAACCTTCAGAGAGACTCTTATAGGTTGATTAACTTCCTCAGGGAAATTGACTTCCCTGGAAGCCTCCAGTGGATCATCCACTGGTTCGTGTTCCTCATCATTGTTAGGAGCCAGTACATCAGTTGCTCCCTTCCTCAGACGGTTTGTCGTCACAAAACTATCCACAAGGCTAAAGTTTTTGGCAAAAGTGTTGGCAGCTGTATAAAACTGTGAATATGTGTATAGCATTCTTGGACCAGCATTATTCCTGTGTGGCATCGAGAACACTGCCCGTGTGTCTCGAGCATTGTAGTAAGCCCACGCTCTGGCTCCGTCGATTAAGTATCATGTTCCTCGTAAGCAAGTTATTGCATTCCCCACGTGGAACTGGTCATATCCAAATTGTCGAGCGAAGCGACTCGGCAAATATGGCTCCAGAAAGCATTCTTTCTCAAATCTATATACTAGATGTGACGGTCTGATTGCCTTCAACCATTCAAAAGTTATTCGACTTATAGGCTGCCTCCCAAGGTCAACCATGTTTGGTGCCATGAATTCATAACCCGTTGGAGGGGGAGTACAAAGAAAATTCCATCCTCTGCCTAGATTTAAAGTGCGTCTGCAATCTTTCAGGCTAGTGTATAGCCATCGGCTCTGTGAGAACCGGCACAGAAAACTGCCATCCACTGCCCCCATGGCAGGATTCATCAGAGATGGATGGTGCAAGAGTAGCCATCCGAATAAGTAAGTGTAAGGTAATTCCAGTCTGGGGAAATTACCTTTATCACACTTACCCTTAAGCATGGAATCTACATACAGACGAAGACCCGTATTTATTCTGTAAGTCATCGCTGATAGTAGATCCATCCGGTAGCCGAAGACTAACCGGACAGCAGCAAAAAGGATACCGCGGTGGAAGCGGTCTACAACACTTGCCCCAGGCATGACAAAGCAGCGGAGCCAGTACGTCAGAAATCCTGCTAATTGGGCTTCTTTGGACATGGGCCTGTAGCCCATTCTTACATGGCTCTCAACAAAATCTCCAACTTTAAGAGGCGGATATTGATGTTCATCCTCTACTAAAATATCCAGTCTCTTATTCTCCTCCATCAGCTTTATCACTTCACTATGGGTGAGAGGTTGGAAGAAGTCTGGGTTGCAGGAGTCATGATCTTTTGTCTTTTTCTCAATAATATGGTTGAGAAAAAGATAAGTCAGCCATTTCGAAGAATAGCATGTACCAGACGAGCCACTCTTGTAGTAGAAAGAGCATACGTTGTAATGGCATAACAACTCGTCAAAGACTTCTACCATCTTTGAATTCTCTCGACGCAGTCTCTCTAACTCGTCGTTGGTGGGGACATACTCCTCGTAAGGAAAGTCTGCCATTGGTAAGTACGAGATATACTTCATCTCGTGGAGAGCCAACCCCTTCTCTCCGCAGGGTGTCATGAACATCCCTGTCCTGTAGTTGTACCTCTCTGCCAGTGCCAAAAACAGATGAGGGTTTGGGTAGAAGCCATTTACAGTTGCATGTACCGCTTCATACAGTTCAATCTCTCTGAGTTTATCTCCAAAGTGAACTAGTATCCAATTTGCTATACTGCTCCACCTTTTGATGTCTGGGTTTACCAGACCTGTCAACCGGATGTCTTGATCCGGGTAACTGCCTTCAACTTTTGCGTACTCATTCGCAAAGATTAGGATCCTCACAGGCATTAACAGAGAAAAATTCTCCGGAGGGATGCACCCTGGTTTCAATCCTCTAAGTAAAGTACTGTGTCGTTCTGAGGAACTATAGAACATATCTCTGTTAATCCGGTCCTTCTTGACGCAGATTTTTCCAGTTCGAGCCTGCTGAAGAAGAGTGATGTCCGAGTCCATTCTCCTGGGGTAGCTAGCATGAGCATATCGTGCCAAAGGAAGGCACCTGGCAATATCTGGTAGCAAAATCAGTTTCTCCTTCCACTGAAAAGTTCTCTGCTCAACACGTGGTCTTGGTTGAGAACTTTTGTCAATTGCTTCACCAAACAGGAACATAGGTTTTCTGTGGGTGACAGCGTCAACAGTCTGTAAAGGATGTCCATTCATCAGGCATAGCAATGTATTATTATCTTGTGCTATCAGAATAGTCTGGCGAGAGGGCGGAAGTGCATATTGCAGAAAAAGTACGTGGGACAAGTCCTCTTTGAACTAAGATTCTGCAAGAGTTCCTACAAAAGTTTTATATTCGGGATCTTCTCTGGTATCAACTACATCCAACAGAAGAAAGCAGAATTTAGTACAAGTCAAAATCAAAAATTCTGTCATCAGATTGTGCAGATATCAGACCGCGCAAGCATCAGATTGCACAGATATCAAACTGCACAAGCATCAGATTGTGCAGGTATCAGACTGCGCAAGCTTCAGATTGCGCAGATGTCAGATCGCGCAAACGTCAGATTGTGCTGACAATCTCGCGTAAATCAGCCGATTGCGCTGACTTTTGCCAGCGCAATTCAACCGATTGCGCGAGAAGATATTCTTCATAAAAATGAAGAATAATGTGTTCGTGCAACCAAAACCCTGAAAAGGGTGGCACAGTATGATCACATCTCTAAAAAGAGATGGATTTTGAAGATCAGTGAAGTCAAAAAACCCTAAAAAGGGGTTTTTGATTGGGTTGCCTACCGCGCAAAGCAGGGTATGCGGTCTCGTGACGGGAAGGACGACACGTAACCTTAGCTAAAGACTCGACGGGGGCCTTGCCTTTGTCGGCGGCGGAGGATTGTTTTGGGGCCATGAGATCGACGAAGAAGAAGGCAGAAGTCAGAATGAGCTCAGGGATTTTTCTCTCTCAAACACAAGAAAACAAGTAAAGAACAAATCGAAGGATCGAGAGAACTATTTATAGTTTTTTAAAAAGAAACGGCCGCCTCAGATTGTGCCGAAAAAGTAGGAGTCGATTCATTCGATTGCGCAGACAGTTCATGCGCAACTTGATTTAAAATTCAAAATTTAAAGTATTTCGAAATTTTGAATAAATTCAACTTTCGAAAACTTTGAAGGGGGTCTTGTAGGTCCTAAAAAAATTAAGTTGCACCCATCAACAAAGCCATAGCATCAAAAAATACAACTTTCAAATGAACTGCGCAGACATCAGATTGCACGTCATTCAGATTGCGCACAATAGACTGCGTACTTTCAACTGCGTAAGCTGACGTGGTAATATCATCATTACCTGACACAATCAAATCTTCTGACAGCTGACAGCACAAAGAACGAGGAGACTGTTCGTTTATTGCGCCGTACAGAGCTCGAGGACAGCTGTACATGCAGCGCAATCCAGTGCCTGTGCAATCTAGCCCAGCGCAATCCATCCCAGCGCAATCCGAAGTCAGCGCAATTCATGTGGCGCACTTCATCATGACAACTGACAAAAGTACACGTGGCTTTCATGCCATCAATTGCTCGTTACGTGACAACCGTCTTCACACGATCATACGCATTTCAATCAAATGATGCCATGTGTCCAAGACAGTTGGCCCACGACCAGACAACTGCCTGCGCAGTCTGATGTTGCACAATCTAGTTCCTGCGCAATCCAACTTGCGTCATCCAGAATAACTAAAAGTTAGTTATTTTCAGAACTCTATAAATAGAGTTTCAAGTCTTCATTCAAGGGGATCAGACATAAAGTTCAGAAATATCAGAGAGTTCAGGAGTTCTTGCCCAAGTGCTGCTGCATTCTTTCGAGGCTTTTGCCTTCAACTTCAGAGGCTACCTTCTTCAAAGTTCACATCGTCCAAGGGATAAAGCAATCGTCTTCTAGATTGGATTCCTACAGTTGTACTTTCCTAGAATTCTTGTAATCTTTACAAAATTTGTATCAATAAAGTTTTATACTTTTGTTTTTGCAAATAATAGCTAGATTCGTTTCCCGTTGCTTAATATGTCAGCAAGTGAAGGCAGAACAACGGAGGCCAGCTGGATTATTACAATCGCTTCCTATCCCGGAATGGAAGTGAGAACATATCACAATGGACTTTGTGACCGGTTTATTGAGATCACCAAGTGGTAAGGATGCTATTTGGGTAGTAGATCAGCTTATAAAGGTGGCACATTTTCTTTCTTTTAGAGTAGGGCAATCTACTGAAAAGTTGGTAGAGTTATATTTGTAGCAGATAGTCAGGCAGCATAGGGTCCCTGTCAGTGTTATGTCAGATAGTTATATCCATTTTACATCACATTTCTGGAAGAGTTTACATCATAGCCTGGGTACCAAGTTAAGATTTAGTACGACGTAGCACCCACAGACAGACGGGCAATCAGAAAGAATAATTCAGACTTTAGAAGATATATTACGAGCTTGTACCCTAGATTTTGGAAGATCTTGGAAGAGTCACCTGTACTTAGTCGAATTCTCGTATAACAACAGTTATCAAGCCAGTATCCAGATGGCGTCATTCGAAGCACTATATGGTAAGAAGTGCAGGTCGCCACTGGCATGGGATGATATTGGGGAAAGGAAGATGTTAGGCCCAGAAATGATTGTTCAAATGGTTGAAGTGGTTAAGGGGATTAGGGAGCGACTTCGAGTTGCGCAAGATTGACATCGTCATTGGGCAGACCAACATCTAGGCCGCTAGAATTTTTTGTTGGAGACCACGTGTTCTTGCGGATCTCACCTACCCGTGGGGTCATTAGATTTGGCGTTCGCGGGAAGTTGAGTCCACGATACGTGGGCACATTTGTTATCCTCGATAGGGTAGATGATGTTGCTTATCGTTTGTCCCTTCCACCTTCGTTACGCGAGGTACATGATGTGTTTCATGTATCTCAGTTGTGAAGGTATGTATCGGACCCAAGTCATATCCTCGATCATTCTGAGCTAGTTGTTGATACCAACCTGTCTTACGAGGAACAACATGTGTCCATTTTGGACCGAAGGGACAAGATACTCAAGAATCGAACAATTAGCCATGTCCGTGTTGCTTGGGGTCATCAGTCCTTAGGAGAGTCAACGTGGGAACGTGAGGATGATATCCGATCACGGTATCCGTACCTATTTGACTCATAAGGTATATCTCTTTCCGTGTACCTTCAAGGTGCATTGTGGGCCGGTTGGCCGGAAGCCCGGTCCGGCCCGCACGTAAGTCCGCCCACAGCCAGCCCGGACCGGCCTGCTTCCAGGCCAGGCACGGCCCGGCCCCCCACCCCACACGGTTCGGGTCGGACCTCCCCCATCCAGCCCGGTGAAATTTTTTTTTAATTGGCCCACTGGCCCGGCCCGGTTGGACCGGTCCGAAAACCGGCCCGAAGCCCGGTCCGGTTCAAATTTTGTTTTTTTTAAGAATCAGAACGTTGGGGGGCCAGGGGGGTCTTTTACCAAAATAACCCCAAATGTAACCATTTTATATACGTTGGAAGGGGCGTTTTGGTCATTTTTGGACCAAAATGACCAAAATAACCCTAAAAAATTCCTATAAATAGGCAAAAAATCTCATTTCTCAAACACAACTCATTCTAAACATTTTTTTACAATTCTCTACTTCTAAGGCTTCTCGGTGCTCTACGGTGCTCTACTTCTATGGCTTTTCAGTGCTCTCAATCCCATTCCGGCACCCTACGGCTTCCCGATCTCCCTCCCAATCCCTTTCTTTCTTCTAACAAAGTTTTAATTTATTTTATTTTCTAAATTTGTACTTTTTTTATAAATGGCTGGTGAAGGTTCAAACCCACCTAATCTTGCTGGACAGACTTACGAAATTTTTAATTCTTTTTTTGAGGGAACTCAAAATCCACCTGAGCAAATAGCAACCAATCCGGAGGGATACCTTCCATCTCCTCCAAAAATCTTTAGTTCTACACAACTTTCTGAAAAGAGAAAAAAGTCTAAGTATTGGCATTTTTTTACTTTGATTTATGAAACTAATCCTGATGGTTCGCTTATTTTAGAAGCCAAGGGTGAACCAATATCGTGCAAGGTGCAATACAAGAAATGTTTAAACCAGTACGCATGGAAGAAGGGCGGTGGCACCGGGACCATATCCAGACACTACGACACTTGCTACGGAAAGGACACGCTTCAAACGTTCCAAACCCAAATAAGCTTTGGAGGTGCCACCGGTTCTTCAATGGGTAACTTTACTTACTCAGCTGCGCGTCATAAAACGGAATTAACTAAATATATTATTCGTGATAAACTTCCTTTCACTTCGGGTGAAAGTGAATCTTTACGCGATTATGCAACATTGTCTCTAAATCCCTGCTTTACTAGAGTTTGTAGACAACAAGCTCGAAATGAGGCTATTCGTCTCTTTAAGGAGCAGAGAGCCGCTTTGAAAACGGTTTTACAAAATATTAGTAAGTTGTCTATTACTTCTGATATTTGGACTAGTAAGCAAAGTTATGCTTACATTTGTATTACTGCACATTATATAGATGCACAATGGATGTTGCAAAAATGCATCATCTGTCTTAAAATTATGCTTACATTCTTTAACTTAGTCGTTAAAGAATGTTTAGAATATTTTGGTCGCCATTTAGACACTCTGCGACAATGCTTGCACACTTTGAACACGTGTCTAAGTAGACAACAAAGTTTTGCATGCACATGCGCACATTTTGGTATTACTTTTAGAAGATTTGTGAAGGATATACCACATAGGTGGAACTCTACCTACTTGATGTTGAAATCTGCAATTCCTTTTAAGGATGTTATTACGTATCATTGTAATGCGGATCTCACCTTTGATTTTCAAGTTACTGCTGATGATTGGGTAGTGGCTGAAAGTATTTGTGAATTTTTAGAAAAATTTTACAATGTTACATGTATTCTTTCTGGTGTTTATTATCCCACATCTTGCTTAGCTTTACGTGAACTTTGTAACATTTCTTATTTATTTTCTAGATATAGAGATCTTCCAAATTTTGAATATGTTGTGAGAAATATGGAAGCCAAATTCAAGAAATATTGGGGTGAAGTACCTCTTTTATATTGCTTGGCTTCCATATTTGATCCTACAATCAAATTGGATGGCGTAGAGGCTTTATTAGATGGATTTGGAGAATATATGGATATAGATGTTACTGACATGAAAGTAGAAGTTAAACTTGCATTAGACAAGTTAGTTATACTGTACGAAGAAAGAGTAGCGTCGACCCGACCAACTCAGGGGGGACTAGTAGTAGCTCCGGCTTGGCGTCTAAGCTATCAACAGCCGGTCGCATACTACAAAGGAAGAAACAAAAGCAATCTTCCTAACCTACTCAAAAGTTGTCTCTGTACTTTAGTTCTTATGAAGACGAAGAAGAGACTCCAGATCACTTCGCCGTTTTAGAATGGTGGAAGAGACACGACAAGAGATTTCTTGTTCTTTCTACCATAGCACGTGATCTACTAATGGCCCCGGTGTCTTCGGTAGCATCAGAGTCCTGTTTTAGTGCAGGATCAAGGACGTTAAGCAGATCAAAGAGGGGCCGCTTGAAGCCCGATATCTTGGAAGCAATGGTGTGCGTACAAGATTGGATTAAAACCGAAAGAAGAACCCAAAACCAGATAGATAAAGGTCTTGATGTCCACGAGCTGGACTTGGAATCGCTTTCGGTGCATGAAGGCGAACAAGAATGAGGCTACGGTGCAAGGTATGTACATTTATTTTTTATAATTTTTTATAAATTTTTTACAAATTTACAAATTTCAAAATTTTAACTTACACTTTTTAATTTTTAACTTATACTTTCAAAATTTAAATTTTAAATTATAACTTACAAAATTTTAAATTTTTAACTTATACTTTTAAATTTTTAACTTATACTTTCAAAATAACAATTTTAAATTATAACTTACAAAATTTTAACTTATACTTTCAAAATTTTAAATTTCAAAAACTAATTTTTACTTTTAAATTTAAAAAACATTTTTTAACTCCGCCTACGCCAAGCAAGCATTGCCGGTCCCAAGCCCGGATAAAGGAAGAGGGAGAAATATTTTTTTTCAACTCTTACAAACATTTTTTCAACTCTTACAAACATGTTTTCAAAATAATTTAACCAAAAAAATAAACAAAAATAATAGAAATTAAAAAATATATATATAAAACTGAACCGAGCCGGCCCGGTTCAGCCCGGTTGAACCGGCCCGCACTAAACCGGAGCCCGGTCCGGCACGTGGACCGCTCCGGCCCGGCCCGACCACCCTCTGGTCCGGTTCACTGGGCCGGGCTGGGCCCATCCATATAAAACTGGGCCGGGCCAGGTCCGGCTCGTTTGGTTGGTCGGTCCGGTTCGGGCCCGGCCCGAGCCCGGTCTGAACTGCAGTTTTTTGGACCGCAGGCCGGCCCGGCCCGGCCCGGCCCACGAACACCTTGAGTGTACCTTAATTGTCTTAATTTCTCATACTTATCACCCTATGAGTAGAAATTGCTTGATGTCGTAGATTGATAAATATAGATATATTACTTGCTATTGATATTATAAAATGACTGCTTGCTCGCTAAAATTGTTTGTACTTGGGTTAGTCTAGCTCTGATATTTCTAGCCTGCTTGGAATTGAAATTCTGCGGACAGAATTTTTCTAAGGAGGGTAGAGATGGCACTCCCCGTTCCCAGAATATGTATTTTTATACATGTACTGCTTGAATGTATTTATTTAATACTTATCATACATTTATTCTGTAATTTTATGCTAATTAATTTTTTTGTGTTTTATTTTCTGCTTTCGCTTAAGCTCTTAGTTTATTTTGTTCATGTTGAACCAACTTATTTTAGCTGGGTTCATCATAATAGGGGTGGATGGCCTAGATCTTGTAGGAAGGATTGGGTGGTGGAAATTTTGACTTGGGCTTGATATTTATACCCTTTTACTCTTATCACTCTTCATTTACTCTCATTTATTTCTTCTTCATCCTCCATTACACTCCCACCAACCTAGAGAGCTTAGGCAAGTACAACTTGCTTCATGATGGATCTCAAGTTTTATTGTTCCATTCTCTTTTTTACTTAATTTTAAGTCTCTTTAGAACATAGAGTTTTTGGTTTTCATGGGTGTATTTTTGGTAAGATCTGAGTTTATGTTACTTTCGGTTTTTCTTGGTTTTGACCTATCAAACTTCTTTGTTTTCAAAATCAAGTTGTTCTATGTTGTAGAGAATTTTGTTCTACCCTATTTTGACCTATGGAAGTCCAGATTTGGACTTGGATTGAAGGTTGGAAAGTCTGGGAACCCCCAACTTCCCAGGTTCTTCTCGAAAAAGCTGGAGAAGAAGAACAGTGCTTCCCGCATGGCCTTTTCATGCGGTAAGGTCTCCTGCGGCTCCTCTTTGGTCGCATAGGCACTCCAGTCTTCATGTGGCTCCCCTCTTGTCGCATGGCCCCTGTTTTCCTCTTGCCGCATGGCTCTCGGCAGCCTTATCGCATGGCCCCTGTTTTCTCCCTTGCCGTATGGCTCTCGGCAGCCTTGCCGTATGGCCCATTTTCCTCTAGCCGTATGCTGCATGGCCGTTTGGCCCTTGCCGTATGGCGATCCTTGGCCGCATAGGCTATGGCCCTTGGCTTCCGGGCCGTATGGGATTCTGATTCGACTCTGACCGCATAGATGGGTATCCACTTACCCTGCCGCATAGATGGGTACCCACTTACCCTGTCGTATAGATGGGCATCCATCTACTGCCGCCTTTTGTAGCTCCCCTTCCCAGAAAATTAGAAATATTTTATTATTATTTATTTTATTCGATTGGTGATTTTTAGATTTTATAAATAATAATTTAGTTAATTATTACGGTAGACGATTTTAGCTAAAATGGAGAATTGGAGTAAAATACAGCTAGGAACCGTGGCACAGATAGTGCAGCGGCGTGCCTTAACAAGTGTATTAGCCCTGGTGGAGAAAGCCGAACCATAGGAGTGGCCTAACTAGGAAAACCAGGCCAAGTTATAGCATGACCATTATAAATAAGTTTAATTAATTATTATTAGATTTATCGACTTTGCAGGAACCCGGTTGAACCAAGTTAGTCCGAACTGGACCGAACCAAACCCAAGCCCATGTAGGCATGTAGTGAGACCCAATACGGCCATGAAGACATGTTCTGGACAGATGCAATATCTTTAGGAATTGGCAATTAATTTCTAATAATCGTTATATATATATTATGAGTATTATTATTATTTTATTAATGTTTACAATATTTGTGCGATTTTTGGGAGCCAATAAATAGTGTGCGTACTAGAGTCACCAACCTTACTACAGTTGCTATTGGGTTATTTTAGTTGTTATCGGGATTATTAGTATTATTAATAATATTGTCGTTGTATTAAAATAATTAGTTATTATTAAATGGTTGTTTTCTTAATCGTCAAATAGGTATTATTTATACTATATTGTTGTATAAGCATATATTCAAAATTTATTAATGTATATACGTATGTACATGTTATATAAATATTGGTGTATATGTGTGTGTATATATATACGTATATGCGTATGTGTATATGTATTAATATATAAATATATATATAGGTTAATATATATAAATGTATATATATGTGTATACGTATATATATATATATATATATATATATATATATATATATATATATATATATATATATATATATATATATATATATATATATATATATATATATATATATTTGTCTATGCATACACATATATATATATTTGTATACGTATGCACATATATATATATATATATATATATATATATATATATATATATATATATATATATATATATATATATAAATACATATGTATATATGTACATAGGTATATCTAAATATATGCATATATAAATATATGTGTAAAATACATTTGTGCTAGATATGAAGAAAACAGCAAGCCCATCAGCGGAATTCCCCACAAAGCCAAACCAAGCCGGACCCAGGCCAGAGCAGCCCAAAGTCCCAAGCTCTTCCACATGGCCATAAATTCTAACACACAAATCCTAGCCGACCTAAACAACCCGAGCCCCACAGCACTTGGCCCAGCCAACTAAAGCCAGGCCAAATTCCCCATATCCAGCCCGAATACAAATGTTTCCCCCCCCCACAACCTTTGATAAAGCACAGCAAACCCAGTCAACCGAATGCTTAGCCCATTACAAACACAACCCGCACGCACAGTATACCTATATACGCGACCGCGAGCAAGAGAGCGAGAGAATCGAATCCTAAACCCTAACACAACCTCCGCCACCAACCTGGCGACCCCCTCTGGGTGCGTGCACCACCCTGGGTGCGTGCACCACCCTGGGTGCCGCCGCGCAAGGCCAAGGGCACGGAGATGCCGGTCGCACACGAGAAACAGTGCAAACAGACAGCAGTAGCGACGGAGCGTCGGGCCAACTTCGCAACGGTCGTTCGTCGTGCACGCTCGTCATTTTGATGAGCCGTTTCCTCGGGTATGTAGTCAACATAACTGACTTTATTATCCTCTAATTAGTTTTAGGTTACCCAAACTAGATTGTCAGATAAATCGACATGAAAGTCGACGAAAATCTGTTCAATACAGAACAGTTCCGTAGTTGAAAACCCAGTTTTGGAAGATAGATTATGACCAGGGCATTAGGAGTTTTCCAAAACTATTTGAAGACAGGCCTAGACAACATATAGGTCTTCCCAACCCTTTTTATGGATTTGGAAATCATCGACTACGTGTCGAGAAATTCGATCCCGAAGTTGACCGAAAACCTATTTTTAAATTCAATAAAATTGTTCCACACGACGTGCGTCCTGCCATTTCGGGCGACGTGGTCGCGCACCGTAAGCATCGAAAGCTGCATAACAGTTTTTTGGTCGTGTGGGCTTTGACGGAATTCAAATTGGTCGCGTGTGCGCGACGAATTTGATGCGTATCCGTCGAAATTTTCCGTATCGTGCACTTTGCAAATTTCTCAATTAGTTTGTGCATGCTCGTCAGATCGAGACGAAACTTGTGCCAACAAAACCGTATTATTTTTCGGGTCCTATATGCCAAGCTTCGTCCGATTCTGAGACCGTTGATAAAATCGTCGTTTTGCGGGCCCCACGGTCCCACTCAACGGGCGATTTTGTGCACGGCCCGTCGGAATCCAACTCTGGACATACGGTTGGGTTCGTATCGAAAAAATGATCCGTAGACATGTAGTTTGACGACTTTAGAGACCGTTGACTCTGGCACGCTTTTCGGTGCAAAGCGGGTCCAACGGCGGACATCGTTTTGACCCAAAATTACCGTTTTGCCCCTGTGTCCAGAATTGGACTTAAGGACAGGCAATCCTAGCTAATTTGACTATTCTAAGAATATTGGTAATATTTATTTCAGCTTTCGGGGACTGTTGTACGAGTTTTGACTATTGTGGCACATTGAGTAGTTCAGACCGTCGGTTTCACCAGCAGAGGACCACAGGCGAGTACAGTTTATTGTCTGCATTTCGATATTGATCTTTACTATATTTCATTGATTAGTCATTGGTTATGTGATTTTTATACTCTATTATAAATTGTTGAGTCGGGAATGAGAAGTACCAAGGATGTGTGATCCGACCATAGACCGTGTTTATTTTCATGCAGTAGACCTCGTAGACATTGTTTATTTTCTGCAAGTAGACCTCGTAGACATTGTTTATTTTCTGCAAGTAGACCTCGTAGACATTGTTTATTTTTTACAAGTAGACCTCGTAGACATTGTTTAATTTCTGCAAGTAGACCTCGTAGACCGTACGGTGTAGCACCCCAGACCGATCACATGTCAAAGGTACTTCTAACAGTTGGAGAAAGTATTTTGTGTCTATTTATTGATATTGGTTTTCCGTATTTACTGTTTATTTTTAAAACTCATGATTGATGTCTAACCTCTGTTTTATAGTCATTTTCTTTATTGAAATTGCATTAAGTGAATTGTGCTCGTTCCATTCCTGACTGGAAACCAACATTTTCAGGTTAGCCGTGGATTCACGTAGCTTGGGAAGTGACAGAAATACTTGCAGCCAGAAGCCTAGAGACTAGCTAGATAGTTGAGTTGGAGTCATTTGTACAAGTTTATATTTTCTGTAAATATAAAACTTGTGATCATTGTAAGTTAAATTAATGATATGAATGAACATTATTTGTGATTCTGATCTTCATGGCCGTGACAGCGTTCTACCGCCGACACTGCGGCGTAGGCTGGCTTGGACACGTCTCGTATCCGTTTAAAAAAAAAGCGGGTGCGGATCGTGACAAGTTTTTGTGGTGGCCCATACAGGTCTGTTTTCGCAAATAATGCGAACTCGTGATAGTACTTAAGTTAGTTGTACTATTGCGAGCCTGCAACTAGGAAATGCTCATTCACGAATTAGAAATTATTTTAATTTAAGAGAATGACTAGGACTAGGAGTCCCCTATACAAATTTATCGATGGGTAGTCTAGGCCATGCAATTTAGATGAGGAGTTATTAATGTTGATGGTTTGTCAGATCCCCATAGGTACACTATTATCTCTCGATATTACGACACGATCCAAAATGGATAGATTATTCACTTGGTGAGACAGGGCTTCATATAATTTATGATCTAACCTGGATAAACTATTAAATTCCTTCTCTTTAGACATCATCCTCTTATCTTAGTCCGGATTGCCTGTTTAGTTCCTATTTTTGCCCTAAGAATTATTTTTCTATAATATCTGATTGCGTTATCCACATACGAAACTCAAGTTAGTTTCGATTCAAGTTTTTCCTCAAAGGCTTGAATACACATGGAATAGTTAGAATGTTTGTATTTCTTTTGTCCTCAGTTATTTCTTCCTGTTCAATCCTTTATTTTAAGGGTTGTGACTGATAGGACAAATGTTTACGCTTTATTTCATATTCAACTTGTTTGAATCTATAGAAGCCCATGAAGATTTACAGATATAGTTAAAAGAATATTAGTTAACTCATAATGGCAGGACAGCAGCGCACTGCCGCCATTTATTTGAATTTTAGAGACTATGGATTCACTGCAGCCAGCAGCGCACTGGCGAGACACGACCCCTAGAGTTGGAATTTGTTTAAGAAATATAAGTTATAGAATGTTATTAAGACTAGGGCTAGTGGTCCTCTTTGATCATAGTTACCCGGGTGTCGAGATAAGGTAGAGTATCTGATAGTATATCGCATCTGAATCACAGAACCAAGAGTTTACCATCGCCCGAGTATACGGACGAGGCATAATCCTCGGTGAAATGATTTCAGACGTGATTACAAGTTAAGGATACTATAGAGGATAGGACAGTGCCATGTGTGTTCCATAAGATCCGAAGCCAATATTAGTGAAAGTTTTGTAAGATGGGTAGCACGTCTTTCGATCTAGCATTTCATGGTCCTTGTGATCTATTGACGGGGATATTAATTGACGCTAATATATTTACCCAGAATGTAGAATTTAGAGACCCATAACCCATTAGTCGACCAAGGCTTTATGGGTAGAAAGATAGTAGGGAGACTGTATAAGCAGGAACACCGGGTAAGGTTTTGATTCTCACAAAACTCTAACTACCTGTGCCTCCTTTCAAAAATCTGGTAAAATTGTATTTGACTATCTTAACCAACGCTGCTATTACAGCCTAGTTTTGTAAGCTCACTCTGTTTTCGAGCTTGATTCGAGGCATATGTTTAGTGGGGACGCCTGCTCACATATTGTCTAATCAAAATCGATGTATTACGGTCTGATCAGCCGTAGTGCACCCGGTTCGTCCTTCCTCTGATTTACCTACGTGGATTGAGATGTAGATGTCTCTAGGATCTCATCCGCGACTGCGTTGACAATTCCTCTTGAATTATACGTTCGTCTTTGGATCACGTGATTGTATTCAGTAACATCTTTCTTGAACTCTTTATTGTTTTGTCTTTCACTGATTTGGAAAGACAAGCTCGTAGTTGGTAGAGAGATACCGAGTATCCCCATGGCTATGATAATGGTAGGCACAAGTGTAGCTACCATTGGCCAGTCATGTGATTGAATTACTCTTCTCCCATCGACCCTCAAACTACTATTGAGACTTTCGAGCCATCTGAATTTGAGAATGATTAGGGTTTTATCCTAAGTCAGAACGCCAACCTAGGAGACTATCTATTCTCAAGAACCAAATGTTGTGAGTCTCTAATTTTTGCTTGAAGCTTGCCTTAACTAGCAACCCTTAAGCCTTGAACCAACCCTTCCTCGACCGAAGCCTACCGTTAGACCTGAGATGAATAGACAAGGCTAAGGACAATAATTTACCGTGACTATGGTAGACACTCATCCCGAGATTGGTTTCCAACAAGTATCGTCCTAGTTATGTAAATTTTATTATTAAGACCTAACTAGTGTTGGAACACCACAGTCACTATCTTAGCCAATACCATAGCTTAAATACCAAGTCATACTATGACCTACCAGTTGTCAACAGCAATACATGATCACTACAACCCTTGTGACCATAGTCTGACAGGTTTGACACAAATAGAATTTCTTGACTTAATTGTTAGAAATCTTTTCTTATGTCGTGCCTTGGAGTTGGTTACCCCATCGGAAACTCTTGTGTACTGTGGACGAGTAGGTCATTCTATTATATCGTACATGTGTCATCGTACACACTCGTTTTCTATTTAATGAGGAACGATTCTTGAGTTGACTCATATCTATTGTATTCCGTTACGTCGTGCCTTATCCTTTATTAACAAGAGTCGGGGTACAGTATCCGGCTTTGGAATCCTTCTGACCTCTTTATTCCTAAAACCATATCCAAGCTTCCAAGGTGGGTAGACTGTAAGTCTTCTAAAAATTTTTGGATATACAAGGATTATCGATTGATTAGAATAATTTTTCATCAGGATGATAATTAGTGTCTCATGGACTCCCACTTTCCATTAGATCGTTTTGTGTCCCGGCCGTGCCATTAATATTCGGGGCACGAGACCAGCTGTTATCTTCCAACGAATTTCATATGCAATATCTAGACGAGTCCACCTTCATCTAGGTATATCATGTCCCACTTAAACCTGTTCTTTTGTACTCTAAGATGACTAGCTATAACACTCACCATAATACCGCTATACTTTCCAACTTCCATTAGAATCTCAACCTTGACTCGAACCTTTCGACCCAATATATGGTTGTGATCGACTGGAAGCCCACTACGCACATGTCATTAGTGTGCCATTTAAATTGTGTCTTCTCGTGCTACTTAAACATAAAAGTCATGGAAAGCGCATCTTCAGGGCTTACAAAACCTACTTAACCAATCCGACTGTCCAACAAGCTCAACTACTTGGGTGGAAAACTATTCTAGGTTACCCTAACCTAGTAAAAACAGTTTATAGTTATGACCTTGTTCAGTCCATATGGATTGAAATCCAGGGTTCATCCAACTAACGATTGGTGTCCAATCGGAGAACCCATTTAGATCCAGTTAAACCCATCCATGCATATCACCATAGTTGACTATAAAATCGGACTATTTGAGGTAGGTCCCTATACCTATTACGTAGTCTCCTTCTCGTAGAATATGAAGTCATTCGTAACCCTTATCCCATCTACCTAGGAGTCGCGATACGATCTTGTATTGCATTTATATCCCTTGTTGTGTTCAAATAACCACGGGATAGATCACAATCTTGATTTCTCCAATTTCCGTTCTATTATGAAACCTGTTCAGAATTTCGAGAACAGAACTTATTTCACGGATTGCAAGCCCCTCTAAGAAACGAAGGGTTCTTGATTTAGCAAGTAACTGGACTAGAGTAGCCTAATCTAGCAAACAAGTCTACGGTTCATAAACACTCTTTTTAGTTGTACCGTTGGATACTCTATCGCCCTTGGAACTTCATATTTGCTTTCGCTTATTCTTCCTTACCTCCCCGTCCTTCCTATTCAAGAGTGACGAATGGCCATGCTTACTAGAATTTATCTATATTTCTTAGCTACTTGTGTAAATTGCTGCTTGTTAAATTTTGGGTTACTTGATAGATATAAGTGGTTTATAGACGTCATATGCAGTAGGTATCTGCTGGTAGGATTGCTAGCAACTAGTTAGAAGATTATAGATTTTAGTTGTGAGGAGTAGTGTGATCCAAGGTAGGTAGAAGTCCTCGAGGGTTCATAATTACGAAATGACTAGAAGGAGGATATAAATTATTTCGAGGAATTAAATTTAAGAAGATTGTGGTAATAGTGGATTCATTCCTTTACTTTTATTTTTGAATTTTAGGCATGGTTATGAGTTAGAATTTCGAGGACGAAATTATTTTTAAGGTGGGTAGATTTGTAGCTCCCCTTCCCGAAAAATTAGAAATATTTTATTATTATTTATTTTATTCGATTGGTGATTTTTAGATTTTATAAATAATAATTTAGTTAATTATTACGGTAGACGATTTTAGCCAAAATGGAGAATTGGAGTAAAAGACGGCTAGGAACCGTGGCACAGATAGTGCAGCGGCGTGCCTTAACCAGTGTATTAGCCCTGGTAGAGAAAGCCGAACCACAGGAGTGGCCTAACTAGGAAAACTAGGCCAAGTTATAGCATGACAATTATAAATAAGTTTAATTAATTATTATTAGATTTATCGACTTTGCAGGAACCCGGTTGAAACAAGTTAGTCCGAACTGGACCGAACCAAACCCAAGCCCATGTAGGCATGTAGTGAGACCCAATACGGCCATGAAGACATGTTCTGGACAGATGCAATATCTTTAGGAATTGGCAATTAATTTCTAATAATCGTTATATATATATTATGAGTATTATTATGATTTTATTAATGTTTACAATATTTGTGCGATTTCCGGGAGCCAATAAATAGTGTGCGTACTAGAGTCACCAACCTTACTACGGTGGCTATTGGGTTATTTTAGTTGTTATCGGGATTATTAGTATTATTAATAATATTGTAGTTGTATTAAAATAATTAGTTATTATTAAATGGTTGTTTTCTTAATCGTCAAATAGGTATTATTTATACTATATTGTTGTATAAGCATATATTCAAAATTTATTAATGTATATACGTATGTACATGTTATATAAATATTGGTGTATATGTGTGTGTGTATATATATACGTATATGCGTATGTGTATATGTATTAATATATAAATATATATATATAGGTGTATATATATAAATGTATATATATATATATGTGTATACGTATATATATATATATATATATATATATATATATATATATATATATATATAAATATATATATATATATGTGCATACGTATGTGTGTACGTGTATAATATATAGCATATATAGATGTGTGTGTAAGCATAGACAAATATATATATATATATATATATATATATATATATATATATATATATATATATATATATATATATATATATATATATATGTAAATACATATGTATATATGTACATAGGTATATATCTAAATATATGCATATATAAATATATGTGTAAAATACATTTGTGCTAGATATGAAGAAAACAGCAAGCCCATCAGCTGAATTCCCCACAAAGCCAAACCAAGCCGGACCCAGGCCAGAGCCGCCCAAAGTCCCAAGCTCTTCCACATGGCCATAAATCCCAACACACAAATCCTAGCCCACCTAAACAACCCGAGCCCCACAGCACTTGGCCCAGCCAACTAAAGCCAGGCCAAATTCCCCATATCCAGCCCGAATACAAATGTTTCCCCCCCCCACAACCTTTGATAAAGCACAACTGTAAGCCCCTGATTTTTCAAATTTATTTTAATTAGTGCTAATTAATTTTTTATGTCATTTATAGCCTTAAAATATTTATTATGATTTTTAGGAAATTTTCTAGAATTTTTTTAAATGATTTTTAAATGAGTTTTAAATACAAAAATACCATTTTGCAATTTTCTAAAATGTTTTAATTAACTTTTGCAAATATTAGAAATGTTTAAAATAGGTTTTTTGCAATTTAATAAATTGTTTTAATATCACTTTGTAATTTCTCAAATTGTTATTATGTCAGTTTGTAAATTAGTGAAATGTTTTTATTACTTTTTACAATTTCCTATTTGCATTAGGCAGGGGAGGGACCTAACTGTAATTTCCTAAAATCTAGGGTTTAATCTGTAATTTACCAAACACCCCCCCCCCCCCGACCAGTCACCCTATTTCTCCTCTGACTCGACGCTGCCCCGACGACCGACCTACGCTGCCCCCCCGCCTTTCCCGGCTGCCCCCACCGCCATCGAACCCCTATAAAGGATCCCCTCACCCCCCCTGAACCAAACCCTAACCCTAAAACTCCCCCACGACCGACGGCGACCCCCTTTCTTCCCCGACGAACCCAAACCCTAGCTCTACTCCGGCGACCCCCGTTCAACCACCACCGCTCGACGTCATCGTCCCCAACCACCACCATCAGGACCTCCTCGTCGAGCCGCGTCCAGCGCCACCACTCCGCCGCGACCACATCGCCTCAGCCGCCGTCGAGCACTCTCGAATCCCCCCTGTGAAGTCGGACACGAAGGTAGCAGTTACGAGACTGTGTCGTACGTGTCTCGTACACGTATATATTGTTCGCCGTGTCCTGGCGAACATTTTTGTGTAACTGGACACGAGAGAATCGAACCGTGCGTGTCGTGCTAGGCGTAGACACGTAGATACCTGTGTCCTGAACTGTCTGGACACAAGACTGTGTTTTATATTTTTTTTTATTTATTAATATCACCTAATCAGAAATAAAATAAACCCTAACCCTATTCCTAACAAAGCGGGCCGCTGGCCCACTGGCCAGCGCGCTGTGACTAAGACCCCCCCCCCCGCTGGACAGGGTTCGAGCCCCTCCCCCTTTCCTTCTGTTTTCTTTTCTCTTTTCTTTTTCTTTTCTTTTTCTTTTTAATATATATATATTTATATATATATGTATATGTATATATATATATTAGTATATATAAATATATGTATATACTGTATTTTACAGTATTATATGCATATGTATATATATTTTATAATTAGTAAATTTTGTGTATATATATGTATATATCTTGATGTATATATATATTAATATATATATATATATACACCTTATTATTAAAGTATTTTTCCTATATATATGTATATATATTTATACATATATATTTGTACTCTATAAATTAAGTATTTTCCTTACAAATATATATGTACTTTTAACACATGTAATTATATTTTTCACTATGCATAATTTTACCATATTAAAATAATAATATTTATTTTGCACTATTACCAACTTGTATTTTTATTGTATTTAAATTACTGCAACCATTTGATGTCCAAGCCTAGCATGGGTATTTGGGCTCAAATGTGTTTTCACACATTCAAGACCTGTACAAGTCATATTGGACTTGATTCATGGCCTTGGGTCCTGTATTTGAACTTTGGTTCAAATTATATACATGGACAAAATACGCAGATAATTAATTATTGTGTGCATTTCTGTTTTTGATTTTCTAAAAATACTTAAAGTATTGATAAAATTATGGAAAAATAGTTTTTAGATACTTTGTTAAGTTGGCTAATTTAGTATAATTTTTGTAGTATTTAATTTACTGTTTTGCCACTAGTTTGGCATATGAAACCAAAACTCACTTTCTGTATACTTAGGAAAACTGATTTTTATAAAATATTTGTACTGGTTAATAAATTCCAGAAAAATTATAATAAATTTCTATGATTAACAAGGATCACTTTGATACTTTACTTTAAGAAAAACTAGACTTTTTGCCTATCTTTAATATTGTTAAAACACAATAGTCTTTTGATTTATTTATTGATTAATTACGACTTGTAGCTTTTTGTGTTATTTGGAGTTTTAGTCGTGTTGAACCCCATCCCTCACTAGTGTAAAGACCCTAGAAAGTTAGTTAACATAGTGTGTCACCCCCACATTGGTCTCCTAGGCCAAGTCATTATTTTGGCTAGGTGCCCAGTCACAAGTCGTGTCACACCAGTTTAGTGATCTAGTATTTTAGCTTAGTGTAAAAGCTAAGTTTATTGTATTTATTGCTATAGTGACGAGTTACTGGACATCTATAGCTCTTTTATCGCAGCTTGCTTTGCTAGAGGCAAGTACATCTACATACTCAATTACTGTCTTTTAATGCTAGAACATGTATTAACCCTGTTAAAAGACTGATCCTTGAGGTAGCAAGTTATGTCTTCACAAGTTGTATCACTTTCAGTACCGGCCATGTTTAGTACAGCTCTTATACCTTCACATGCTTCTTACGGGTTCTCAGTACAAGTTTTACTATGCTTTAGACTGCTCTGAGTATTCACATGTTTTTACCATTCTCGAATCTCTCACATGTTTAAATAACGGGTTAAGGGGGAACTGTTAGTATTGTACGTGAACATGACCCTTATCGTATGTATTTACTGCGCTCGGTGACATTCTATATGTACCCTTGCCGTATGTTCTGATCTCGCGTTTGTGTATGGATATACACCGATGCCGCTCGTGCACGCATGTGCATGCCAGATATGTGCAGCAGTACATCCTGCTACCTATTGACCGATTCACGTACATGCTACGGTTTTAAACTTTTAAACTATATGTTGTCATTTCCAAAAAGAACCAATTAAACCATGATATGCCATGTTCCCTATGTTACTTTGATACTTGATCCCAGTTGTACCATGAGGCCATGTTTTCAGTATTTCTTGTTTTATAAACTCATCACACCATATTTCTCGTTGTACATTATATGTTCAGTACTTTAGTTGTAGAGGTTGTACTTGCTCCCGTCCTGACAGGATAACGTTGTAGGTATTTTGACTGAGGAGGAGATGCTTTGTGACCCGTACTATGGAGCTCCAGTTGAGGATATTCCTGCAGGGAATCCTGCTTAGCTGCTTAGTTTGACTTAGTGTTGGGTTATTATCACAGACGCTGTTTTGTACCTTTAAACTGGACCTTGTCTCCAGTTTTACATTTTGGTTTGTATTATTATCAACTTAGTGGTTTTTCATCTATCTATATAGAAGCTGTGTTGTGATCATTCTTAAACTATCTTAATTATTAGCACATTTATCATTATTACCTGACTGTCTAGAACAGCTTACTACGCTCTAATCAAGCGTAGGCTGGACATGGCTCGGCCCAGCCCAACAATTTGGGAATCGGGTCGTGACATGTTTTTTTGGCGGCCCATGCAAGGTCCTGACTAAATTGTTTGGTTACGTTATTGTACCAAACATGCCTGCAATTAGGAACTTAAGGTAATTAGACAACATTAGGAAAGACGCTTAGAACACTTAGAGGAATGCTAGGATTGCAACATAGGAAATACAACACATGTTTGCTATTATAATTAGATTTTCTTGCATATGATTGCTTACTTTAAACGAGTCCTTATAAGTCTTTTATGTGTAATTTAGATGGTGCTTACTCGTTCGTCCCAGCATATTACCCCCGAGAATGGGGCCCTCCATATCCAGTCAGCTGATCAGTTGACTGATGCATCTCCACCTACCACTTTCCCCCACTCCACAGATCCACAGGCCCAGATACCACCTTCCACATCCCAGGCCCAGCAGGACCCGATACTTCCACCACCTCCTATCACTATACCCACCCAGGCTTCCGTCACACTCGACGAGACCCAGCTGCTCACACTGATCCAGGGGTTCCTAACAACCCATCAGGAGCAGACTACCCTACTCCGCCAGAGCATGGAGCGTTCTGAGGGACGTCCCGCGGTCCCACCACAAGTAGAGCCACGGCAGAAAGCGGGGACGGTCAAGGACTTCATGGGTCTGAATCCCAAGGAGTTCTCAGGGACTGAGGTCATAGTAGTAGCTGATGACTGGCTAGATTCTGTAGAGAGGAAGCTTCTGGGAGTTAGGATGCCGGATGACCTTCAGGTCGAGGCAGCAGGATTTCTGCTGATAGACTTAGCAGGAGTCTGGTTCAGGAATGAGCCGTTGTTCGCGAGAGGTAGAGCCACCTGGGACCAGTTCAAGACCCAGTTCAAGAAGAAGTTCTTCTCAACCGCTGCTAGAGTAGCCATGGGGCTACGATTCCAGAACGTCCAGCAGGGGAACCGTTCTGTTGATGACTATGCGGGAGAGTTTAGTCGCCTGAGCCGTTTTGCTCCTAGTCTGGTTGCTGATCCAGAGGAGATGACCCGTAGGTTTTGCCATGGTCTAGTTCCAGACATTGGCATTCTTATAGTGGCGAACGGTACGACTGACTATTACCAGAGCCTAGAGTTAGCCCGGAGCATCGAGGAGCGTCTTCTGTCTAGCAAGAGGCCGGCTTCTGTACACCATGAGGGATCGTCCAAGCGTCAGGCTTTCCAGCAGAGAGCACCGACGCTACCCCAGCAGACTTACCATCCCCCTACATCACATCACCCGACCCAGCCAGTTAGAGCCCCGGGACCCCGACAGCAGCAGCAGAAGGGAACTTTTTGTGCCTTCTGCAAGAAGGTAGGCCACGACGCTTTCGTTTGTAGGAAGAGGTTGGGTCAGTGTTTAGCTTGTGGGTCTGTCATCCATCAGATTCGAGACTGCCCAGTAGCCAAGGGACCCCAGGGGAAGACTTATAGCCTAGTCCTTGAGCCGGAGCCGGAACAGGTTTCAGGAGGTTAGTTTTGATCGTAGCCTTAGTCATTTTGTTGCATTGCTTGCTATGTTAGAATATTGTCGGGTCTTCAATTCTTGTAAATTTCGAGGACGAAATTTTTCAAGGAGGGAAGACTTGTAAGCCCCTGATTTTTCAAATTCATTTTAATTAGTGCTAATTAATTTTTTATGTCATTTATAGCCTTAAAATATTTATTATGATTTTTAGGAAATTTTCTAGAATTTTTTTAAATGATTTTTAAATGAGTTTTAAATACAAAAATACCATTTTGCAATTTCCTAAAATGTTTTAATTAACTTTTGCAAATATTAGAAATGTTTAAAATAGGTTTTTTGCAATTTAATAAATTGTTTTAATATCACTTTGTAATTTCTCAAATTATTATTATGTCAGTTTGTAAATTAGTGAAATGTTTTTATTACTTTTTGCAATTTCCTATTTGCATTAGGCAGGGGAGGGACCTAACTGTAATTTCCTAAAATCTAGGGTTTAATCTGTAATTTACCAAACACCCCCCCTCGACCAGTCACCCTCTCTCTCCTCTGACTCGACGCTGCCCCGACGACCGACCTACGCTGCCCCCCCGCCTTTCCCGGCTGCCCCCACCGCCATCGAACCCCTATAAAGGATCCCCTCACCCCCCTGAACCAAACCCTAACCCTAAAACTCCTCCACGACCGACGGCGACCCCCTTTCTTCCCCGACGAACCCCAAACCCTAGCTCTACTCCGGCGACCCCCGTTCAACCACCACCGCTCGACGTCATCGTCCCCAACCACCACCATCAGGACCGCCTCGTCGAGCCGCGTCCAGCGCCACCACTCCGCCGCGACCACATCGCCTCAGCCGCCGTCGAGCACTCTCGAATCCCCCCTGTGAAGTCGGACACGAAGATAGCAGTTACGAGACTGTGTCGTACGTGTCTCGTACACGTATATATTGTTCGCCGTGTCCTGGCGAACATTTTTGTGTAACTGGACACGAGAGAATCGAACCGTGCGTGTCGTGCTAGGCGTAGACACGTAGATACCTGTGTCCTGAACTGTCTGGACACAGGACTGTGTTTTATATTTTTTTTATTTATTAATATCACCTAATCAGAAATAAAATAAACCCTAACCCTATTCCTAACAAAGCGGGCCGCTGGCCCACTGGCCAGCGCGCTGTGACTAAGACCCCCCCCCCCGCTGGACAGGGTTCGAGCCCCTCCCCCTTTCCTTCTGTTTTCTTTTCTCTTTTCTTTTTCTTTTCTTTTTCTTTTTAATATATATATATTTATATATATATTTATATGTATATATATATATTAGTATATATAAATATATGTATATACTGTATTTTACAGTATTATATGCATATGTATATATATTTTATAATTAGTAAATTTTGTGTATATATATGTATATATCTTGATGTATATATATATTAATATATATATATATATACACCTTATTATTAAAGTATTTTTCCTATATATATGTATATATATTTAGACATATATATTTGTACTCTATAAATTAAGTATTTTCCTTACAAATATATATGTACTTTTAACACATGTAATTATATTTTTCACTATGCATAATTTTACCATATTAAAATAATAATATTTATTTTGCACTATTACCAACTTGTATTTTTATTGTATTTAAATTACTGCAACCATTTGATGTCCAAGCCTAGCATGGGTATTTGGGCTCAAATGTGTTTTCACACATTCAAGACCTGTACAAGTCATATTGGACTTGATTCATGGCCTTGGGTCCTGTATTTGAACTTTGGTTCAAATTATATACATGGACAAAATACGCAGATAATTAATTATTGTGTGTATTTCTGTTTTTGATTTTCTAAAAATACTTAAAGTATTGATAAAATTATGGAAAAATAGTTTTTAGATACTTTGTTAAGTTGGCTAATTTAGTATAATTTTTGTAGTATTTAATTTACTATTTTGCCACTAGTTTGGCATATGAAACCAAAACTCACTTTCTGTATACTTAGGAAAACTGATTTTTATAAAATATTTGTACTGGTTAATAAATTCCAGAAAAATTATAATAAATTTCTATGATTAACAAGGATCACTTTGATACTTTACTTTAAGAAAAACTAGACTTTTTGCCTATCTTTAATATTGTTAAAACACAATAGTCTTTTGATTTATTTATTGATTAATTACGACTTGTAGCTTTTTGTGTTATTTGGAGTTTTAGTCGTGTTGAACCCCATCCCTCACTAGTGTAAAGACCCTAGAAAGTTAGTTAACATAGTGTGTCACCCCCACATTGGTCTCCTAGGCCAAGTCATTATTTTGGCTAGGTGCCCAGTCACAAGTCGTGTCACACCAGTTTAGTGATCTAGTATTTTAGCTTAGTGTAAAAGCTAAGTTTATTGTATTTATTGCTACAGTGACGAGTTACTGGACATCTATAGCTCTTTTATCGCAGCTTGCTTTGCTAGAGGCAAGTACATCTACATACTCAATTACTGTCTTTTAATGCTAGAACATGTATTAACCCTGTTAAAAGACTGATCCTTGAGGTAGCAAGTTATGTCTTCACAAGTTGTATCACTTTCAGTACCGGCCATGTTTAGTACAGCTCTTATACCTTCACATGCTTCTTACGGGTTCTCAGTACAAGTTTTACTATGCTTTAGACTGCTCTGAGTATTCACATGTTTTACCATTCTCGAATCTCTCACATGTTTAAATAACGGGTTAAGGGGGAACTGTTAGTATTGTACGTGAACATGACCCTTATCGTATGTATTTACCGCGCTCGATGACATTCTATATGTACCCTTGCCGTATGTTCTGATCTCGCGTTTGTGTATGGATATACACCGATGCCGCTCGTGCACGCATGTGCATGCCAGATATGTGCCGCAGTACATCCTGCTACCTATTGACCGATTCACGTACATGCTACGGTTTTAAACTTTTAAACTATATGTTGTCATTTCCAAAAAGAACCAATTAAACCATGATATGCCATGTTCCCTATGTTACTTTGATACTTGATCCCAGTTGTACCATGAGGCCATGTTTTCAGTATTTCTTGTTTTATAAACTCATCACACCATATTTCTCGTTGTACATTATATGTTCAGTACTTTAGTTGTAGAGGTTGTACTTGCTCCCGTCCTGACAGGATAACGTTGTAGGTATTTTGACTGAGGAGGAGATGCTTTGTGACCCGTACTATGGAGCTCCAGTTGAGGATATTCCTGCAGGGAATCCTGCTTAGCTGCTTAGTTTGACTTAGTGTTGGGTTATTATCACAGACGCTGTTTTGTACCTTTAAACTGGACCTTGTCTCCAGTTTTACATTTTGGTTTGTATTATTATCAACTTAGTGGTTTTTTATCTATCTATATAGAAGCTGTGTTGTGATCATTCTTAAACTATCTTAATTATTAGCACATTTATCATTATTACCTGACTGTCTAGAACAGCTTACTACGCTCTAATCAAGCGTAGGCTGGTGTCACGACCCGATCCCAATTTCTTGGGTCGACTCGGATCATGCCCAGCCTACACCGTTGTTGAGACGGCGGCAGTAAGCTGTATTCCATATGCAGGTACAATCAACAACATTTGAAATTTTTAATTGCCACAACATTTAATTTAACGATAAAATAAACTTGTTCATTACAAAAGAGTTCACCACTTTTAAAATAACATTAATTTAAATAAAAGACAACAAATCTCCATCTAAGCAGAAGTATCATCATCAACATCAGGAACCTCCTCTGGAAGCATAGCAGGATACAGCTCTGGGTCGTAATAGCTACTAATCTGTAGCTCTGAGTCATCAATAGAACCTATTGGGTGTGGGGAATCCAGTCAGGAAAGGAGCAAGTACAATTATGAAAATAACAATTTGCATAATGAATAGAAAATTGAAATATTAAAATAACTTTGGAAACAATGATTTTCAACTATAAAACAATTGTGATTTGAGTATGCAGTATCTATGACCGGTTTAGGATGATTCACTTGTATCCTATTGATACGGTCCGGCCTAACCCCGTGTGAAGAGGGGTAAGCTCGCACATTCATTTACTATTGGGCTTTGATCATAGATAACTACACTACTCCCCATTATCCCGATGCAATGATTCAATGTGTTACTCTAGGAGAGAGTACGTGTAACAATTGTGTATTTAATATGCAATATTCTAATATTAATTAAACTGAAATTAACACAACCATACTTGCCTTGAATTTCAATTGGTCGAGATTTGTACTTCGGGATTCGAAAGGTCACGTTCTTCCTTGAAATCCTACATTCCGGGGAACTTTATCTCAGAAATACAAATACCAGAAAAATCTAGTTGCAATCTCTATTTGTCTTTCCTAGTCTATTTTAGTTATTAGCTAACTAACACAACATCACAACGTTTACTAATGAGTTTGAATTTAGAAATTCAATTTATTTAGGTTTTTCGGGAAAACTTGTAATTTTCAATTTAAATATAAAACTTGGTATTTTATTAACTTATTGGGAAAAAGATTGGTGTTTTATAATAACTAAATAAAAATATAATTTCTTTTCTTAAAATGAGAAAATCGTGAATTATTAATTAATAATTAATAATATTATTGATTAATCCTACTCGTTTACTCAATCCCAGAATTCACAAATCTAATGTTCCTACTGATTACAAACTTTTGCAGAAAATAAAAGAATAGGCTTATGCCCTTACAAATTAATACATGAATTTAAATAAGAGAAAAATGGGTTAGTCCTTTTAAATCACCTAAAAATTTAAATAATAAAATTTTAACTAAATTTGTAAATTATTAGAATGTCTCAGAACTGGTCCAATCTTCAAATACAGCTACTATGCCTCAACGTCCGGACGAACCGGTGCGTTTGCATTTCGCTGGGGCCTATTGACCAATATGGTCATCGCCCAAAAATATTATTAAAATAATATTTATCAGAAAAATCATTTTAAAATCTTTTAATAAATTTTCCGAAAATTTCGGCAGCATTCCCTCTGTTTTCGGGATAACCCAAAATCTGGGAACGCGTCCGATACCTGCAAAATAATTCTCAAAACTCCCATTTTAATATATTTTCCTCAAAATAATATTTTCCAATCAACCATCACTACTAACTCATAGTCCAGGAGTGACAACCAAAGGAAATTTCCAACAGAAACAATGTTTAAAAACCTAATTCCGCAACTAAACACAACAGAACACATACCCCACTAAAAGACAACCAAATATCAAACCATGGAAAATCAACAGAACTTTCCCGAAAATCCGAATACGGGTAATTTCCAAATTTCCTTCGGAAACTCCGAGAATTAGCCTACGAATAGGAAAACCCAGAGAAATAATCATTCTCCAGAGTTCCTTTCGAAAAGGTTCTCAGACACCCGATTCTCCGAAAATTCCGAAAAACAGAAATTGCAACGTAGAATTTACGTTGTCGAAAAAACCGAAATCCTGCTGGATTCGGGGACCAGAAAATTCATCATCGACAGAAAGGAAAATAGAGTTCCAGAAATTATACCCAAAACCGAAGTCGAAGGAAATCCCGAATTTGGGTCGCGGAACCGAACGGCAAAACGGACAGTGCTGGACATGGACAGGGGCGAGCAAAGGGTCGACGGACGAAGGCCACGCGGGGTGCCGGCGGTGGACGGCGGCGGTCGCCGGTCGGGCGCGGGCGACGGTGACGCGGGGCCGCGCGGGTCGACGGGAGCGCCGGGAAGCGGCTCGGTCGCGCTGGAAAGGGGCGTTGGCCTCGGGAAAACTCGGCCAGTGGTTCGCCGGGGAGGATCGAGAAGGGGATCGCCGAAAAATAGTTGATTTGGAAAGAGGATGAAGAAGATGGTGATGGTGTGGAAAAAAAAATGATGGGGAAAAGCCCCTTTTATAGGAAATAGGTAGTGAAGGTTACCATTTAAGAAGATGGAGTGCCATCCTGGCTTGATGGTCGGCCGGTTATGGAAGGCGAGGGGGTCGACGGGTGGAGAAGAAGAAGAAAACTTCTTCGGTTCACAAAGGCCACTCACAGCACCCAACACTAAAGAAGAATGAAAAGGCTATTGAATGTTTTCTTCATCAGACACTTAATATATGTCATTCAATACCAAGAGTAAGTATAGACTTAATGGGTTGAGACATACGAATGGGTTTGAAACCCATTCAAGATTTATAGGTTAGCCTATAATTGGCTTGGGTTAGGTCCAATTGGACTTAGAAAAATAATGAGTTTGGGCCAGGATTGAAACTAATGGCCAAAGCAATGGGTTTCAATAAAATTTAAAGGCTTTGGGCTAGGAAAATTTTAGACAACTAAAAATATTTTTAAAGGAAATATTATTTAGAAAATTTTTGTACAATTTATAAAAAATATTTTATGTTCAAATTTAGGTTCAAGTCCGGGCTGACATGCCAAAAATCCAAGTTTAACTATTTGGAAAATAATTTACTCTTAAATAAATATTATTAACATCTAACATTATTCTAAAGAAAAATTTATTGCTAACAAAATTTTATTTAGCAAATAAAAAAAAATTAGAAGTAAACTAAAAATACGGGTTTCACAACCTTCCCTCCTTAGAAAATTTCGTCCTCGAAATTTAAGGACAGGTAGGACAGGATTCCCACAATTCAATTAGACACGAGTATGGTGTTCAATTCAGGTTCAAACAATAAGAATTTTTAAAGGTAATCATGGATGAGACAATTTAGGGACAAAATAAAATATAAAGCGAACCAAAGTGTATGAGGTTGATCAGACCATCATTGCACCGGTTCTGATTAGACAATATATTAATGGAGGCCTCCAATAAGATAATGTCATGATCAAGCTTGAAAAAGGAATAGCTCGCAAAACTAGGCTAACAAGCATAATGTCAAATTTGAAAATGAAACAGATGAGTATGGAAAGAAATAGAAATAATGATTCAACTTTGCCTGATCTTCATCTCACCTCTGACTATGCTTGTTACTGGTTTCTCTGACACTGCCTTCTTCTACAAATTCCAGTGGTTGACAACTGTTGTCTGCCCAGTGCTTCTGTCTATCATAGCTTGTCTCTGATCATCTTCACTTCCTCTGCTGCGCCAGTTACTCTCTCTGGATCTAACAGTATTCTTTCTTCTACATCGTCCTATGCAAGTTATGTACGAAAACTACATCCAAAACTTCAATGATGTTGTACTGATGCTAACTGGGTATTTATTGTAAGAAAACTCTACCAAAGATAATTGATCTTTCCAAGATCCTCCAGATTCCAGGAGGCAAGATTCTTCAGCATGTCTTCAAACGTCTAGATTGACTTCTTTGATTGTCTGTCAGTTGGAACTTCATGAATCCGGTAGATGTGTCTCTTGCACATTGCCGCCAACTCTTTCGTGAATAAAGCAACTTCATAATGAACTGACTTGGTCAGTCAGTCCACAAAATCCAATTGGTGATCTTCCCTCCTTAGGAACAAAGTAATCCTAACACAAAATCCATTTATGTGTTCCATCGTTGGCAATAAAGAAACTCCCAAATGTTCCTGCCAACACTTGATCTCTAAGTTTACAAGTGCCTTGTCTTGAAACTGCGTCTTCTTGACTTTGTTCTTCAGACTCGAGCTCACTTGCAGCTTTATTGACACTGAATCAGCATCTAGTTCCATCCTTCTATCTTCAGACAGTATGCTCTCCAGCCCAACTTCCTGATGTCTAGGTGCCGCTTCTTGGTCAAACCATCGATATCAGCTTCAATCGTCTTCGTTTACCCAATATTCCGCTCTTTCTGAGTAGAAATATATTTCAGACTTTTATAGTCCGTATATAATTTTACTCCCTTTCCATAATAATTCCATAGCCTTAAAGCAAGGATACTTACAACAAGTTCCGAATTATGTGTGGGATAGTTCTTCTCATGAGTCCGTAATTGCCTAGATATGTAGACAATTATTTTCCCATGTTGTTGAAGAATACAACCCAGTCTTTTTCCTGAGACATCTCTGTAGATGGTGAAACCACCGGATCCTGCGGGTAGCACAAGGATTGGTAAGCTTCTTCTACAGCTTCTTAAATGCGTCCAGACAAACTCTTCATTCTTTCGAGTCAGCTTCATCATCGACTCAGCAATCTTGGCGAATTCCTACACAGATTCCAGTAGTATCCCATCAAGTCCAAGAAACCATTGAACTTAGATATACGACTTCTCCACAGCGGCTATCTATCTAGAGTCTATCAAATTTTCTTCTCTTGTGACATTATGGCAAAAACCACATTGTCTAAGAAAATTCATGTCTTGATAGCTTACCAAAAACTTCTTCAAAGTTCCTAGAAATTTCTCAGATGCTCTTCATGTTCTTCTTCAGTCCTTGAGTATATCAGATTTTTGTTATCTAAAGAAAAGACAACAAACTGATTCAATTACTCATAAAAAGACTCTGTTCATGAGATTCATGAACACAACATGAGTATTCATCATTCCAAGAGACATGATCCAAAAATTCAACTACCAGTATTTGGTGTTGAATGTCGTCTTGAGAATGTACTCCTTCATGATCTTAATCTGATGGTAGTCAGTTCTTAAGTTAATCTCCGAAAACCCTTAAGTTCACTCAACTTGGATAGATCATCAGTCGAGAAAAAGTAATTCTTCAGTGCCCTGATAGTCTACTCTCATCCATATTGTTTTATCCTTCTTGGATACAAACAAGACTGATGCTTCTTAGAGTGAAGCTCCGTCTTATATGAAACCCAACACCTTTAGTCCATTGATCTAATCCTTCATTTCCTTGGCTTCCTTCAGGTCGATTCTATAGTATCACTTAGTCATAGGGAAGGAGCTAGGTACTAGGTTAATGGAATATTTCTATGCATAGGGTAATCCAGAAACTATTAGGGAAAACTTCTATCATGAAGATGTAACTAAGATTTTTATTCATATAAGAGAATTACAACAAAACTCTCATAATTGATCTAGGGACATCTTGTTACAGCTTCTTAATAGATAATACTACTCAGCAGTCCTAAGTACTATTCTTCATGGTTCTGGTTCTTGCTTGGGCATCTCCATTTTCTTCCTCTTCTATGATCCTTGATTCTGCTTCATCCCTTCCTACGGTCTGTTGGATAGAGTCCTGAGGTTGTGGCATAATAGACGCTCCGATACGATGATAAGATAAGAGGCAGTCCTTAACTTGATGTTCAGCAGATCCACACACCAAACATTGCCTTAATCTCTTGCGACAAATGTTGGCTTGGTGACCAGGTCTCTTACAGTAGGCACAAGCCAAAAGCTTCTTGCAATATGGTTGTCGGACAGGGCCCAAATATCTTCTATTCTCATGGGTATCCCTCCTAGGACGAGGTTCCGCTCCAACTTGGTTTAAAATGGCTAAGGTTGCGTCGTTGATATTCTTCATGACTTCTCTCGAGATATCCATCTGTTCAGCTTGAATCTTCTGATACTCTAGGATTTCTTGAAATAGAGCAACCATCTGAGAGGTGTTCTCTGGTACTGGTGAAGCAACATGAGTGGGTACTTCCTCAAAGAAAAGTAACCCAGTTAGAGGAGAGGTAGGATTTGCCAGTGTGGGGAAAACTTCACTGGATGATTGGTGAGGATGATCAATCAGCTGGTTGGGTGAAAAGCTCTGACTTGACTGAAGAGGCGGGGTTCGATCCGGAGATGATACCACATCGCCAGCAGAGTTGGTTTTGTCAGTGGTCATTCTCTGGAAGGTTTAGGATGCAAGCATAAGCAAGGTAACCTACCAGTCTATAAAAATATTTATCATATATAAATCGGTCCTATGTTGCGGCAATTTTGATGTTCTAGTGTTCCTAATTGTTTCTAGTTTTCCTAAATTGTTGATTTAGTTGACCTGCATGGGCCACCACTAAAAACATGTCACGACCCGATCCCAATTTCTTGGGTCGACTCGGATCATGCCCAGCCTGCACCGTTGTTGAGACGGCGGCAGTAAGCTGTATTCTATATGCAGGTACAATCAACAACATTTGAAATTTTTAATTGCCACAACATTTAATTTAACGATAAAATAAACTTGTTCATTACAAAAGAGTTCACCACTTTTAAAATAACATTAATTTAAATAAAAGACAACAAATCTCCATCTAAGCAGAAGTATCATCATCAACATCAGGAACCTCCTCTGGAAGCATAGCAGGATACAGCTCTGGGTCGTAATAGCTACTAATCTGTAGCTCTGAGTCATCAATAGAACCTATTGGGTGTGGGGAATCCAGTCAGGAAAGGAGCAAGTACAATTATGAAAATAACAATTTGCATAATGAATAGAAAATTGAAATATTAAAATAACTTTGGAAACAATGATTTTCAACTATAAAACAATTGTGATTTGAGTATGCAGTATCTATGACCGGTTTAGGATGATTCACTTGTATCCTATTGATACGGTCCGGCCTAACCCCGTGTGAAGAGGGGTAAGCTCGCACATTCATTTACTATTGGGCTTTGATCATAGATAACTACACTACTCCCCATTATCCTGATGCAATGATTCAATGTGTTACTCTAGGAGAGAGTACGTGTAACAATTGTGTATTTAATATGCAATATTCTAATATTAATTAAACTGAAATTAACACAACCATACTTGCCTTGAATTTCAATTGGTCGAGATTTGTACTTCGGGATTCGAAAGGTCACGTTCTTCCTTGAAATCCTACATTCCGGGGAACTTTATCTCAGAAATACAAATACCAGAAAAATCTAGTTGCAATCTCTATTTGTCTTTCCTAGTCTATTTTAGTTATTAGCTAACTAACACAACATCACAACGTTTACTAATGAGTTTGAATTTAGAAATTCAATTTATTTAGGTTTTTCGGGAAAACTTGTAATTTTCAATTTAAATATAAAACTTGGTATTTTATTAACTTATTGGGAAAAAGATTGGTGTTTTATAATAACTAAATAAAAATATAATTTCTTTTCTTAAAATGAGAAAATCGTGAATTATTAATTAATAATTAATAATATTATTGATTAATCCTACTCGTTTACTCAATCCCAGAATTCACAAATCTAATGTTCCTACTGATTACAAACTTTTGCAGAAAATAAAAGAATAGGCTTATGCCCTTACAAATTAATACATGAATTTAAATAAGAGAAAAATGGGTTAGTCCTTTTAAATCACCTAAAAATTTAAATAATAAAATTTTAACTAAATTTGTAAATTATTAGAATGTCTCAGAACTGGTCCAATCTTCAAATACAGCTACTCTGCCTCAACGTCCGGACGAACCGGTGCGTTTGCATTTCGCTGGGGCCTATTGACCAATATGGTCATCGCCCAAAAATATTATTAAAATAATATTTATCAGAAAAATCATTTTAAAATCTTTTAATAAATTTTCCGAAAATTTCGGCAGCATTCCCTCTGTTTTCGGGATAACCCAAAAACTGGGAACGCGTCCGATACCTGCAAAATAATTCTCAAAACTCCCACTTTAATATATTTTCCTCAAAATAATATTTTTCAATCAACCATCACTACTAACTCATAGTCCAGGAGTGACAACCAAAGGAAATTTCCAACAGAAACAATGTTTAAAAACCCAATTCCGCAACTAAACACAACAGAACACATACCCCACTAAAAGACAACCAAATATCAAACCATGGAAAATCAACAGAACTTTCCCGAAAATCCGAATACGGGTAATTTCCAAATTTCCTTCGGAAACTCCGAGAATTAGCCTACGAATAGGAAAACCCAGAGAAATAATCATTCTCCAGAGTTCCTTTCGAAAAGGTTCTCAGACACCCGATTCTCCGAAAATTCCGAAAAACAGAAATTGCAACGTAGAATTTACGTTGTCGAAAAACCGAAATCCTGCTGGATTCGGGGACCAGAAAATTCATCATCGACAGAAAGGAAAATAGAGTTCCAGAAATTATACCCAAAACCGAAGTCGAAGGAAATCCCGAATTTGGGTCGCGGAACCGAACGGCAAAACGGACAGTGCTGGACATGGACAGGGGCGAGCAAAGGGTCGACGGACGAAGGCCACGCGGGGTGCCGGCGGTGGACGGCGGCGGTCGCCGGTCGGGCGCGGGCGGCGGTGACGCGGGGCCGCGCGGGTCGACGGGAGCGCCGGGAAGCGGCTCGGTCGCGCTGGAAAGGGGCGTCGGCCTCGGGAAAACTCGGCCAGTGGTTCGCCGGGGAGGATCGAGAAGGGGATCGCCGGAAAATAGTTGATTTGGAAAGAGGATGAAGAAGATGGTGATGGTGTGGAAAAAAAATGATGGGGAAAAGCCCCTTTTATAGGAAATAGGTAGTGAAGGTTACCATTTAAGAAGATGGAGTGCCATCCTGGCTTGATGGTCGGCCGGTTATGGAAGGCGAGGGGGTCGACGGGTGGGGAAGAAGAAGAAAACTTCTTCGGTTCACAAAGGCCACTCACAGCACCCAACACTAAAGAAGAATGAAAAGGCTATTGAATGTTTTCTTCATCAGACACTTAATATATGTCATTCAATACCAAGAGTAAGTATAGACTTAATGGGTTGAGACATACGAATGGGTTTGAAACCCATTCAAGATTTATAGGTTAGCCTATAATTGGCTTGGGTTAGGTCCAATTGGACTTAGAAAAATAATGAGTTTGGGCCAGGATTGAAACTAATGGCCAAAGCAATGGGTTTCAATAAAATTTAAAGGCTTTGGGCTAGGAAAATTTTAGACAACTAAAAATATTTTTAAAGGAAATATTATTTAGAAAATTTTTGTACAATTTATAAAAAATATTTTATGTTCAAATTTAGGTTCAAGTCCGGGCTGACATGCCAAAAATCCAAGTTTAACTATTTGGAAAATAATTTACTCTTAAATAAATATTATTAACATCTAACATTATTCTAAAGAAAAATTTATTGCTAACAAAATTTTATTTAGCAAATAAAAAAAAAATTAGAAGTAAACTAAAAATACGGGTTTCACAGCTGGACATGGCTCGGCCCGGCCCAACAATTTGGGAATCGGGTCGTGACAACAACAAACCCAGTCAACCGAACGCTTAGCCCATTACAAACACAACCCGCACGCACAGTATACCTATATACGCGACCGCGAGCAAAAGAGCGAGAGAATCGAATCCTAAACCCTAACACAACCTCCGCCACCAACCTGGCGACCCCCTCTGGGTGCGCGCGCCACCCTGGGAACCGCCACGCAAGGCCGAGGGCGCGGAGATGCCGGTCGCACGCGAGAAACAGTGCAAACAGACAGCAGTAGCGACGGAGCGTCGGGCCAACTTCGCAACGGTCGTTCGTCGTGCACGCTCGTCATTTTGATGAGCCGTTACCTTGGGTATGTAGTCAACCTAACCGACTTCAATATCCTCTAATTAGTTTTAGGTTACCCGAACTAGATTGTCAGATAAATTGACATGAAAGTTGACAAAAATCTGTTCAATACAGAACAGTTCCGTAGTTGAAAACCCAGTTTTGGAAGATAGATTATGACCAGGGCATTAGGAGTTTTCCAAAACTATTTGAAGACAGGCCTAGACAACATATAGGTCTTCCCAACCCTTTTCATGGATTTGGAAATCATCGACTACGTGTCGAGAAATCCGATCCCGAAGTTGACCGAAAACCTGTTTTTAAATTCAATGAAATTGTTCCACACGACGTGCGTCCCGCCATTTCGGGCGACGTGGTCGCGCACCGTAAGCATCGAAAGCTGCATAACGGTTTTATGGTCGTGCGGGCTTTGACGGAATTCAAATTGGTCGCGTGTGCGCGACGAATTTGATGCGTATCCGTCGAAATTCCCCGTATCGTGCACTTTGTAAATTTCTCAATTACTTTGTGCACGTTCGTCAGATCGAGATGAAACTTATGCCAACAAAACTGTATCGTTTTTCTGGTCCTGTATGCCAAGTTTCGTCCGATTCTGAGACCGTTGATAAAATTGTCGTTTTGCGGGCCCCACGGTCCCACTCAACGGGCGATTTTGTGCACGGCCCGTCGGAATCCAACTCTGGACATACGGTTGGGTTCGTATCGAAAAACTAGATCCGTAGACATGTAGTTTGATGACTTTAGAGATCGTTGACTCTGGCACTTTTTTCGGTGCAAAGCGGGTCCAACGGCGGACATCGTTTTGACCCAAAATTACCCTTTTTCCCCTGTGTCCAGAATTGGACTTAAGGACAGGCTATTCTAGCTAATTTGACTATTCTAAGAATATTGGTAATGTTTATTTCAGCTTCCGGGGACTGTTGTACGGGTTTTGACTATTGTGGCACATTAAGTAGTTCAGACCGTCGGTTTCACCAGCAGAGGACCACAGGCGAGTACAGTTTATTGTCTGCATTTCAATATTGATCTTTACTATATTTCATTGATTAGTTATTGGTTATGTGATTTTTATACTCTATTATAAATTGTTGAGTCGGGAATGAGAAGTACCAAGGATGTGTGATCCGACCATAGACCGTGTTTATTTTCATGCAGTAGACCTCGTAGACATTGTTTATTTTCTGCAAGTAGACCTCGTAGACATTGTTTATTTTCTGCAAGTAGACCTCGTAGACATTGTTTATTTTCTGCAAGTAGACCTCGTATACATTGTTTAATTTCTGCAAGTAGACCTCGTAGACCGTACGGTGTAGCACCCCAGACCGATCACATGTCAAAGGTACTTCTAACAGTTGGGAAAAGTATTTTGTGTCTATTTATTGATATTGGTTTTTCGTATTTACTGTTTATTTTCAAAACTCATGATTGATGTCTAACCTCTGTTTTATAGTCATTTTCTTTATTGAAATTGCATTCAGTGAATTGTGCTCGTTCCATTCCTGACTGGAAACCAACATTTTTAGGTTAGCCGTGGATTCACGTAGCTTGGGAAGTGACGGGAATACTTGCAGCCAAAAGCCTAGAGACTAGCTAGATAGTTGAGTTGTAGTCATTTGTACAAGTTTATATTTTCTGCAAATATGAAACTTGTGATCATTGTAAGTTAAATTAATGATGTGAATGAGCATTATTTGTGATTCTGATCTTCATGGCCGTGACAGCGTTCTACCGCCGACACTGCGGCATAGGCTGGCTTGGACACGTCTCGTATCCGTTTTAAAAAAAAAGCGGGTGCGGGTCGTGACACCTTTTGGTTGTTTCTTGTCCCGAATTGACATTGATCGTTACCTTGACTAATGATTGATCATGCGTTCCTAGTTGGAACTAGAAGACTGTCTAGTCGACTTATTGAATTAATGAGACCCGTTCATGTATGAACCATGAACCATTGCGATCGACTAGCCGATCCGAACATTGGCATATGGACACATGTTGACTTCTATTTTTCTGCAAAAGCAGCATGTGTACCTTACGATCAAGACATGATTATTCCGTGGCTAGGCTTGATTATTACATTACGCTATGTAAGACCTACAACCTAATCGCACGGGCATCGTTGTAGAGTTATGCATCTCGTACTCTGTACGGGAGTACTCATTCAGAATGATCATGATCCACGACATGAGATTTCAATTTAACATAGGGTCTACGAAGCTAAATAAAAATAACTATTGCATGGAGAGAATGGATTCTCGAGTTCTTACATGGCAGCCATCTCGGGACAATTAGTGCCCGACATGCCGGCTGGTTCCTACGGATACTGTAAATATACCACACGGGTAGGGAGTGGTATCTATTTATATTTACTGTATATTGGTGACGGGCGTCCCGCTGGGACACGTCTAATTCATGATTGGCGCAATTGATTATTGTAAAACCCCAAAAATTTCTACTATTTTTTTATTTAAATTTTGGTACTGATTTAAATTTTTGTATTGTACGTCGCGTAGTCGTATTTTACGTCGCGCACGAAATTTTATTTTTCGAAATTGCTCGACGAGTGCGAATATGTGCGAGCGTACATATTTTTAGGAAAAACATTTTCGTATTTTTTATAGTTTCAAAATATATCTAATAAGTATTTTAGTTATCGTTCCAAAATTCTAAATTTGTTACTTTATTTATAAAGCCTTTTATTTACATAGTTATAATAATAAATATGATTATTATAAAATGGTATATTAGAAAAGCAAGTTTTATATTTTAAAATTATTTAGCAGTATATATATGTAATTTTTGAAATTAATTAATAGCATATTTTAATAGATATGAAAAAGATATTTTTAATCTTGTTTAAGTTAATAGTTTATTAATTTGGATAATTTAAATTGGGAAAGGTTTTGTTTTAAATACACTTTTAAATATAGGAGACATCCATATTTGATTTGGATTCGTTCCAATTATTTTTTAAACTATTTAAATTAATATTGAATTTATCTAATGGGGATTTAAACAATCCCAATCTTTATCCTATTGGAAATTCTCACATCTTATAAATAGACAGGTACTCCTCCAAATTTTCCATCCACAACCCAGACGTGCATCGTGTCGGTGCCCTTCCCCATCCACTATACATTTTACCCTTACAAATACAATAATCTCCAGGGTCCGACAATTTCGGACACCGACTCGTCCCGTGTCTCGCAGGACACGTGTACAGACTCCACCCATTTCCGACGTCCCATCTCCGAACAAACCCCCTTCGTCTCTGTTCACGGCTAGCACAATCGACACGCAACCATCGTCACCCCCATCGATCCCGCGCCTCCGGCTTATCCCCGCCATCCACAAACCACAACCCTCTACAACTAGAATTTGGGTCAGCGCTTGGCCGCAGTCGCCGACCCCACTGGGCTCCGACGACCAGACCCGGCCGCAACCGCCCAGCACCCTCATCATCCTCGCCACCACCACCTCGGCCGGCAATTTCCCACCACCACCACCAACATCAGATAATCCAAAGAAGAAGAAGAAGGAAACCCTAAACCTAACTCACCTCGCTGAGCCGCCGAGCCTGGCAGCCGCCCGGCGCCGATCCAGTCACTCCGACCCCGCGCACGATCGCCCTCCGCGTCGCCAAGCATCCGCGACATCTCCTATCTCCTCGTCTGAGATCCGATGCCCGACGACCGCTTCTCCTCTCCGACGACAGCCGCTGACCCGACTACTCCTCCGTGCCGTTGAAGCCCCGCGCCTCCTCTCCTTTCCGCTCGGCGTGCCCCAAAACCCTGTCGAGTACCGCCGATCCCGCGCCTTCGAGAGCGCAGCCACCGCGCAGCTTACCCTCCACTCTGCCGCATCTCTTCACCTCCATCGTGCCGGAGCTTCGCCGGAAAACCACCGCCCGCTCTCCTCGGTAAGCGCCCCTTTCTTCCCTCTTTCTTACTCTCTCTCTCTCACACTTACGGTTTAAAGGAGGGGGAATGAGCTGTAGGAAGTTATTATTATTATTATTATTATTATTATTATTATTATTATTATTATTATTATTATATTTATTATTACTGTTAATAAGGTTATTAATTTATTATTAATTATTTATAGAGAATGGTTGTACAGTTTGGATAAGCACTGATATTAAAATTATTATTATCATTATTATTTCTATTTATTATTAGTATTATTTTTATTAAAACTGTTCTGTAAAGTTTGATTAAAAATTATTAGTATTATTATCATTTTGGTGTCATACTTATCCATTATTATTATTATTATCATCATTATTAAATCATTATTTTCAAAAAAATTTTATTATTATTATTATTTTTCAACTACAGGTATAGAATAAATAATAGAGTATTATAGGTAATTTCAAATATTCAAAGTTTTCCTAAAATATTTTTCTAGATTTATATATTTATTGAAATATTTTTGACTAATAACACATAGATGTCTACCAAAAATTCTACTTTTACAAACTTATATCTAAATACGATTTTTGATTTACCAAAGTATTTAATAAAGTATTCTCAAATTAAATTAATATACATAACTAATTTTAAGTATTTACGTAAAAATTATTTTTAACTCATAAATTGTACTTTTTAATCATTATACATATTTTCCAAAATAATATACGTATTTACTCTCCGCAAATTATCTTCGAATTATCCCCATTGCTCATGACTAATTGTGTGTCCTATTTCTCGTGACTTCGAACCCCTCACCTTCTGGCCTTGGCAATTGGACGGAACAGGACTTGTTGAATCATTGCACCACCAGGCAAGACACCTTGCCTTTACTGTTTAATTTCTTGCTCAATATCATGCATGCTTTTTCTTTATGTTGTTCTTTTAAAATTATATATATATATGCAAATTATTATATTTTATGCAATTAGCTTAGAGTTAAGGGACCACCGTATGTTTAGTGCATCTCATAAACTGTCACGATGTGCCACGGATTGTGTGTGAGCTGCGAGTCGCATATAGCTTCGGACTTGCGTATCGACCGTACATCGGTGCGTAAAGGCCGTACGTTAGGATGTAACTGCTAATAGATTTTTGTAGAAGACTTGGCAGTTATTAAGGATTAAACAGTGTCGTGGAGATGACCCATGTATAGTATCATTGGGGGGAGGGGACAGTTATTAGCGTAGGGGCTACATTTTATTTTTGCACACATTTTGGGCCGAGGGTGACTCTCATGAGCACTACCTTCTGCCCAGGTCGATAGCGTCTCGGATGAGCGTTACTTGCTGGCCACTCTCTATTACTTGCTTGCGTGAATCCGTTACAGCCCCTGCGTAGAACGTTGTCCTCAAAATGCATATCACCTAGAATGGGTAGGAACCTTTACTCATGCATACTTTTCTGTTGAGCTTTATTTATTCAGTTTATGGCATGATATTATGTGTCTTGTTACGTCCCTCTGAGGACCTAGTTTTTCCCCAGGTGTGTGTTTTCGTGATTTCTTGCAGGTGCTCTAGCTAAGGCCATTCCTTCCTTCGTGATGATTACTCTTGGACTCGCCGCTCGCTCTCGCTTGCTAAATTCTTTCCATGTATATTTTTCCATATTTAAATTAGTTGGTAGTGGACTTTGTCTCCGCCAACGATTGTATCATAAATATTCAAGTTGTTTTCTATATTATTATTCTTTTCATTGTGGATGAGATTTAGTTGTCTTGGATTACTACATTTACAGCTTATGTATACATATGAGGTCCATGTATTTCGTATGTATACAGCTGGCATGTCTACGTACTTGGTCCTACGTATTTTGGGACTGGGGCATTACATGTTTTTGTGGTGGCCCATGCAGGTCAAGTTTGTCACTTCGATTACGTAATTGTATCGATGTGAGCCTGCAATAGAGGATTAGAATCTAGGAATCTCATCCACCTACTTGACATCCTTTCTTGACTTCAAATTCCGAACTCTTGTTCGCCCCCCTGATTTGCATCTTGCTTGACTCCTTCTACCGTATATTCTTAGTTTCGTGCTTAGCGACAACTAGAAAGATGACTACACTAATGCTTATAGGGTAAACACATGGCTAGAAGGATTATATTGACAATTAATATCCATTGAGGTTATATTGAGTATAAAGGCAATTATTTTTCCTAGAGATACATCTTAAGGATTAGTTAATTTTAAGTTGGGTAGTAGCATATTACCGCCGTCAAAGGATAGTTAGAATTTTATTATTACAAGGTGGTATACACAAGAGGATAGCTAGATCAAGAAAACAAAAGTTTGAATTACGAAATTTTTGAAGCATTGAAATAGTTATGATTTATTAGGGATATGAAATCGATTAAGAAATAACTTAAGTTTTTATATTATGACACTTGATTTACGGTTAACTTTAAGTTTGGATATCTCGAGATTATTTAAAGTGTTTAAATTATAATTTTATAGAGGACTAGAGAGACGAAAGTTTAGAAAGGAAAGAACTTGAGGTTTTAAAAATTTGCGCGCACGATTTATAAGTTTATTTAAATTTTGAAGAGATGAAAAAAAAATGTTTAAATTTTTGAAAGATATCGACTTTGAAGGAAAAATTCAAATCTCAAATGTTGTCCTATGATCTATGATTTATAAAGTTATTTAAATTTCGAGTTTAAAGCCTTGATTATGGATATTTAAATTTTGGTAAAAAAAGGGGTATGTTCATTTGCGATATACAAGGACTATTTCGAGATTGATTAGAGATTTAAATTAAACTTGACAGTCTAAGATAATTGGTAATTGTGGCGGAGTGTCTTGGAAAATTTTATTGAGAAACTTCGAGGAACTTGAAATTTTAGATTAGATCGTATATTGGTGAAGGACCAAGAAACAAGTGAGGTCACCCTAATGAGATAGAAGTATTCCACATTAGATTGCCATGCCACCTATGATTATGATATTGCAATTACACAAGTATAGTAGTCATCGACCAAACCGATGAACATATCTTGACCCACTTGACCTTTCCACAAATCTAGATCTTTTGTCATGACCATCTAATTATTTGAAACTTGAGAAATGATTAGATTATTCCTTAATCATACTCCATCTAAGTGGCTATCATATCTTTAGAAACTGTACTCCTAATTTATTTTACCTTGGTTTGTTAGAATCTAAGTTATCTTTATTTCATGCTTTAGCTTGGTCATTTATTTGGTTCGTTAATCATTATCTCATGAACTCCCACTTTCTATTTTAATTTCTTTTGTGTCCTTTACCGTGACTTGGGTATTTGGAGCACAACACTAGACTTTTCCTTCCCACAAATTTTACAAGCAAGACCTACACGAGCCCACCTTCATGCAGGTATATCACGTGCCACTAAAACACGTCTCCTTGTACTCTAATTTCATATTGTGACTTTCGTGTCAAAATGACTGGACTCTAATCCCTACCGTGAAACCAATATACTTTTTAACTTGAGATGAGACTCGACCTTGACTCGATTCTTTCAACCCGATATATAATTTATGTTCTACTTAAATCCTTACATGCTTAACCTTGTATTTTATCTTGATTGCTGGACCTATCACACCATTAGTTTAATTCTTTAAGTTGGGTAGAATACCTTATGAACTAGCCTTATGAACTAGCAACCCATTTGACCTAGTGACCTATATTAGCAGGCTTATTTAGATCCTAGAATCTAGAGGACCTAACCCGTCTAGCCAACCAAGGACTTGGACAAGAAGACTATAGGACGACTGTACGACTTAGAATCATTCTACCTTCTTTAAATCTTAATCTCTCGTGCCTATGTATTTACCATGTTGACTAATGATGCTAATGTAGCCTAGTTTTGCAAGCTTATTCCTTATCGAGCTTGTCCAAGGCATATGTTAATTGGGTCGCTCCCACTAACGTATTGTCTACTCAGAACCGGTACATAATGGTCTGATCAACCAAGTGCACTTTGGTTCGCTTTTATCTATCGTTCTACGTGGATGGGGACATAGCTAAACTTGTTCTTTAGAGTCCCATCCACGACTGCCTTGAAATTTTTTTTTGAAAATTTTCGGTCACCTTTGAACCACGTATTCGTATTCGATAAATTCACCTTTGGAACCCTTTTATCGCTTTCGTCTTCCACCTATTTTAGAAGGACGAAATCCCTTGTGCCGAGTATCCCCTTTAGTTGTCCGATCACTTATGACCACTGTAATTAACCATTACCAACCCGTGGCTATATCCTCATCCTAAAACTATTCGTCTTTTCCCTTGATCCTAAACCTACCATCGTGACCTACTAAATGCTTGTTTATGTTAAGGCGTTATTTCTTTGCCTCGCCCGAAGACTTGTCATACCCCTTGTACCTTCTCACCCCCCTACTAATCCTTAATTTCGAGGACAAAATTCTTTTAAGTTGGGTAGGATGTAAAACCCCTAAAATTTCTACTATTTTTTTATTTAAATTTTGGTACTGATTTAAATTTTTGTATTGTACGTCGCGTAGTCGTATTTTACGTCGCGCACGAAATTTTATTTTTCGTAATTGCTCGACGAGTGCGAATATGTGCGAGCGTACATATTTTTAGGAAAAACATTTTTGTATTTTTTTATAGTTTCAAAATATATCTAATAAGTATTTTAGTTATCGTTCCAAAATTCCAAATTTGTTACTTTATTTATAAAGCCTTTTATTTACATAGTTATAATAATAAATATGATTATTATAAAATGGTATATTAGAAAAGAAAGTTTTATAATTTAAAATTATTTAGCAGTATATATATGTAATTTTTGAAATTAATTAATAGCATATTTTAATAGATGTGAAAAAGATATTTTTAATCTTGTTTAAGTTAATAGTTTATTAATTTGGATAATTTAAATTGGAAAAGGTTTTGTTTTAAATACACTTTTAAATATAGGAGACATCCATATTTGATTTGGATTCGTTCTAATTATTTTTTAAACTATTTAAATTAATATTGAATTTATCTAATGGGGATTTAAACAATCCTAATCTTTATCCTATTGGGAATTCCCACATCCTATAAATAGGCATGTACTCCTCCAAATTTTCCATCCACAACCCAGACGTGCATCGTGTCGGTGTCCTTCCCCATCCACTATACATTTTACCCTTACAAATACAATAATCTCCAGGGTCCGACAATTCCGGACACCGACTCGTCCCGTGTCTCGCAGGACACGTGTACAGACTCCACCCTTTTCCGACGTTCCATCTCCGAACAATCCCCCTTCGCCTCTGTTCATGGCTAGCACAATCGACACGCAACCATCGTCACCCCCATCGATCCCGTGCCTCCGGCTTATCCCCGCCATCCACAAACCACAACCCTCTACCACCAGAATTTGGGTCAGCGCTTGGCCGCAGTCGCCGACCCCACTGGGCTCCGACGACCAGACCCGGCCGCAACCGCCCAGTACCCTCATCATCCTCGCCACCACCACCTCAGCCGGCAATTTCCCACCACCACCACCAACGTCAGAGAATCCAAAGAAGAAGAAGAAGGAAACCCTAAACCTAACTCACCTCGCTGAGCCGCCGAGCCTGGCAGCCGCCCGGCGCCGATCCAGTCACTCCGACCCCGCGCACGACCGCCCTCCGCGTCGCCGAGCATCCACATCTCCTATCTCCTCGTTTGAGATCCGACGCCCGACGACCGCTTCTCCTCTCCGGCGACAGCCGCTGACCCGACTACTCCTCCGCGCCGTTGAAGCCCCGCACCTCCTCTCCTTTCCGCTCGGCGTGCCCCAAAACCCTGTCGAGCACCGCCGATCCCGCGCCTTCCAGAGCGCAGCCACCACGCGGCTTCCCCTCCACTCTGCCGCGTCTCTTCGCCTCCAGCGCGCCGGAGCTTCGCCGGAAAACCACCACCCGCTCTCCTCGGTAAGTGCCCCTTTCTTCCCTCTTTCTTACTCTCTCTCTCTCACTTACGGTTTAAAGGAGGGGGAATGAGCTGTAGGAAGTTATTATTATTATTATTATTATTATTACTATTATTATTATTATTATTATATTTATTATTACTGTTAATAAGGTTATTAAATTATTATTAATTATATATAGAGAATGGTTGTACAGTTTGGATAAGCACTGATATTAAAATTATTATTATCATTATTATTTCTATTTATTATTAGTATTATTTTTATTAAAACTGTTCTGTAAATTTTGATTAAAAATTATTAGTATTATTATCATTTTGGTGTCATACTTATCCATTATTATTATTATTATCATCATTATTATTAAATCATTATTTTCAAAAATTTTGTATTATTATTATTATTTTTCAACTACAGGTATAGAATAAATGATAGAGTATTATAGGTAATTTCAAATATTCAAAGTTTTCCTAAAATATTTTTCTAGATTTATATATTTATTGAAATATTTTTGACTAATAACACATAGATGTCTACCAAAAATTCTACTTTTACAAACTTATATCTAAATACGATTTTTGATTTACCAAAGTATTTAATAAAGTATTCTCAAATTAAATTAATATACATAACTAATTTCAAGTATTTACGTAAAAATTATTTTTAACTCATAAATTGTACTTTTTAATCATTATACATATTTTCTAAAATAATATACGTATTTACTCTCCGCAAATTATCTTCGAATTATCCCCATTACTCATGACTAATTGTGTGTCCTATTTCTCGTGACTTCGAACCCCTCACCTACTGGCCTTGGCAATTGGACGGAACAGGACTTGTTGAATCATTGCACCACCAGGCAAGACACCTTGCCTTTACTATTTAATTTCTTGCTCAATATCATGCATACTTTTTCTTTATGTTGTTCTTTTAAAATTATATATATGCAAATTATTATATTTTATGCAATTAGCATAGAGTTAAGGGACCACCGTATGTTTAGTGCATCTCATAAACTGTCACGATGTGCCACGGATTGTGTGTGAGCTGCGAGTCGCATATAGCTTCGGACTTGCGTATCGACCGTACATCGGTGCGTAAAGGCCGTACGTTAGGATGTAACTGCTAATATATTTTTGTAGAAGACTTGGCAGTTATTAAGGATTAAACAGTGTCGTGGAGACGACCCATGATAGTATCATTGGGGGGAGGGGACAGTTATTAGCGTAGGGGCTATATTTTATTTTTGCACACATTTTGGGCCGAGGGTGACTCTCATGAGCACTACCTTCTGCCCAGGTCGATAGCGTCTCGGATGAGCGTTACTTGCTGGCCACTCTCTATTACTTGCTTGCGTGAATCCGTTACAGCCCCTGCGTAGAACGTTGTCCTCAAAATGCATATCACCTAGAATGGGTAGGAACCTTTACTCATGCATACTTTTCTGTTGAGCTTTATTTATTCAGTTTATGGCATGATATTATGTGTCTTGTTACGTCCCTCTGAGGACCTAGTTTTTCCCCAGGTGTGTGTTTTCGTGATTTCTTGCAGGTGCTCTAGCTAAGGCCATTCCTTCCTTCGTGATGATTACTCTTGGACTCGCCGCTCGCTCTCGCTTGCTAAATTCTTTCCATGTATATTTTTCCATATTTAAATTAGTTGGTAGTGGACTTTGTCTCCGCCAACGATTGTATCATAAATATTCAAGTTGATTTCTATATTATTATTCTTTTCATTGTGGATGAGATTTAGTTGTCTTGAATTACTACATTTACAGCTTATGTATACATACGAGGTCCATGTATTTGGTATGTATACAACTGGCATGTCTACGTACTTGGTCCTACGTATTTTGGGACTGGGGCATTACAATTATTGGGTAGGCTAGCCTTGCTTGTACATTGTAAGAACTGAGAAATCCCTTATTGCATGTTTCCAAGACAACGTGGAACTCACAGTAGCAAGCCGTAGTAGTTGCATGGCCGTTTAAATTGATTTGTTTGTGTACTGTACCTACTCTGTTAACTACTGAGATGAGCAGAATATCAGGACATGACGGGTCAACTTCTGTCCTTGTTTGGTTGAGAAGTTGGCTTGAAGTGTCGTGATGTTGTGCGAACCCCTGTAGCAAGCAGAGATCTATTTATCATATTCTTAACTCTTATCACTGGTTCTAATTCCTCATATCGTGCTTCCTTGCGGTACTTGCAATTAGAGGTCTAACCTCTCTGGTTTTGCATGGCCAGATTTAGAGCCAGCTCCCGAGGACTCAGCTTACTTCCACCTCCAAGATGGTCAATACTAGAGGAATGATTGCAGGAGGACACGAGTGGGTTCCTTGTTTCCCTGCTCGTTTTACTACTTACTCTACTTTTACCGCTTGGCACCGATATGTTGGTCGGACTGTCTTGCACTTACTTTTACATAATTGTAACTAAGTCAGGCTGCAGCTGATAACAATTGTGTATACCTTGTCATATCATCTGGCTATATTTTATAAAGCCAGATCTCAAGAACATTTTGACTGGGCGTTTGGGACATCTTACTGCCTTATCTTACATGTTCTCTATTACTGCTTCTTGTTTGAATAATTTAGACAATAGATGTTGAGTAACCCCAGTGAGACTCCATGTAGTATGCACCCCCTCGTCTTTTAGACAGCATTGATCGTATTATACGGTATTCATCTACCCGTAATACGTAGCTGGCTGAGTCATTCCCCCGCTCTCCGGTATTCTGGTTCTGGGGCGTGACATTCGTCGCGAGGAACTTCTTTGTCTCCGTGACACAGCTTATATCCGTACCTAGGATTAGCATGTCGTCCACGTATAGACAAACGATGACTCATCTTCCGTCAGCAAACTTCGTATAGACACACTTGTCTGTTTCACTGACCCTGTAGCCATTTGACCTTATGACTTTGTCAAACTTCTCATGCCATATTTTGGGAGCTTGCTTTAAACCGTACAGAGATTTCACCAAATTGCAGACTTTGTCTTCAAGTCCTTTGACGACAAACCCTTCTGGTTGTTGCATGTAGATCTCTTCGGTCAGCTCGCCATTCAGGAATGCCGTTTTCACATCCATCTGATGTATCACCATCTTATGTATCGCTGCAAGAGCAATAAACATTCTGATGGTGGTCATCCGGGCTACTAGAGCATACGTATCGAAGTAGTCGATCCCCTACTTCTGAGAAAACTCCTTTGCCACTAGCCTGGCCTTGAACTTATCAATGGTTCCATCAGCTTTTATCTTCTTCTTGAAGATCTACTTGCATCTGATAGGTTTTGCTTCTTCAGGTAGATCAACCAACACCCAAGTGTTATTGGAGGTGATTGATTCAATTTTATTGTCTATCACCTCCTTCCAGAAAATAGCATCTCTGGTCTTCATCGTCTCATCATAGGTAAGCGGATCTGCTTCTACATGATAGGTGATGAAGTCATCTCCGAAGTCCTTCGGCCTCCTCGCACGCTTCGCTGACGGCTCAGCGAGTTCTGGTTCAACTATTGTTTCAACAACATCTTCTTGGACTACTTCTTTATTGAAAACTTCAGTTTCTTGTACACCCTCATTGTTCTCCGGTATATCCTCAAGAACAATATTTTTGTGCCTTGCAAATTTGTCTTCAAAATATTCAGCATCGCGAGATTCGATGATATGATTTGACTCAATATCAAGAAATCTTCTTGCATCACTCTTCTCGGCATACCTCCAAGAAGATTATTTTTATAGTCCTTGTCCCCAGCTTCTGAATCTTCAGATCTGGAAGCTTCACATAAGCCAGACACCCCCACACTCGAATGACATTCAAGTTAGGTCTGACTTTGAACCAGAGTTCATGAGGAGTTACGTCCGAAGTTGCATACGGCACTCTATTTAGAATAAAAGTGGCCGTCAATGCAGCTTGTCCCAAGTAGCATTTAGGAAGACCCGCAGTTAGCAGCATTGAGTTCATCATTTCTGTCAACGTTCTATTCTTCCTCTCCGCTACTCTGTTAGATTAAGGAGAATACGGAACAGTAGTATCATCGATGATTCTATGTTCTTTATAGAATGATGCGAATTTATAGGACCTATACTCTACATCATGATTACTTCTGAGTAGTTGTAGATCGGTTTAACGTTCATCTTCAGCCCTGAAGTCTCTGAACTACTCGAATACTGCATCCTTTTACTTGAGAAGTCATGCGAACGTGCACTTCGAAAAATACTTCGAACCGGCCTCTGTGGAGAATTGATAAAAGTCACAGATATATATACTAACTCCAGATGATCAGTACTTTAGTTCAATCGTCTGAACAGCTTTCCAACAGTCTTGTATCTGCACAGATCTTAAATTCCTCCATCTCCTTACCCCCACATTCTGAAGATAAGGTCCCGATAGGACAGCTTGAGTCTGCTTCTATCATAGAACAACTCTCAGTCCATTCAATGAAGTAACTTCATCGCCATCAGCAGAAGTTCGAACATCCCTTCAGTACCGAACATCTTATCGAAGCATGTTCTTAGCCAAGAAATTACCATCTGGCTAGTACGAATGTCCATCTTTCAAGTCTGTATCAGATAACAGACTTCCTGAGATCGAATCTTCGGAAATCTCTGGTACGTGTAATACGCATTCCAGTGTCATTGTCGGTGGTTCATAACCACTGTCTCGATCTTCAGATATTCTACTAGGTACATGTTCGCCATCGAGACCTTCGTCATAACACGGCTCGTCCTTGGTGAACAGCTCTTTCGAGAGCATACGTGGTCAGATGCACTAGTGTCAGCTACCACGCTAGATAACTCAACCTGTACAACAATAGCAACCAAGTTAAGTAATCAAAATAAGCAAGTTTAGCCATACCTGCTATTTTGGTTTGGGCTTGGATTTGCATTCACTCTTGTAGTGGCCATTCTTGCCACAGTTGAAGCAAGTCACGTGGGACTTGGACTTCTGTTGCTTGAACGAAGGACCGTTCACTTTCATATTAGTGGAGTCCTTCTTCTTGTGATGAGAAGCCACCTGCTTCCCCTTGAACTCTCTTATCTGCACCAAGTTGGCCTTAGTCAGTTGTTTGGACAGAGAGTCCATCTTCTGTTGAGATCGTATTTTGTCCTCAACGTGGATCTCTTGTAGAAGATCTTCCAAGCTAATGTCCAGCTTCTTCCGATGCATTCTAGCATATAAGTTGCTCCAACCAGTAGAAAGTTTCGAGACTATCCCTCCAACGACAAACTTGTCGACGAGGGACATCTTCTTGTCATCCAACTTCTGGCACAACTTTAGGAATTCCTTCACTTGAGGTAGCATCGCCATCTCGTCTTCGAAGAGCCACTTTTGGTACTTCTCGACGATAAAGATTTTGGACCTGTTCTTATCATCTTCATATAGCTTACCCAAAGAATTCCAGATCTCTTTGGCCTTCACCTTCTTGGAATATAACTCTGCCAGAGAGTCTTCCATAGAATTGAAAATCAGCAGTTTACAGATGTTGTTTTCTCTCTTCCATTTGCTCTGCTTGACGACTGCAGCAGCAATAGAATCTGCAGTTCCTCCTTCTGGAATCGTCGGTTCATCCTCAATCAACACAGGGTCTACGTCCACGAGTTAAAGATTAAGGGTGACCTTCCTCTTCCAAATTTGGAAATGTTCTCCGTCGAATTTCTCCAACTTGTTAAAGCTGGTATCGATGAGAGAAGCACGAGAGTTTTCCATCTTCTTAATCTTCCTTTGAGATTGTTGTTCCCGAGGCATAATTTTCGATGGAAAATAGAGAAATGAAACAGTTGTCTCAATAGCAAAAATGTTTTGTAGCAACACTTCAAAGAAGGTGCACACAGAGATCCTTGGAGGATTCTGGGTAACAAAAATCTAAAGAGATTTCGTTACAATAGCAAACAAAAGTAGAGCTTCTTTTAGGAAGGTACAAATCGAGTTGCTAGCAGCAGCGACGAAAGCCCACAAGAAGTATCTGATTAGATCAAAGAAGAAGAGAAGGAAAGAAGAAAGAGAAAGGCAGCTTTACTGGGGTGATAAGATCATCGTTGCTCAAAGTAAGATTCGCCTATATACGATCCGCTTCCAGGAAACAGTAAGTTCTAGAGAACTTCTGGAACGCTCGTCAGTTAATACTTGAGACTTGAACATGCTTCCTGGACTTTACGGACTCCTTTAACTCTCTTCTTGGTGCATCTTTCAAAGGAGGCCAAGGGGCTCTATTTATAGAGTGGAGTGAGACTTCACCTCTTCTCCTATCCGATGTGGGACTAAAATACCAATACTTAAAAAATAGAGTTTAATATTTTAGATCATCCCACAATCAGCATAGAAGTGTGCCAGTCCACGCCTACCCTCCGAACACTCCCGTGCATGCACGAGACATCCTGGAGTCCGTGTCCGAGTCCGAGTCCGCATAACAAAAATTAACTTACATCTTTGTTGGAATTAATTCTTTTTCCTTCTAGGAAAATACTCCCACATGACACACACTTCACTATTAAAATACAGCGTTTTAGCGACGGCCCTATCCGTCGCTAATTTACATTACCGACGGATACTGGCTGAAAAAAATCGTCGGGAATAACCTCGTCGCTAAAACAAATCCGTCGCTAAACCATCGCTTAGCGATTACTTAGTGACAGATTACCGTTGGCTACACCAAAATAGTTTGCGACGGCTAGCCGACGGTTTCCTGTCAACTTCGACAGTTTAAAATATTAATGCAGCAACGTTTAGCGACAGACATATCCATCGCTAAACTGTCGTAAATATGTCGGTAAAAGAGTATCGGAGAGTTTCTGATACGTAATATCCGTCGCTAATCCATCACCATTCCGTCGCTATGCCTGAATTCCAGAACCAGGCCGACGGATAGTCTGTCGGTAATCCGTCGCTACCTCGTCGGATTAGCGGCGGTCTAGCGATGGATAATCTGTCGCCATGCTTCTGGATATCTTCCATATTTCCAGAACCTAAGCGACGGGAATTCTGTCGTCATTCCGTCGCTCAGTATTTTTCCAGGACTAGGCCGACGAATAATCTGTCAGTAATCCGTCGCTAAACTGTAATTCATACAGATAGCGACAGATTATCCGTCGCTATATTGTCGCGAGTCCGTCGCTAACTGTAATATTTTTTTAAAAAAATTGCAGGAAACAGACTATTCCCTGTACGTACAGCTTATCCAACATCTACCATACATAATCCAATCTAATCCAAAATACAGAATCTAATCCCTGGGTCCGCCGACCCCTTCGGTGTAACACTCAACACCGGCACGCATAATACAATCCAGAATAGACCAAAAATAATTGGTCGTCTCCTCAAGCCTCTCGGAACATCACAATATGCATCACACATCACACAAATAAATATACATCACAATATGCATCACACATCACACAAACCAATATACTTCACACACCAAAAAACAAATATCCATCACAATATCCAAAGGAGATATATCCATCAAAACAAATATCTACTGTCGTCTATGTTGGGGCAGATAGAACTCCCTCAGCCAGCGCGCATAAGTAGGATCCGCGGCAGCCGGATCAATATCCAGAGGAGATGGATGACTGAAACTCCCTGTGGAACTGCCCTGTGGTGCCACCTCCTCTTTCACAGCTCCCTCGGCTTTAGGAATTACTTCTGGAGCTGCTCTCTCGGTGGAACTGCCCTCTGGTGCCACCTCCTCTTTCACAGACATATGTGCCTCCCTCAAGCGAGATCCTCGGGTCTTAGGTGCCATCTGTGAGAACGGGTGCCATCTCGTTTGAGTATATTTTCGAAAGCAGATAAAATACAGAAAATTTGATTTTTTGCCAAGTGTAAGAACGGATGGCTCAGAACATAACCCAAAATTCATTCTAGCATACATTAGTGTGAATCATCTATGTTCTGTACATATGGTGTAGTATATGTTCTTATCGAATCTAGTATCTGAAGGATAATGAACCCACATAATGTAATACTAAGACATCATCTACTACTATATAAGATATAGTGATAGGTTGTCATATCATCATTGCCGAGGGATGAGGGTCGAAGGACAGTCAACTTTATCTACGTCTACATAGTTTCTGCCTCGTCAGTCGAATGGCTGCAGGAACTATGTCCTGATCACCAAATCGTACCGTAGATTAATGCAAATGGAGCTGGAGCTGGAGCCAAATACAGAATCCAAAATACAAAATACAAAATCCAATCCCTGGGTTCGTCGAAAATACAAAAATAATGATTGACACACATTACTAATTTATATGTGTTTTAAGTGTGAGAACGGATGGCTCAGAACATAACCCAAAATTTATTCTAGCATACATTAGTGTGAATCATCTATGTTCTGTACATATGGTGTAGTATATGTTCTTATCGAATCTAGTATCTGAAGGATATAACAGAATCAAGATGAACCACATAATGTAATACTAAGACATTATCTACTACTAAAAGATATAGTGATAGGTTGTCGTATCATCATTGCCGAGGGATGAGGGTCGGAGGACAATCAACTTCATCTACGGCTACATAGTTACATGAGCTAGTTGTCGTGAAACGTCGCTATGACGTCGCTATATGGTCTTATCGTATCTAGTATCTGAAGAATGTAACAGAATCAAGATAAACTCACATAATGTAATACTAAGACATCATCTACTACTATATAAGATATAGAGATAGGTTGTCATATCATCATTGCCGAGGGATGAGGGTCGAAGGACAGTCAACTTTATCTATGGCTACATAGTTTCTGTCTCGCCAGTCGAATGGCTGCAGGGACTATGTCCTGATCACCATGTCGTAGTCTAATAAAATTCAGAGATTGACAGTGTACTAATTCATATATGTAGTCCAATACACATAGTCTAATACAAAAACAACCCAATACAAATAGTCCAATACAAATAAGTACTAATAGCTAATGAGAACCACGCAGCTCACGCAAACGCTCAGTGATACGATCACGCAACTACCTCGAATAAGTGGGATCGACGGCGACAGGAGAGATGTAGTCCATTGCAGGTGCTAAATGAATAGAACTCCCGGTCTCACTAGCTACCGGTGCCACTTCCTCCTTAACAGTAGGAGGAGCCACCTCAGCATTCAGTGTTTCCCTCAAACGACGTGCCGCTCCTCGGGTCATGGGTGTCATCTGGTAAGATCGATATTCACAAATAATATAATTGTAACATAAGCAATCTAACTAAAGGAACCATCATCTCGTTTGAGTACATTTTCGAAAGCAGATGAAATACAGAATATTTGATTTTTTGCCAAATATGAGAACGGATGGCTCAGAACACAATCCAAAATTCATTCTAGCATACATTAGTGTGAATTATCTATGTTCTGTACATATGGTGTAGTATTGTTTTTATCGTATCTAGTATCTGAAGAATGTAACAGAATCAAGATGAACTCACATAATGTAATACTAAGACATCATCTACTACTATATAAGATATAGTGATAGGTTGTCATATCATCATTGCCGAGGGATGAGGGTCGGAGGACAGTCAACTTTATCTACGGCTATATAGTTTCTGTCTCGCCAGTCGAATGGTTGCAGGGACTATGTCCTGATCACCATGTCGTACCGTAGATTAATGCAAATGGAGCTGGAGCTGGAGCCAAAATACAGAATCAAGATGAACTCACATAATGTAATACTAAGACATCATCTACTACTATATAAGATATAGTGATAGGTTGTCATATCATCATTGTCGAAGGATGAGGGTCGGAGGACAGTAAACTTTATCTACGGCTACATAGTTTCTGTATCGCCAGTCGAATAGCTGCAGGGACTATATGTCCCGATCACCATGTTACCAATTAACCAACCAACAAAACTACTTGTTATAAATATTGGCACTATCGGTGTTTTCGAATCGGAGTATCATATTTTCGGAGTCGGAAAACAAATAATTATTACTAAATTATCAGATTTTTTGGCACTATCGGTGTCCATGACCAAGCCCCCCTCCCTCCTACTCCCCTTCTCCAGCCGTCCCCACCCCTACTGCTCCCCTCCCCCAGCCGCCCCACCCCCTGCTCCCCTCCCCCATCCCCTCCACCCCCACTGCTCCCCTCCCCCAACCCTCCTCCCCCGATCCGATACTCATAGGATTGGTCTGATCCGAAACCACCCCTACCCCCTCCCCCGATCCGATACTCCGATCTGAAACCACCGATACTCATAGGAATGGTCCGATCCGAAACCACCGATACCCCCCCACCCCCTCCCCTACCCCGTCGGACAGCAAACCCCCCTCCCCCTCCCCCACCCCACCCCCCTAACAGCCCACCCCCGACAGCAAACCCCAATCCCACCCCTCCCCTCCCCCGACAACAACCCCCACCCCCTCCCCCTGACAGCAAACCCTAAACCCTACCCTGTCCCCCGCTCCGTACCCAACACCATCCACCCCCCCTCCCTCCCTCCTCATCGCCGGCCCCCGCGACAGCCGACCCTCCACCGGAAACCCTAAACCCTACTCTGTCCCCCGCCGTTAACACCATCCCCCCCCCCGCCCCCAGCGACAGCCGACCTCCCAATCCAAAACCTTATATATTATGCTAAACAGAGAGAGAGAGAGCATACCTGAGAAAGAGAGAGTCGTCGGAGAGAGATTCGCAGAAAAGAGAGACCCGTCGAAGAGAGAGAGCCGCCGAAGAGCGAGAGAGAAAGGGGGGAAGAGAGAGTATTTTTTGGGGAATGAAAAATTTTCTCCCGTCGGTTCAATTTAAGTTAGGTTACAGTATTTAGCGACGGACTATCGACGGATATATCCGTCGCTAGGTAGTCGCTAAATACCCACTAGATTACCGACGGAACGTCCGTCGCTAATTAGACGCTAATTTATCGCGCCATTTTTTCAGATTTTGCCGCCACAATGTGCGATATATTAGCGACGGAGATTAATCCGTCGCTAAATTTTTATCAAATTAGCGACGGATGTGCGACTGATTTTGACACAAAAAATAAAAAATTATTCATTGCTTTCTGACGGTAGTCCGTCACAGGGTAGTCGCTAATAGTCCGTCGCCAAATTACTGTATTTTAGTAGTGCTTGTGCCCCACCACACCTCATGTGCATACCTCAACACAAGCAATGTATTATATTGAGATACTCACCATTTGGTGTAGCCGATGTGGGACTATCTTTCCAAGTCCAAAGGCAATACCAACAACACCCCCATTTATTGGATCCCTCGTGCTGTGTACTACCACCATTCCTGTGATCAAATAATCAACATAATCTTCTCGAACTTCGTACTGACACAGACCGGCCGGCTCTAAGCTCTTAGGAGTCCAAGACAAACTTTCAAAATGAAACCTCTATTTTACAGAGCCGGTCTTAATCTCATGGAAGCCAACTCATACATAATGTAAAAAATATTATTATTATTTTTTTAAAAATAGATACAACGAGGAATTGAACTTAGTGTGTAAAAGGGCCCATGTATATGTTAGAGATTTATTGTACAATGTCGATTCATGAGATGAAGAACATAAATTAAATTGCGGAAGCGTACCTGAATCCATTGCTAGACTTGATGGATCTTGAAGCAAACGTCTCTTTATTGGGTTCGATCTTCCAACTTGCTACGACCCTTAATGACAAAGATGAATCCAAATTCTTTGTCCCTCTCTTTCTGTTGATGGGGATGCAGAAGAGAAAAAGATAAAACCTCTCTTTTGGTGGCCGTATAAGTTGGGGACCATAACCCTAATGAATACATATATTTATATGTTTTGATATTTCTAATTTGGCCCCCTCATCAAATTAGATTTATCTCTGGTATCTACACATTAATTCCATGACAATTATACCCTTAAGCCAATTTTCTAAATAGACCACTTTAATTTGGCTTAATTATTTAGATAGCCCAACACAATTAATTTTACATATGTGGCCCATATTATTGATTAATTCCAACAATCTTCCACTGGGCCACATATGTAAACCTTACAATTGTGTTAACCTTAGTGAGCTCATAAATTGCTATCTTAATCCTTAGGGTATATCCGGACAATCTCGTCCATTAACCATATCAACATAGGATCAAAGCGGCATTCGTCACATATAGCGTAACTAAACCATCAATGGTCACATATACCAATATAGCTAAATGACATAGATCAATCATGGATGCGTAGCATAGAAATTACACGTAATGTGATTAATACATGTCTATTTCCAACTGGTCCTCCTTAACTTTAGTGAGATCAAATACTTTAACAGAATAAAAACAGAATGAACTGAATTTTCCATATATCTGACCAGATAAATATCCAAAATACTTTAATACATAAATGTGTCCAAAACCAAATAGCACCCAAATACATAAAATACAAACTTCTACTTTATTGCTATATTCTTAATTAAGATAACACCCATATGAGCAGTATGTTCATGAAAGACCCTGGATGATAATGCTTTTGTGAGCGGATCCGCTAACATGGAGTTTGTCCTAATGTGCTATATAGACACTTTTATCATTCTGAATTCTTTTCTTCACAACTAGAAACTTTATGTCAATATCCTTGACTTATACAAGTTTCTATTGTTATTGGAATACATTACTGCTGATTTATTGTCACACCATAATTTAAGTGGTCTTTCAACACCATACTATAGGCGCAGCCTTGTGACAAAAAATTGCAACCATATTCCCTGAATAGATGCCCCACAGCATGTTATAAACCTTGCTGCCATGGTAGAAAAAATTATGAGTGCATGTTTGACACTCATCCAAAATATATCTCCATTAGTCAACATAACCTGATGTGGATCTCCTACTGTGTTGGCATCCAACAAATCGGAGTCGAAATACATTATGATCTCCAGAATTATCCGATCTCCTACAAAGAGCATATAATTTCTTGTTCTCTATTAATTACTTAAGTAGTTTGGCTGCTACCCAATGATCCATCCATATTTGCTTAAATATCTGCCTAACATCCTAATATGTATGTAATATCCTGATACGTATATACTTGAGCATACATTAGACTCCCTACAACTGATCATGAAGTAAAAATCTATTGTATTTTCTTAATTTTAAGGCTAACCTTAGGGGACTTGATTGAGACCGAATTTGTCTCCTTTAATGAGAGGTGTCACCTGGTTTGCATTGAATACTTTAATCAATATACAAAACCAGAAAATTATTCCTACTCCCACTGAACTTGTGATACACACAATCTTCAACAATGTTCATCTCAAAACCAAATCAGATAATCACTTAAAGTACCTTGGACGAGAAGCTTGCTTTAGTTCATAAATTGATTTTATCAATTTGCAAACCATATTCTTTGGGTCTTTCGACACAAAGTTTTCTGGTTGCACCATATAAACTGTTTCATCAATATTACCATTGAGAAATATCGTTTTGACATCCATTTAATATAAATCAAGATCAAAATGTGCAACATGTGCTATGATTATTTTAAAGGAGTTTTTCAAAGATACCGAAGAAAAAAGTCTTTAAAATTAATCCCAAATTTTGAGTAAAGTCACTAGCTACAAGACGTACTTTATACCTCTCCACATTACCCCTTGATTCCTTATTGGTTTTAAATATCCATTTGTAACCAATGTACTTCGCACCTTTTGGTAATGGGACAAATTTTTAAACTTTATTATCTTGCATAGACTTATACTCCTTATTTATTGTATCAATCTACTTTGAGAACTGGAACTTTCCATGCCTGACAGAAGTTGATTAGGTCATCTTCCAGTATCCACGGCCTTCCTCATGTTCCTAGAGAAATATGACAATATTATCCGAAATTATATTTCTCCTTTCTCTTGTAGACCATCTTAACATTATCGGTTCTTGAGGTTGTTGAGTTTGTTCCTCAGAAATAATTACTTTATCTTGAATGGGGGTGCCGCTACATTATCTTGTCAAGGTATCTCAACAACGACTTGTAGAGGTAATTCGACATTGTCTTGTTGAGGCTCCGAATTCACTTCTTGATCAATGACAGGTACAGAATCCTGCACATCGTCAAAAGTGATAGTAGGAATCACAATCGATTCCTCCTTAAAGATAATGTCCTAAATTTTATTTCTCCCCCAAACTCAACATCCTCAAAAATTTATATTTATCGTCTTAAAATTTTTTTTGTGTGGGATCATATAATTAATAACTCCTTGATTTGTCAACATAGCCAATAAAGTAGCTGCTTATAATTTAACTTTGGTCTGTATTTCCTTTACACATTAATATAAACATTAAAGTCTATAAAGTCAATGAAATCCAAATCTCATCAGACACAAGTCGTTCAACTCTATTTCTAAAGATGTGACCTAATCTCTTATGTCATAATGAGGCTAAATTTTTATTATTGTTAATTTTGTGTTTAGTACCACATGACTCCACTTGCAAGGTTTCATTTAAGCTGCAATAGTTTCAACTGAATATAGGCGATCATAAATCTTAAAGGAACCGTTACCAATAATATTTGGATTTAAAGATAGACTGAACTTATTATTTCCAAATGAACAATGATAACCAGATTTGTCCATTAAGGAAACTGAAACTGAATTTCGTCTAAAAGACGGTACAATAAAAGTGTCTATCAAATCCAAATAATAATCGGTTCCTAAAAATAACCTAAAATGTCCTATTGCTTTCACTTCTACCGATTTGCCATCACCCACATAGATGTATCTTTCACCATCAATTGGCTTCGGTAGCTCAGACAACCTTGTCTATAAACACTAATGTGGACAGTAGCACCAGAATCTAACCACCACGTGTTTTTAGGTACTATCTAAATTAACCTTAGAACAGACCAAATTTAGAAATGTATATTTTTTTATACGCCATGCATGATACTTTGTACATTTCTTCCTTATGTGTCATGTCTTATCACAAAAGAACAACCCTTAGTTTTATATTGTTGTTTCTTTTGACCTGGACCCTTAACAACTACTGTATTCATTTTTTTGCCCTTAAAATTTATCCCATTAAACATAAAAATTAAAATCTTATTGGCAGATATTTTAACAACATTAACTGTAAGTAGAACAAAGCAACAACAAAAAATATACTCTAACAAATAACCAAAGCGTAAAATATAGTCAAACAAATTCAAATAATGGTGAACCCCATCTCAAGATACCTAGTACATCATTAATATCAAGTCTTTGGACAGTGATATTAACTACAAGTGGTATTCTTGGTATAATGATCAAATGTTGACAATAAGTCATGTCAAATAATAAGCCTATCTTTGGATCGGGTTATTATTCACATGTAAACCTTATAATTGTCACACATTTATCACCACAAGTATGTGTACAATTCGGTCAAGTATTAACCTTCCTTTGGGCCGGCTAATACCCGCATGAATGTACACACACAAACATCTAACATCCCTCATAGACTATCTACGCAAGAGAGGTCACTTTGGCGACATCTTGTTTCAATGGATCTATTTAGAATATTAGACAACTATTGGTAGTCACAAAAGGCACCAAAAATTTGACTGTTAACTAAATTTTACAAAAAATGAATCATGTCCAAAATTTTATGTTCATGCACATTTAAAAGATTATTACTTAATTCAAATAATCATAAGTCAACATATTATAGTAACAAATTTTACTGAATATATGAATGAAAAGATTACATCAAAAAAATCTACTGAAAATATATATCCAAAGAGGATAATATTCTTCTAATAAACCATACAGAAGATAATCATCCAGTATCTTTATGGTATTGCATACAATATTGAAAGCTTGCTTAGTAGACTTCCTAATATTATAAAATTATATTAGGTGGCCGGCAATAAAATATAGTATGTACATGCATACCATTTCATAATTTATGTGTTCACAACAGAGAATACTAAGAAATTCTAACTTTGTTGACTCCATCAGAGATCAAAACAAATATATCACTAACATACTAAAGTTTTATGGAATATTACTCATGAGGCAAATCTTATACAATATTCCCTTATAAGATGCACTCAAATCTTGAGTAAATCCCAAGTTGACATGTTAAAGTAATCTTCTTTCCTTTTGTGTGTCCATTGCAAAATCATACCTTCACAAATTATTGCCGAACAAAAAATATCAACAGAACCATTACTTGGTTCTTTGAAACCAAGTTAAGAAGCTGAATCCATGTGAACAAACATAAAAGAAACTAGTAGTTCATGGCTTGTTGCTAAGCCCTTAGTGCACAACAATGGAAGAAATAAAAATTGGAGAACCCAAACCTATTATAGCCATCGTGTTACACTAATCAATGGAAGAAATTAAAAAAAAAGGAACCAATATATATATATATATATATATACATAATATTACATTCTAAGATGGTAAAAGCACAACAAACCACCACATATTCCTCCATCATGACCTGAATCAATTAAAGGTTTGAAGCTATAGCTTGTTGTTTCTATAACCAAAAAATCTGTGGAGTGGCATCTCGGTCCGAGAAATACAAACTCTCATCATCAGAATATGAACATTTTATTAACAAATATTTTAATGCCAATATTCGAAGGACCGAAACTATAACCAGTGCGATACAATATATATGTACATATGAACACATCAACAACTACATTATATAATTGTATGCATATCTCAATTTCGATGGAAAAATAAGAACCATAAATTAAATTAGATCAAACGATCTAGGGTTTTCGAACAATAACAAAAATTAAACCTGACAACTTCAAACTCAAGAATCAAACATGGAGGCTCTGATACCACTTGTTAGAGATTTATTGTACCATGTTGATTCATGAGATGAAGAACATAAATTAAATTGCGGAAGCGTACCCGAATCTATTGCTAGACTTGATGGATCTTGAAGTAAACGTCTCTTTATTGGGTTCGATCTTCCAACTTGCTACGACCCTTAATGACAAAGATGAATCCAAATTCTTTGTCCCTCTATTTCTGTTGATGGAGATGCAGAAGAGAAAAAGAGAAAACCTCTCTTTTGGTGGCCGTATAAGTTGGGGACCATAACCCTAATGAATACATATATTTATATGTTTTGATATTTCTAATTTGGCCCCTCATCAAATTAGATTTATCTCCGGTATCTACACATTAATTCCATGATAATTATACCCTTAAGCCAATTTTGTAAATAGACCACTTTAATTTGGCTTAATTATTTAGATAGCCCAACACAATTAATTTTACATGTGTGGTCCATATTAATGAATAACCCACTGCGCAATAACATTTCATCGCGTGCCCAGAATTAGGGAAAAAAAATATAAAGAGGGTTCCGAATGACCGTTTTACCCTTCCTTCTAATTTATTGAAAATATCCACGAAACTACTCTTAAAAAAAATATTTTGATACTTCATCTTCTTTCATACGCTGCTCACTTTCGAATCTAGGTTTTCTCCTCAAAAACTTCAAAAACTCGTCAATAAATTTCGGAAAGACCGAGACAAACGGCAAAAGTGCTAAACCAGAGGTCCAAACATCATTTTTTTGCGATTCTAAAATTTTTGAAAGGCCGACAAACGATAAATCGTTTATCTCAGGCTCCTCGAAGATATACTCATTTTGCGACAGACCGGGCCTCGTTTCGACCTCCCAGTCAAAAGTTATGGCCCTCCAAAGTTTCAACTGACCATAAAATGCAGGAGAATGGCCATTCTTCGTGTTAGAACACGAAGAATGTTAATTTTGCATGAGGGTGGTCATTCTCCGTGTTAGTAACACGGAGAATGGCATTATCCGTCTTAATTTACACGGAGAATGGCCATTCTCTGTGTTAGTAACACGGAGAATGGCATTCTCCGTCTTAATTTACACGGAGAATGACCATTCTCCGTGTTAAATTATAAGAAGAATGGCCATTCTTCGTCTTAATTTACACGAAAAATGGCCATTCTCCGTGTAATTTAGCACGAAGAATGGTCATTCCAGTGTTAAAACGCAGGAGAATGGCTATTCTCCGTGTTAGAAACACGGAGAATGCCATTCTCTGTGTTAAATAAAACGGAGAATGGCATTCTCCGTGTTAAATAAAATGGAGAATGGCCATTCTCCGTGTAATTTTGCACGGAGAATGGCCATTCTCCGTGTAATTTAGCACGGAGAATGGTCATTCCAGTGTTAAAACGCAGGAGAATGACCACTCTCCGTGTTAGAAACACGGAGAATGCCATTCTCCGTGTTAAATAAAACGGAGAATGGAATTCTTCGTGTTAAATAAAACGGAGAATGGCATTCTCCGTGTCACGCCCCGATTCCGTCGAATCGATAGTCGTCCCCCGGGCGTGATGCCGTGCGAACCTAATTTGCGAACGCACAAGGCATAGTCATAAGGCAATCCGAGACACGAGATCTAAGAGAGTACGCAGACAAATTGAATCACACAATAAGTAAAGGAACTTGATTCTTTATTGATAATGAACATCATTTACAGTCTCCGGTACAAGACTCATTGTCGCGCGGGCTACAACATGACTCGATTACAAAAGAGTGCCGACGAGATAGTTGTTCCATACATTGCACACATCCCTCAATATACACAAGTACTCCAGTGACCTGGATGGGAGGGACGCTGAGTCATCTTCCTTGGACTGTCGAGAGCCTTCAAAGTGGAGTCGCTGAGAGAGAGTCTTCGACGCACGGCCGAAGCTTCAAAAGTCACGAACGTCGCCGAGCTAGTTGGCGCGTCCTTCCTGGTTCGCGGGACCTGCAAAGAGCGAGGATCAGCACGATACACATGTACTAGCGAATGGCTAATTAAATCCAAGCTCTAGCATTTGCTTCAAGAAGTTTCATAAACATGTTAGCTAGCTATTTCAATGATCTTTCTAACCGTCCTACTCGATTTGTATGTTAACATGTTTTGAGGCAAGCATATGAAATTGTATAACATTGAGCAACTATCATATTCACCCCGTGCCACGTGCATTTGTTAAGCAGTAAGAAGGGTGTGAAGGCCACTGGCAATTTCAAGCCATCGCGGACATATAGCTGAGTTAGACGGCGACCCTTTCGCGTCGGGTAGCGATCCCTGTGCGAAAGTTCCCGCATAACTCGCGCCGATGAAGGCTGGCACTTGCTATACACTCGTTCCTCCCGGACCGAAATATCGGTCCCTTGGCCTAGGTAACCGTTCGAGGAAACTACACCTTGTCGACAAGTTGTCCAATTGCCGTTTTCCTTGGAACTTAGTTGATTTGGGTCATTTGGTCGTATCGTTGCGATAAACATTAATCGATTCATTCATTGTTTTACATAGACCAAGTATGATTGTATAAGAAAGCATGTTTTCTATTTCCAAAATCGGCAGTTCGTTAACAAGTGTTTCGTGAAGTATCGTGCCACGATTTCATTGATTCTACACTATTATGACAAGCATTTATTTTACTTCACATATTGAGTTTTGAAGTAGAGGGACGGACGAAGGAGGTCAGCCACTCGCCTTAGGCTTGCTTCAAGCGAGCGACCGGTTGGCTGCGCTGTCGTCGCCTACGCGATCACCTGCAATCGCATAAGCAACTGATTAGAACACTGTGTATTTCAAGGAATTTTGATATGAATGCGAGCTCGAAAACGCATCACGAAAACCCATCGAAAACATTCACGAAAAGCGCATTCACAAAAACGAAAGCCAAAGCCAAATCAAGTGCGGCATAAAAACCAGAGCAACGGGAGGTCTCTCCCGACTCAGCCGCAGAGCCAATCCTCGAGGCGCAAACCGCTGAATATGGGACTTGGTTCCGAAGAAGCCATTCCATAACGTGGAATGGATCTTAATTCAACCGTTCCCGTTCGATCGACTCGGCCGATTCCGACCTATCGGTCCCGACCGAATCGATAGCGACAGTGTTCCTTTCTCGCGCACCCCGTGGACGGAGACGGGACACGATGTAGGGACGGGGCACTACACTCCGTGTTAATTTACACGGAGAATGGTCATTCCCAGTGTTATAACGTAGGAGAATGACCATTCTTCGTGTAATTTAGTACGGAGAATGGCATTCTCCATTCTAAATTACACGGAGAATGGCCATTCTTCGTGCTAAATTACACGGAGAATGACATTCTCTATGTTAAATGACACGGAGAATGGTCATTCAAATGTTAAAACACAGGAGAATGGCCATTCTCCGTGTTAGAAATACGGAGAATGCCATTCTCCGTGTTAGTAACACGGAGAATGGCATTCTCCGTGTTAATTTACACGGAGAATGGTATTCAACACGGAGAATGGCATTCTCCGTGTTAATTTACACGGAGAATGGCATTCTCCTTGTTAAAATGCAGGAGAATGACTATTCTTCGTGTGATATCGACGGAGAACAGTTGACAGAAACATAATTTTTTATTTTTTCTTTTGTGGAAAGAAATTTGACATGAATAAAGATTCAAGAGTTTTCGTTCTTCTTTTAAAACGATGCTAACTCTTATGGAAAAGAAGAAGAAGATTTTCTCTCCATAATTGACCTAATTGTCAGAAAATAAGAAGAAAAAGAAGAAGATGAGCGATGATCGCAGTTCGTCTGAAAAAAAAGCACGGTGAACTACGAACGATCTTTGCGATCTCTACTGAAGATGAGAGCCATGGAATTCAGATCTCCCGTGAAGAAGAAGAAGAAGAAGAAGAAGACGACGAGAATCGCAATCCAAATCTGAGTTTGTGCGGAGGGGTAGTTATGGTATTAATTTTGTAAATACAGAGCATCTAAAGGAAATCTTGGAATACTTAACGTGGAAATATATAATTCTGGACATTTCATAAAATCCATCATGCGGGTGGGTTTTTCATAAAAATCAACCCCGAAATTGAGTTTCTCAGCAATTTCCAGTATATATATATATATATATATATATATATATATATATATATATATATATATATATATATATATATATATAAAGTCTTAACAGCTTTCATTTAGGGTAGAAGAAGCTAAAGTAAATATTTATTTATTTCTATTTCAAAAATAAAAAATAACGTAGAGGATAGTCCGTGCAATTATTTTTAAAATAAGAGTAGTTTCTATAATATAATAACCTTGACATGAGGTAGCTTCTTCTTTGACTTGGTATGTTTTGTTCTCTCTTACTATAAGCTGATACTATGATTCTGGCTGGATAGTGTTGAATTCTTCAACATGTTGTTTATGTTTGTGGAATTCACTATGGTTTGATCAAGTAAATATATAGATTGAGTCTGTCGATCGTCCATGTATGATGTTACCCACACACAAACACACACCTCCTTCCTTTACTCATTGTTTTAAAAAACTCTTATTCTCATCTTGCACACCACAGACCAGCCAGCCCGCAAAGCCCATCCACCACCACGGAAATGAGAAATCTACACAAACATGTCTAATATGAAAATTAAATGATTAAAAATATATATCTTCTTGCATGGGATCGGATTTATCCAGAATGCCTTCCATTTCAGTCACTTGAACTTGAATTAGAGGTATTTGACACACACAAATATAACTTAAGCAAATTATTAGCTTATGATACGTACCACAATTTTAGAATGCGTGCGCTTTATAGGAAAACTCATTTGTACTTTGGACATTTATTTTTTGTTTGGGTATCTCCTTGTATTATTTTTAGAATTGTTTTTCTTTATCTTCTTGTTCTAGCCCTTTTTGGTTTTCTAATGTAAAGGTGGACTCCTAGAATCTCAAGTGGGTATCTCCTTTGTCCCATTGTGTGGTTTTTATATAGACATGTATTCTCTGTCCGCAATTGCTTGTCTTTGAATTTGGATTACTCGTCCTGTGGATGTAGTCTGTTAGAAACGGTGGAGCATTTCGATGCAGTGACACGAATTCGAGCTCCCTTGGAGGCATGTCTCCAAGCACCATTAAGAAGTGGACATTCTCAAAAAAAAAAAAAAAAAAAAATTGGATTACTTAATACAGCCTTGACGCATTCTTCTGTTTGTTTGATGTTGAGGTGTTTCAAATGCTCTGGTCACGTCTTTTAAATGTAATTTGGATATTTGGTACATTTGGCATATGACTGATAGACAAGCACTCGTCCAGTCCAGTTAGGATGCCTGGTTTGCACCCAAGCCACTCCGCAATGGACCCTACACCCCGACCTCATGGTGTTAATTGGGCCAGACTGGGCCGACCTGGACCTGATTTCGACCGGGTTTGACCTGGCCCGGATCGGGTCGGGCTCAGCCCGGTTCGGCAGACAGGCCGGTCCGTGCCAGCCCGGGTCAACGGAACCCCGAACCCAGCCTGACCCACGGTCCGGTTTACATCGGGCCGGGCTGAACCGGACTTGGGCTGGGCCAGTTCAGGGTTGGACCGGCCGGCCCGATTTTAAAAAAAAAAAATTCTAAAAAAAATTTTAAAATACAGAAAAAAAAAAAATTTAGAAAGTAAAAATTAATGTACAACATTACAAGTATTTTTTTTCCATAAAAAATTAGAAAGTAAATTTTTTTTTATTAATGTCAAGATAAAAAAAAATATGTACAAGTATAATAAAGTTTAGAAATTAAAAATTAGTATAATTTAAAAATATTTTTTATTAATATTTAGAAAATTTCTATAAAAAAACATGTACATGTATAACAAAATTTAGAAATTTTGCACAATTAATTTGCTAAATGAAACATGAATTGAATGATTAATACAAGATTTGCATAATTTAAAAATTAATGACTAATAAAAGATTACTAGTACGTAAACTGCAATTAATGACTCATACAAGATTACTAGATGTCGATACATGATTTTAAATATCTGCGTAGCTTCTCTGTACCATAGCTATGGTCCCATTTTGTAACTCCCCTCCCGGATTTTCAAAAATTATTTATTTATTATATTTTGATATATTTTGTTTCGAAATACAATTCTCTTTGAAAAGTATAAACCTTATTTTCTATTGTTTTTGTATTTCGACAACTAGTTTAAGATTTATATTTCAAAAATACTTGGTTATTAATGTTTTGACGTTCTAAAAAGATTGGCTTTAAAAATTGTTTTGCAAGAGTTAAATATTCTTGGAAATGAAAAAAATTACCATCTAGTTTTAAAAATAAGAAGTTATGTTATTATAACGTTAAATGCTATTTTAAAATCATTATCTTGATCTCTTATTTGATTGCGGATTTGAATTTATACGACTTAAGTTATTGATAATATAAAAGGCTATTTTAAATTATTGTAGTAATAATTATTTGACTAAGATTCCAATGTACACGAATTAAACTATTTAACGATATCAAATATATTTTTATCGTGATCATATGATTGCAAGTAGATTAATTTTCACTTAAAAGTTTATTTGAATTCTAAATGAAGAAGATGATTTATCTTAGAAATCCTTTTCGACCCAGAGCCATAACCGACTATCCTCATTTATATATCCATAAGCCACTTGCCTACGTATTTGCTACATTCAAATTCTCGAATCTAAGCAAACAACATTTAGACTTGATTTGCTCTTATCCATGCTTAGCCTCACCCATAGAAATAGGTGTATATGGCCAACTGTATTCCTTCTTCCAAACCTCTCTTAGCCGCCAGCCCCCAACCTAACAGCCGTGCCACCATCATCGTCATCCCTGACTCCACAACCATCAGCCTTGCCACCATTGCCAATATCACGACACCCGGCCACCATCAAACCGTCCCATGTTCCTGCCACCATCGGCAATGCCAGCAACCCATCCCCACCATCACGACATACCCCCGACCAGAGCCATCCCCTCCCTGCCGAACATCCATCTCCACCACCAATCACCCATCAACCATTGTCACACATCACCAACAACACAGCCACCATCAAGCAATACCGTGTCCGGACCCGTGCGTCCGTGTCCAAACCCATCTTATTCCACCAATACAAAACAATCACCGTGTCCGTGTCGACAGGCCGACACGGACGTCCCAATCCCACAACCACCAGCACTTACCAGCCAACGGCCAACCACGAGGAGCGCCCACTCGGTTCCAGCCAACGCCGTCGCCGTCCACGAATACCCACAGCCCTGCCTCGTCGAGCCGGTGCCCGAGTCACCGGCCTATCCGGTTCCTTCGTGCCTCCAGATCTGGAGCCAGCGTGCCTCCGGCGGGATCGATTCCACTGTCGCCGGCGAGACCCCATCCCGAATCGACCGATGCCAACCTCCGCCAGCCTTCGAGTGCCGTCGACCACCGTCTCGCCGAGCTGTCCACCCGACGCACCGCCCATGGGGAGCTGCCCTCCCTCCGGCGTCTTCCTCCGCCGAGCCCCTATGGGAAGCGTCGAGTGCCGCCCGGCCATCACCCCTTAACCTCGGCCATCCTCGGCTACAACCACCCCCGCCGTGGCCATCTCGCCACCGGACAACTGACACCGAACACCCGCCCGTTGCCGCTTTCCCCGTGAAACCGCCACACCCGACCGCCCCTCTAGCTGCAACCGCCGGTGACTGCCTCCTCTGAAGTGTGGTGCCTCGGCACGGCGGCCGTCCCGCGAGCCCAGCGCCGCGGTCTGCCAGCTCCGCCTCTCTCCACGGTGAATCGCCATCTTCGCCATCTCGTGCGCCGCCCTAGCTCCACCGGCGCCGCGTTCACCGCAGTCGTCTCCAGCGCCTGGACCGCCTCGATCCGAGCATACAGCTCCATCTCCGCCTCGACGCCAGCTGACAAGCCCGACGCACGACAGATCGCGCCGGTGTCAGACCGCCCCGCCCGAGCTCGGTGAGCGCTTCGACCCTTCCTCTCCAATTTTCCTTTCCTCCTCTTCTTTAGTTTGGGGTCTGGGAACTCGCTCTCTCCATGGGGATTGGAGCAGAGAATTGGGTGTTCTTATTTAGTTTGTTTGTTTTGTTTTATTATTTTATATTAGCATGTATTTGTATTAGTATAGGTATATGCATATAAATACATGTAATCAGTATTTAAATACGAAAGAGTAATAGATATTATTATTATTATTATTATTATTATTATTATTATTATTATTATTATTATTTTGTTTACACATGTACGTTACTAATATTGGGGTAGTACGTTTAAATGTTTATTTACTATCATAGTAATATTTGTTATCTACAGTATTTCAACAATATATATATTTATATATATCCTTGAAATTATTTAGTATTATTTCCTAAAATATTATGGAAGTATTTTCTAAAACATGTCCTTCTATATTTTCAAAAAAAAATAGTTTAACTAATAAAATATAGTTTCCAATCTAATAAGTATTTTCTAAAATTCGTTATAAATATTTATTAAACGAATTTTCTTCGATTATGAGAAACATATTCATGACTAGTCATGCATTCTTAGTTCCTTGTAAATTTCTGACGTAGCCATATCGACCCTAGGCTAATTGGACTCAACGAGATTGTCGGTTTAACCAGCTAAGGACCCCAGGCAAGTGCACTTTCTGATTGCTTTTCGATTCATAGTAGTCTTTTCATTTCATGTTTATACATATATCTTGTTGTTTGTTGACACGCTCGTCACACGGAGTAGTCGGGAGGGAAAATATTTTAGTAGACATGTGGACCACCCAGAACTATCCCCCGTGTCTTTCGTGAATGCTAGCAGCTGCACACGACACGTGCAGTGAGCCTTATTTACCCCCTAGCCGTTCACATGTCGAAAAGGATATTTCACACCACCTAGATAGATGTCTTTTATTAGTTTTTCCTTGTTTACTTCTTTACCGTGCCATGTCATCAGTTTTCTTTCCAGTTTTCATATCTCATATGCTGTTTTTATGTCTTGTTAATTCTATTGTGTTTTGCATTGCCGTCGGTTTGTGTACTTGTTCCATTCCTGACTGGAAAACAACATTTTTCAGGTTTAGCCGCGATCACTCTTAGCACTGGGAAGACTTGGGTATGCTGAGGTCAACCTAGAAATAGATAGCATTTGTATCATTTCCATAAATTGTAAAACTTTGTATTTTTTTAAATATAAATGTTGTAAATGTTGTAATAAATTTAGAAATGTGAATGAGCAGCAATTGTAATTTTGAGCATTTATTTCTTGCGGGCTTGACAGCGTTCTACCGCCGACTCTGCGGCGTAGGCTGGCTTGGACACGTCTCGTATCCGAAAAGCGAATGCGGGTCATGACACATTTGAATCGTTTTCTACAATACAAACATTCAACAAGAACTTTAGTGGAGTATCTTCTTTCGGTATCGCAACTTGCAAGCTCATTGTAAACTCTGCTAAAATGATGACAAATTTTCGATCCTGATTCAAGCTCTTGTTGCGTGTTGAGGTTGCGGTGCGGGTTGCAGTTACTGATCGTGTGGTTGTTGTTGGTATTTTTGCCTTTGGACTAGGAAAGATAGTCCCACATCGGCTACACCAAATGGTGAGTATCTCAATATAATGCATTGCTTGTGTTGAGGTGTGCACATGAGGTGTGGTGGGGCACAAGTGTGTGCCATGTGGGAGTATTTTCCTAGAAGGAAAAAGGATTAATTCCACAAGGATGCAAGTTGATTTTTGTTGTGCGGACTCGGACTCGGACTCGGACACGGACTCCAGGAGGTGCGGTGGGGCACAAGTGTGTGCCATGTGGGAGTATTTTTCTAGAAGGAAAAAGGATTAATTCCACAAGGATGCAAGTTGATTTTTGTTGTGCGGACTCGGACTCGGACACGGACTCCAGGATGTCTCGTACATGCACGGGAGTGTTCGGGGGGTAGGCGTGGACTGTCACACTTCTATGCTGATTGTGGGATGATCTAAAATATCAAACTCTACTTTTGAGTATTGGTATTTTAGTCCCACATCGGATAAGAGAAGAGGTGAAGTCTCAACTCCACTTTATAAATAGAGCCCCTTGGCCTCCTTTGAAACATGCACCAAGAAGAGAGTTAAGGGAGTCTGTAAAGTCCAGGAAGCCCGTTCAAGTCTCAAATATTGACTTGCGAGCGTTCCAGAAGTTCTTCATGAACTTGCTGGTTCCTGGAAGTAGATCGTGGTGGGATGAATCTTGCTTTGAGCAACGGTGATCTTAATCACCCCAGCAAGAACCTCTTCTCTTCTTCTTTCTTCTTTCTTCTCCTTCATCTGAGTTGTAACTCAGTTCTGTCCGTCAGCAACTGCGATTGCGAGGAAGAACGTGAGATTTATTTTTCTGAACTCAGTTCTGTCCGTCAGCAACTGCGATTGCGAAGAAGAACGTGAGATTTATTTTCTGATTATTGTTGCTTTTGTAATCAGATTCATATTAAAGTGTTCCTCTTGGATCTCGAGAATTATCAGAAGGTGAACGTTTGTTGAACCTCTGATCTCGACATAGAGTCTACCATCTTTGGTCAAGCCCCGAGATTAACAATCTCAAAGCAAGATCTTTGTAAATGGAGAACTCTCGTGCTTTTCTCATCGATACCAGCTTTAACAAGTTGGAGAAATTCGACGGAGAACATTTCCAAATCTGGAAGAGGAAGGTCACCCTTAATCTTCAACTCGTGGACGTAGACCATGTGTTGATTGAGGATGAACCGACGATTCCAGAAGGAGGAACTGCCGATGCTATTGCTGCTGCACTCGTCAAGCAGAGCAAATGGAAGAGAGAAAACAGCATATGTAAACTGCTGATTCTCAATTCTATGGAAGACTCTCTGGCAGAGTCATATTCCAAGAAGAAGAAGGCCAAAGAGATCTGGAATTCTTTGGATAAGCTATATGAAGATGATGAGAACAGGTCCAAAATCTTCATCGTCGAGAAGTACCACAAGTGGCTCTTCGAAGACGAGATGGTGATGCTACCTCAAGTAAAGGAATTCCTGAAGTTGTGCCAGAAGTTAGATGACGAGAAGATGTCCCTCATCGACAAGTTTGTCGTTGGAGGGATAGTCTCGAAACTTCCTGCTGGTTGGTGCAACTTCTATGCTAGAATGCATCGAAAGAAGCTGGACATTAGCTTGGAAGATCTTCTACAAGAGATCCACGTTGAGGACGAAATACGATCTCAACAGAAGATGGACTATCTGTCCAAACAACTAGCTAAGGCCAACTTGGTGCAGACAAGAGAGTTCAAAGGGAAGCAGGTGGCTTCTCTTCACAAAAAGAAGGACTCCACAAATCTGAAAGTGAAGGGTCCTTCGTTCAAGCAACAGAAGTCTAAGTCACACGTGACTTGCTTCAACTGTGGCAAGAAGGGTCACTACAAGAGTGAATGCAAATCCAAGCCCAAACAAGCTGAGTAAGGTGAGCCTAGCAAGGTTTCCATGGTTTCTAATATTGCTGCTATGATTGCTCAGGTATCAGCTGTGGGGGCTGACTCTGGGGGTCAGAACTGTGGAGCTGAAACTCACATCCGGGAACACTCTGACGCTTCAAGGTATGAATCATGTTCCGGTGATTGCAAAGAACCTGATCTCTGGAAGCCTGCTTACCAACGCAGGCTTGAGGATGGACATCAATGCTGGCCAGATGGTGATGTCCAAGAAGGGAACATACTTCGAAAAAGCTTTTCAAACCGAAGGAATGTTCAAAATTTAGCTTGTAAACCAGTCAAATGTAATCAATGCAATCGCTCATTCTGATTATTCTCTTGAGTTGTGGCATAATAGGCTAGGACATGTTCACTGTAAAAAAATTAACAAAATATCCAGTCTAGGACTTATCTCCAAATGTGGGGGTAAGGTAGAGAAGTGTGAAGTATGTGCTCAGACAAAGATCACAAGAAAACCCTTTCATCGGGTCAATCGAAGCACAGATCTTCTGGAGTTGGTGTACTCCGATATCTGTGACTTCAAGCAATTCTCTACAAAAGTCGGAATGAAGTATTTCATAACCTTCATCGATGACTTCTCAAAGTACGCGTTCGTCTACTTACTCAAGTCTAAAGACAAAGCGTTCAAGAAGTTCAAGGAGTTCAGGGCCGAGGCTGAACGACAAACTGGACAACAACTCAAGAGGCTAAGGAGTGATCGAGACGGAGAGTATCGGTCTCATGAATTCACATCATTCTGTAAAAAATATAGAATCATAAACGAGACTACTGCTCCATATTCTCCTCAATCTAACGGAGTAGCGGAGAGAAAGAACAGAACGTTGACAGAAATGATGAACTCAATGCTGCTAAATATGGGTCTTCCTAAATGCTACTGGGGAGAAGCTGCATTAACGGCCACTTTTATTCTAAATAGAATGTTGTATGCAACTTCGGACGTAACTCCTCATGAACTCTGGTTCAAAGTCAGGCCTAACTTGAATGTCATTCGAGTGTGGGGGTGTCTGACTTATGTGAAGCTCCCAGATCTGAAGATTCAGAAGCTGGGGACAAGGACTACGAAGACGATTTTCTTGGGGTATGCCGAGAAGAGTGATACTCGAAGATTTCTTGATATTGAGTCAAATCATACCATCAAATCTCGCGATGCTGAATATTTTGAAGACAAGTTTTTAAGTCACAAGAACATTGTTCTAACGGACATTCCGGAGAATGATGAAGGTGCAAAGGAGACTGAGATCTTCAACGAGCCAGTTGTCCAAGATGAAGTTGTTGCTGAGGAGACAACGATTGAACCAGTACTCGCTGAGCCATCGTCGAAGTGAGCGATAAGGCCGAAGAACTTCAGAGATGACTTCATCACCTATCATGTGGAAGCAGATTCGTTTACTTATGATAAGGCGATGAAGACCAGATATGCTGTTTTCTGGAAGGAGGCGATAGACAATAAAATTGAATCAATCACCTCCAATAACACTTGGGTGTTGGTTGATCTACCTGAAGGAGCAAAACCTATCGGATGCAAGTGGATCTTCAAGAAGAAGATGAAAGCTGATGGAACCATTGATAAGTTCAAGGCCAGGCTAGTGGCAAAGGGGTTTTCTTAGAAGCACGGGATCGACTACTTTGACACGTATGTTCCAGTAGTCCGGATGACCACCATCAGAATGTTGATTGCTCTCGCAGCGATACACAAGATGGTGATACATCAGATGGATGTGAAAATGGCATTCCTGAATGGCGAGCTGACCGAAGAGATCTACATGCAACAACCAGAAGGGTTTGTTGTCAAAGGTCTTAAAAACAAAGTTTGCAAGTTGGTAAAATCTCTGTACGGTTTAAAGCAAGCTCCCAAAATATGGCATGAGAAGTTTGACAAAGTCATAAGGTCAAATGGCTACCGGGTCAGTGAAACAGACAAGTATGTCTATATGAAGTTTGCTGACGGAAGAGGAGTCATCGTTTGTCTATACATGACGACATACTAATCCTAGGTACGAATATAAGCTGTCATGGAGACAAAAAAGTTCCTCTCGACGAAGTTCAGTATGAAGGACTTAGGAGATATTGATGTTATCTTGGGACTCAAGATCATCCGGACAGACACTAGACTAGCGCTGTCATAATCTCATTATGTTGAGAAGATGATCACTCGTTATGGGTATTAGGATCTTCCAGGGATCGATACGCCGTACAAGTGTGATCTGAAGCTGAAGCCTAATTCAGGGGAAAGCGTCAGACAGCTGGAGTATGCAAGCGTAATCGAAAGTTTGATGTATGCTACTACTGCCACAAGGCCTGACATAGCTTTCACTGTGGGAATGCTGAGTCGTTTCACGAGCAACCCAGGCATTGTGTAGTGGCCCGTCCCTACATCGTGCCCTGTACTCTGTCCACGGGGTGCGCGAGAAAGGAACACTGTCGCTATCGATTCGGTCGGGACCGATAGGTCGGGATCGACCGAGTCGATCGAACGGGAACGGTTGAATTAAGATCCATTCCTCGTTATGGAATGTCTTTTTCAGAACCAAGTCCCATATTCAGCGGATTGCGTCTCGAGGATTGACTCTGTGGCTGAGTCGGGAGAGACCTCCCGTTGCTCTGCTTTTCACGCCGCTTGCGTTGGTTTTGGCTTTGTTTTCTGAATGCATTTTCGTGAATGTTTTCGATGGTTTTCATGGCTTGCATTTTGAACTCGCATTTCCTATCGAACTTCTTGAACAATGTAGTGTTCTAATCGGTTGCTTGTGCGATTTCAGGTAATCGCGTAGGCGACGTCTAACGCGACCAATAAGTTCTCTCGCCTGAAGTAAACTCAAGGTGAGTGGCTGACCCTTCTCTTCTCGACCCCTTTCCTAGGTAAATCGATATTGTTGTTGCGAATGAAAGGATAAATGCAAGGGCACGAACACGGGAAAAGGATTGAGTTTTCAAAAAAAATGTAGGCTATGTCTTAATAACTAAAAAGAAAAATATGTCTTCGCACGGTTATGGACAACTTGTCGACAAGGCGATAGTTTCCTCGAGCGGCAACCCGAGGCCACGGGACCGTTTCGGCCTAGGAGGAAACAGGGTATAGTCGTGCATAACGTTTCAGCACAGGTTAAGCGGGGACTTGCAACGGAGCTAGCTACTTGCGTTGAAAGGATCTCGATTAACAAAGCTATACGTCCAGGATGGCTTGTGATGCCAGTGACCAATCACACGTACATTTTGTACTTGATATGAAAAATGTTAACAATTGACAAGGAAGAACATGGTAAGTTTCATAAGGCGCGACGCGGTCCGCCGCGGGTAAGTTTCGACGTAAATTTCATTGATTGTCATATACTTGTTGAAATCCATTAGGATGGTTAGAAACATTCATATATCAAGTCATATAAACTCTTCAACCAAATGAGAGCTTGGAACTTAAATAGCCACGCACCAGTACAAAGTGTAATGTACTGATCCTCGCTCTCCACGCAGGTACCCCAAACTACGAAGGGTGTGCCGCTTAAAATCTTAAGGCGGCGTGGACACTTTTGAAGCCTCGTCCGCTTGTGAAGGCTTGTTTTTGGATTCCTTTTGAAGAAGATCCCGCACTCAGTCCAAAAGAAGATGACGACTCGACTCGCCTCGATAGCAGGTGGAAAGTGTTATGTTTTGCTTGTAAAAAAGGATGTAATGTATGGAACAACTATCTCATCGGCGTTCGTTTTGTAAGTCGAGTCATATTGTAGCCCGTGCGGCAATGAATATATTAAAGTCAATGTAAATGAAGTTTTATTATCAATGAAAAGTCTACTTCTATTTCAATTGTGTCAATCAATTTCTCCGCATACTCTAACTTGATGTTGTGTTTCGGATAGCCTTATGAATGTGCCTTGTGTGATCGCAATTTAGGTTTGCACGGCATCACACTCGGGGGACGACTATCGATTCTACGAAATCGGGACGTGACATAATGGTATCAGAGCACGGCTTTACATCCTTTGGCCTCGCGTCTAGAGTTCCAAACCTTTGACCTCGCATCGATGAGATAAGTTGTTCCATACAATGAGTCCGTAATAATTTGTGACTGATACGTTTGCCTTCGTATCGTAGAAGTAACGGAACCCACGGCCGAGCGAGAGTAGAGCGCTTCTAGCGGCTCTAGTAGTTCGCATCGTTCGCGGGGCGGACCTTCTAACGATACCATCGAAAGGATGCTGCGCATGATGGAGACGCAGCAGAACCAGTCCGAGAACCGACATCAACAGACGGAGGAACGACAGGTCCAGTTCGAAGCTCGCTTCGACGCACACGCAAAACTTCAACAAAAGCAGCTGGATACCCTGTAGCAGATCGTCCAAACAATGGCGGCCAACGGAAATTCTGCGACTGCACCTACCATCACCGCACCTACTACCACCGTGCCGACGATCCAACCCATTGAAGTCGACACGGAGGAGCGCGAGCGTCAACCAGCGACACTGAAAAAGTACAACTTTGAAGTGTCAGAATTCAAGAAGGCGTGTCGTACTTCCTTCAGCGGCACCGAGGGTCCCTCCATGGCAATCGATTGGTTGGAAGAGCTGGAAGATCACTTCGAGCTGCTCGGCATTGAAGAATCTAAGCAAGTCGCCTGCGCACAACTTCAGCTACGGTTGAACGCACACGACTGGTGGGCCGTGCATAAGCGAGCGATCCGACGCGACAACAACTCAGCGCCGATCTCTTGGGCCACGTTCCGCAAAGCTTTTGAAGTCGAGTACCTTCCGTCAGCCGTTTGTCAAGCGAAGGAGGATGAATTCATACAGTTGAGGCAGGAAAACCGGACAGTAGAACAGTACGTCGCAGAATTCAACAAGTTGTCCAAGTTTGCTAGTGCGTTTCTGCCTACAGAGGAGTATCGCGTGCGATGGTTCGAAGTGGGTCTGCGACACTCTATCGGTGCACATGTCGGGATCCCGGAGTACAAGACCATGGGCGAGGCTCTGAATCACGCTCTCCGCCTTGAGAGACTGCATCCTTCCGGTGCTGACGACGTTGTGCGCCACTCCAATCACAAACGTTCTAGCTATACGGGAGGCAACAATCACGCATCAAAGCGTCCGAACCACGACGGTTACCGGGGACATAGCCCATCATCGCGATGTGCCAAGTGCGGTTTCCTTGGACATGAGGCGAGTAAGTGCTTTGTCCACGATGGGGGATGCTTCTTTTGCAGACAGAAGGGTCACTATAAACAAGATTGCCCCCAGAAATGGAGTCGTAATGCCCCGCCACAACAATACCGTCAAGAAAATCGAGGACAGGCGTCCCGACCTCCTCAGCCCACTCAATCCAACAACCAAGACCGACGCCCTAATGCTCAGGGCGTGTCTTTGCTCTGACTCGAGATGAGGCATTCGCTTTCGACACTGTCGTGACAGGTATATTGAGTTTCAATAATGTACCTGCTCGTATGTTATTTGATTTAGGCGCTTCACATACATTCATATCGGCAGACTTCGCCGCCGAGCACAAATTTCCTGTAATATTGTTAGACCTCGACCTTAGCGTAAGTATGCCTTCGGGCGTGCCACTACTCACAAACTTAGCCTGCGGGGGAGGAACCATATGTATTGGGGGTCAAAAGATCGATCTTGATGCGATAGTTCTAGATATGAAGAACTTCAACATCATACTGGGCATGGATTGGCTCGGTCCGTACAACGCAACCATAGACTGCGCTGAAAAGAAGGTCACATTTCGCATACCTGGAGTGCCTGAATTCTGCTACTCGTGTGGTGAGGCGTCGCCGACCTGCATGGTGATTTCCGCAATATCTGCTCGACGTATGCTGCATTCCGGGTACGAGGGCTATCTAGCTTCCGTTCGAGACATGCGACATGATGGTACAAATGCGGGTCAGACCGACGTTGTGACAGAATTCCCAGACGTGTTCCCGGACGAGCTACCCGGCATGTCGCCCGATCGAAAAATAGAGTTTACCATCGATACATTCCCCGACACCCGGCCGATCTCGAAAGCTCCATATAGAATGGCCCCTACAGAACTGAACGAACTAAAGGCACAACTACATGAATTACTCGATCGAGGGTTTATCCGTCCGAGTGTCTCGCCGTGGGGTGCGCCCGTGCTATTTGTGAAGAAGAATGATGGATCGATGCGGCTCTGCATCGACTATCGGGAATTGAATAAAGCCACCATCTGGAACAAATACCCCCTGCCCCGTATCGACGACTTTTTCGACCAGCTCCAAGGTGCAACGGTGTTTTCGAAGATTGATCTGCGATCGGGTTATCACCAACTCAAGGTCAAGCCAGATGACGTGCCGAAGTCTGCCTTTTGTACTCGTTATGGCCACTACGAGTTCTTGGTAATGCCGTTCGGTCTGACAAACGCCCCTGCCGTCTTCATGGATCTAATAAATCAGGTGTTCCGTCCGTTCATTGACAAATTCGTAGTAGTCTTCATCGACGACATCCTCGTATACTCGAAGGATCGAGCGCAACATGCAGAGCATCTACGGACGGTTCTCCAAACCCTTCGAGAGAATCAGTTGTTTGCGAAGATGAGCAAGTACGAATTCTGGCTGAACAGCGTCTCATTTCTTGGGCACATCATCTCCGTCGCGGGCATCGCAGTCGATCCAAAGAAAGTTGAGGCAGTCGCTGATTGGAGACGGCCCGTATCAGTTAGCAAAATTCGAAGCTTCCTAGGCTTGGCGGGATACTACCGACGCTTCGTGAAGGACTTCGCGAAGATTGCATCGCCGTTGACTCGCCTCACCCAGAAAGGAGTCGCATTCAAGTGGTCAGACGACTGTGAAGCTTCCTTCCAGGAGCTCAAACAACGGCTCATTTCGGCCCCGATACTTGCTCTTCCTGAAGGGACGGAGGAATTTCAAATCTTTAGCGATGCTTCTAGCCAGGGCTTGGGGTGTGTGCTCATGCAGCGGGATAAGGTAATATATTTTGCTTCCCGGCAGTTGAAGCCGCACCAGAAGAACTACCCCACGCACGACCTAGAATTAGCGGCGATTGTATTTGCGTTAAAGCTGTGGCATCACTATCTCTATGGCGTGGCGTGCAGGATTTATACGGACCACAAAAGCCTCAAGTATCTCTTCAACCAAAAAGAATTGAATTTGCGGCAGAGGCGATGGCTCGAGCTGATCAAAGACTATGACTTGTCAATCGACTACACGCCGGGCAAGGAAAATGTGGTAGCGGATGCGCTGAGCCGGAAGTACTTAGCTTCGTTATGTATCAACGACCGACTGCTGCGTGACTTGGAAGGAATGGGCATTGAACTCCGAGTTCGTTTCAGAGACGTGAAACAGGCACAACTGCGGGTGGAATCGAGCCTACTGGAGAGGATCAAGTCTGCACAGAAGGACGACCCATACCTGGAGAAGATGCGGAAGCTGATATCGACAGGGAAAGCATCCGACTTTGCAGAGGACGAGTCGGGAGTGTTGCGCGTGAAGGGACGGCTATGCGTACCGGACGACACAGAACTTAGAAAGAAGATAATGTCGGAGGCACATTATGCAAAATATTCCTTGCATCCTGGCAGTACCAAGATGTATAAGGACCTCCGCGTTGTCTTTTGGTGGCACGGCATGAAGAGGGACGTAGCGCTCTTTGTGTCAAAATGTATGGCTTGTCAGCAAGTCAAAGCCGAGCACCTGGGACCGGGCAGAAAGATGCAGAACCTTGCCATTCCAGAGTAGAAATGGGATCACATCACTATGGACTTCGTTATTGGCTTGCCGAAGACGTCGCGGGGAAACGACGCCATCTGGTCATCGTCGATCGACTAACCAAGTCAGCGCACTTTATTGCCATTAAAGTTACTTGGAGCGTCGACCGCCTTGCTTAGATATACCTTGATGAAGTAGTTCGGCTGCACGGGGTTCCAGTATCTATCGTCTCGGATCGGGATGGACAGTTCGTAGCGCGCTTCTGGAGTAGTCTTCAGTCAGCACTGGGGACCAAGTTGAAGTTCAGTTCAGCTTATCATCCTCAGACTGACGGCCAAACGTACAGAGCGGGTGAACCAAATTCTCGAAGACATGTTACGACTCTGTGCAATCGACTTGAAGTTAAGTTGGGACGTCCATCTACCGCTGGTCGAGTTTGCCTACAACAACAGCTATCAGTCCAGCATCCAAATGGCGTCGTATGAAGCTTTGTACGGCCGAAAGTGCAGATCGCCTATTTGCTGGGATGAAGTTGGGGAACGGCAGATACTTGGTCCAGAGCTGGTGGAGCAGACCGTGCAGAAGGTCAAGTTGATACGAGAGAGATTGAAGATAGCACAAAGCCGGCAGAAAAGCTATGCCGACACGCACCGACGCCCCCTCGAGTTCTCGGAAGGCGACCATGTATTCTTGAAAGTCATGCCCTTGCAGAAAGTTTCTAGGTTCGGTACGAAGGGAAAATTGAGCCCAAGATTTATTGGCCCGATCGAAATATTAAAGCGAGTCGCCCCGGTAGCTTATCAAATTGCCTTGTCGCCTGCGTTGTCAGAGGTACATGACGTCTTCCACGTATCATAATTGCGGAAGTACGTGCATGATCCGAGCCATATTGTGGATTTGGGTAGGCTGGACCTGAAGGCGGACTTGTCATATGTCGAAGAGCCGGTGCAAATCTTGGAGCGCAAGGATAAACTTCTTCGCAACCGTGCTATTCCCCTCGTCCACGTCCTCTGGAGGAACCATTCGGTTGAAGAGTCGACGTGGGAGCTTGAGTTAGAAATGAAGGAAAAGTTTCCTTCATTGTTCTCGTAGAGGTAGGTTCTATTTTAAGTTTCGAGGATGAAACATTTTCTTAGTTGGTTATGGTGTAGTGCCCTGTCCCTACATCGTGCCCTATACTCTGTCCACGGGGTGCGCGAGAAAGGAATACTGTCGCTATCGATTCGGTCGGGACCGATAGGTCGGGATCGACCGAGTTGATCGAACGGGAACGGTTGAATTAAGATCCATTCCTCGTTATGGAATGTCTTCTTCGGAACCAAGTCCCATATTCAGCGGGTTGCGCCTCGAGGATTGACTCTGCGGCTGAGTCGGGAGAGATCTCCCGTTGCTCTGCTTTTCACGCCGCTTGCGTTGGTTTTGGCTTTGTTTTCTGAATGCGTTTTCGTGAATGTTTTCGATGGTTTTTATGGCTTGCATTTCAAACTCGCATTTCCTATCGAACTTCTTGAATAATGCAGTGTTCTAATTGGTTGCTTGTGCGATTTCAGGTAATCGCGTAGGCGACGTCTAGCACCACCAACAAGTTCTCTCGCCTGAAGTAAACTCAAGGTGAGTGGCTGACCCTTCTCTTCTCGACCCCTTTTCTAGGTAAATCGATATTGTTGTTGCGAATGAAAGGATAAATGCAAGGGCACGAACATGGGAAAAGGATTGAGTTTTCAAAGAAAATGTAGGCTATGTCTTAATAACTAAAAAGGAAAATATGTCTTCACACGGTTATGGACAACTTGTCGACAAGGCGATAGTTTCCTCGAGCGGCAACCCGAGGCCACGGGACCGTTTCGGCCTAGAAGGAAACAGGGTATAGTCGTGCATAAGGTTTCAGCACAGGTTAAGCGGGGACTTGCAACGGAGCTAGCTACTTGTGTTGAAAGGATCTCAATTAACAAAGCTATACGTCCAGGATGGCTTGTGATGCCAGTGACCAATCATACGTACATTTTGTACTTGATATGAAAAATGTTAACAATTGACAGGGAAGAACATGGTAAGTTTCATAAGGCGCGACGCGGTCCGCCGCGGGTAAGTTTCGACGTAAATTTCATTGCTTGTCATATGCTTGTTGAAATCCATTAGGATGGTTAGAAACATTCATACATCAAGTCATATAAACTCTTCAACCAAATGAGAGCTTGGAACTTAAATAGCCACGCACCAGTACAAAGTGTAATGTACTGATCCTCGCTCTCCACGCAGGTACCCCAAACTATGAAGGGCGTGCCGCTTAAAATCTCAAGGCGGCGTGGACACTTTTGAAGCCTCGTCCGCTTGTGAAGGCTTGTTTCTGGATTCCTTTTGAAGAAGATATGCACTCAGTCCAAAAGAAGATGACGACTCGACTCGCCTCGATAGCAGGTGGAAAGTGTTATGTTTTGCTTGTAAAAAGGGATGTAATGTATGGAACGACTATCTCATCGGCGTTCGTTTTGTAAGTCGAGTCATGTTGTAGCCCGTGCGGCAATAAATGTAATAAAGTCAATGTAAATGAAGTTTTATTATCAATGAAAAGTCTATTTCTATTTCAATTGTGTCAATCAATTTCTCTGCGTACTCTAACTTGATGTTGTGTTTCGGATAGCCTTATGAATGTGCCTTGTGCGATCGTAATTTAGGTTCGCACGGCATCACGCCCGGGGGACGACTATCGATTCTACGGAAACGGGGAGTGACACATTGAGCACTGGAAAGTTGTAAAACGGGTTATGAGATATCTCAAGAAGACTCAGACATATATACTGCACTACAACGGAAATCCACCGGTAGTAGAAGGCTTCAGTGATGCCAGCTGGTGCTCCAAAGTGGAGAGCGAGAGGTCCACAGGTGGATACATTTTCATAATGGATGGAGCTGCTATATCGTAGAAATCAAAAAAGCAGACTATGCTCTCGCGGTCATCCATGAAATCTGAGTTCTTTGCACTTGATACTGCAGCGGAGGAAGCAGAATAGCTTCGGGAGCTCATGTATGATCTTCCAGTGGTTGGGGTGCAAATACCAGGAATAACGATATACTGCGACAACCAGGCGACTACGGCGGTGGCATCAAATGACCTCTTCAACGGAAAGGAGAGGACTGTGCGGTTGAAGCACAGGACAATACACGATCTCATCAAGAGGGGTGTTATTGCAGTGATTGATGTTCGGAGTCAAGAGAACCTGGCAGATCCGTTCACCAAGGGCCTCAAGCGTCAGCTGGTCGATGACACAGCTTGTAAAATGGACTTGAAGGTATTCCGATATTGTGTTATTACAATCCTACCATAAAGTTTTATGCTATTAGTTCAAAGAGAAATTTACTAGGCATCTAGCTTTTGGTTCAAGGGAGGACTATTAACCAGAAGAATATCAGAAACGGTGGGTACTTGTCCTCTGTGACATGGAGTGGTTACGGACCTACAACCACTGTTGTCTACTGTTGTTTTCTGCAGAAAACGGATCCTGTGGGAAGGTTGGCTTAAATGCCTTAATGAGTTCTCAGGCAGAGTGAATGCCTGGAGTGCTTTACAGGAAGCACGGTAGTGCAGCACTACAAGGAGTGTAACTCCATGATATAGTGGGGTGACTCCACCATGATGTTCCCAGGTAGGGGTAATGTCTCAGCTTTGCAAGCCAAGTCACAGCGGAGTAGCACCGCAAATAGGCAGGTACCCTAATGATGTATGATAATCGTAATAAAGAGAGGTAGACAGCACTACAAAGAGAACGATGTCCTCATGTTACATTGGCATGACACCACAAAGAGGTACCAGGTAGGGTAAAGCCTCGGCTTTGCGAGCCATGTCATAGCGGCGTAACACCGCAAGGAAGCGCAAGACTTCATGCTGGGTAGTTTGGCACTACAAAGAGGCTTGTGACCTCATGCTACAGTAGTATGACACTACGATGAGGTACCCAGGTGGGGTAAAGCCTTGGCTTTAAGCCATGTAATAGCGGCGTAGCACCGCAAAGAAGCGAAATGCTTCATGCCATGACTCTTTATAAAGAACTCACCTATAGTGTATGGACAGAGATATCAGACCGTCTCTTGAGGGTAAACTTGAAGACGCCCAAAAAAATTATACACTGAAACTAGGCTGGCACAAGGCCTTTAATGTGCAGCCAGAAGCACAATTGATATCATTATGTGAGTAGGAAGAATTGCAGTTATGGTACAGAATTCAAGGCTTAGTTCATTCTTGTATCATGCTGTTATTTAACTTATGCGGAAAGATTCAAGTCGTAGCGACATCTCTCCTAATGCATGATGGACAGTCACTGTAGGGAACGCTCAACCCATATATTGAGATATGTGGGAGATTGTTGGTATTTTTGCCTTTGGACTAGGAAAGATAGTCCCATATCGGCTATACCAAATGGTGAGTATCTCAATATAATGCATTGCTTGTGTTGAGGTGTGCACATGAGGTGTGGTGGGGCACAAGTGTGTGCCATGTGGAAGTATTTTTCTAGAAGGAAAAATGATTCACTACAACAAATAGGGCATACAATAGCAGTTTATCTATAGCGTTCAAGCCTCCCTGCTATAGAATGTCATCATCAATAGCGTTCATTATTCAGTGCCATTAAAAGGTAATAGAATAGCAGTTTATCTATAGCGTTTGAGCCTTCCTGCTATTATAATATCATCATCCATAGCGTTCATATGAAATGTTATTAAAAGTTCATACAATAGCAGTTTATCTATAGCGTTTATGCCTCCCCGCTATTAGAAGTGTCATTATCAGCAGCGTTCATTATGCAGTGCTGTTAAATGTATAGTTTTTTCTGACCGTTGCTATGCCCGTATGTCTAAGGGTGAGCATTATTCGGTTTTGGACCGAAATCCGAACCGAACCTAACCGAATAAGAGATTCGGTTCATTTGAAAAAAAAATTGGTTCGGTTTCGGTTTCGAAAATACTAAAAAAAATTATTCGGTTTCGGTTTAAAACCGAAAACCCCAATAAGATTTATTAATTTATAAAATTCCTAATTCTATGTATATTTAGTGACTAAAAATGTATATATTTGAAAGCAACAATTATATATATATATATATATATATATATATATATATATATATATATATATATATATATATATATTTTTTTTTTTTTATATATATATGCAAATGATCTCTAGTCTAGCGGTTAAGAGAGATGCATGCGGTCCGAGTGGACAGGAGTTCGAATTCCAGTGGAAGCGATTCCAGAAATAATTTTTTCATAACACTACAAGAATAGAGGCTTTAAGCCACAAAATCTGGAACGACAAAAAAAATTTAGTCGTCCAAACTAATCTTTAGCGACTAAAAAATTATTGTTGTCGTCTAAAGTCCTCCGAATTAAAAAAAATAATTGTGAACACTTTAGCGACTATTAATTAGTTTGGACGACTAAAAAGTTGTGAACATAAATTAAACAACACTTTTAAGGATACTTAAAAATATCATATAATATTATATACTACATACAACATTTTAAAAGTATCGTATAATATTATATACTATATACAACACTTTAAAAGTGTTATCTAACATTTCATTTCCCACCTTTTTTTTCCACTACCAAAAAATTGCTGTCAAAGCTCCCGCTTCAGCCAAATATTGGGCGGTCAAAGAGAGCAGCTCCCTCTTCCATCTTATTTATTTCTCTTTCTCTCTCTCTCTCTCTCATTCCTTTCTCTTTTCCACTTTCAAAAAATTGGGCCTTTTTCCTCTCTCATTTTGCTCTCTCTCTCTCTCTCTCTCTCTCTCTCTCTCGATCTCGAAAGGGGCGGAACGTTGCCGTCACCACCGAAAAAAGGTGATCTCTCATAATCCTTCATCTCCACCTCTCTTTTTTCTGATTTTTTCTTTCTTGATTTATTATCTAGGTATAATAATTGGGGGTTTTGTAAGCATCATAATAGAATCAATGATATCTAGGTTTATGTTTCTTAAATTGGGTTTAGAGAAAGAAATCAACATCTAGGGTTTCTATTTCTCAATGTTCAATATTTTTATTTTTACGAAGATGAATTAACAACATGTTCCAATTGGCCATCTTGAGGTTCAATTTTATATGAATCCTCCATCACCACTTAAATGTTCAAGTGTTTTCGTTATGAAATTCCTTCTTTCTAAAATCTACGTTTCTATGCAAAATGTTCAATAGTTCACATATTTCCAATTTATGGGGTTCAGCTACATGATATTAATTTTGTTCTTTGTACTATGAAAAACCAAGGTTCATATTTTGGGGTATCGGAATCAGTTTCGAAATCTTCTTATGAGTATTGGTATGTGGTTTCATAGTTGTGGAGGTCTCAAATAGAACTGTAGATAATTTGGAAAATATGAAAGGAAATAAACATCAAAGGATGTGTAAAAAAAGAATATTATGTGAAATTCAAGAGAGATATGAAGCTTCAACTCTGTGTTGATCTCCAATTAAATCAGGTTATTGATCGTAATGTAGGAGATTTGTCTGGTGAGGAGTTGCAAAGGTTTGCCATTGTTGTCGTTGCGGTACAGCATGCAGAAATATATATGTTTGATGAGCCATCAAGTTATCTTGATGTAAGACAGAGACTTAAAGCTGCAGAAGTCATTCGTTCCTTGCTCAGACCCAATAGGTCCAAGTAACTCCTGTCAAAGATGTCTTTCATTCATATTTATATTTAATATAACTTCCATCCTTATTTTGTTTGCTATGAAAATTCTTAACTCCATTTGCCTCTTGTCTACAGCTATGTGATTGTTGTGGAGCATGACCTTAGCGTCCTCGATTATTTATCAGATTTTATCTGTTGCTTATATGGGAAACCAGGAGCATATGGAGTTGTTACTTTACCTTTCTCGGTTAGAGAAGGAATTAACATTTTCTTGGCCGGGTTTGTTCCTACTGAGAATCTATGGTTCCGGGAAGAGTCACTCACATTCAAGGTCGCAGTGTCCCACAGTGGTTGAAACATGACATGCTTTAGTTTTGTATTATACTTTATTTTACTGTCTTTTTTCAGGTTGCGGAGACTCCTCAGGAGAGCGCTGAGAAGATTGAGACATATCAGCGTTATAAATACCCTACAATGAGCAAAACTCAGGGCGGTTTCAAGCTCTCTGTGGTCGATGGTGAATTTACTAATTCACATATTATAGTAATGTTGGGAGAGAATGGTACAGGGAAAACAACATTTATCCGAATGCTGGTATGCTAAAAACTAACCTTTTCTTGGTAAGATTAGATATGCACATGGAGGTCTAATTGGTTCTTCATGAATAAATGTTTTGATTTCAACAATTGCCTATCGTAATCAGCTGGTAAAATAATTATTCCTTGAGTTGATTTTCATTTCCTCTGACTCGGTGTGTTCTAATTCACACTGTACCACTCCATTTTTACTTATGCTATTCCATAAGGCCAATTCATATTTCAACTGTTAGTTTCCTTCCCACCCTGATTATGAATGCTGGTACAGGTGTACAAATTCAAAAATCTATTGTCATTAATTATTTGACATTTTACTAGTGTAAGTGCACTATTTCTCGTCTCTGAAGAACAGCCGCTTTTCTATTTTTTACATCCCCAGGTACTCGTGCAATTCTTTGAAGTATACTGTCAACTGAGAAGTGACAGACATAGTACACATGCTCTAACAGAGTTATTTGCGAATAGAGCGAGCCCCGCAGAATTTGTTGTTCCTTTGGCCAAGTACAACAAGGCGATGCACAACCGAATATCACTTGGCATGAGATTCAGGATGACGTTTGAGATAGAGGATTACTCTTACAGGATTACTCTTGCAGACTTCCTTACATATATTATTTGCCAATGCTCAATTTGCTTTCTCAATTTGTACAAATAACCTACTAACATAATTCATGGGTATTAATCTAGTGTCAATAGTTTCTCACAAAAAAGTGTCTCCCAACTCTCTGCTTAATACATAGCATATCTATGGTATGTCATATTGGCCGGAAGGATAGAATGCTGTTGACTGATGGGAGTATATACCCTGCCTAATGGACTACTACTACAGGTCAATCAGTTTCATTCTATTTCATTCCATTTCCTATTCTATCATAAATGTGTTTGTGTAAATATGCATATTATGTACCACATGCCACCATGAAGTTTATCATGATGCATAACCACAAACATGTACTCTATCTTGCATATAAAGATATCTAAAAACCGCTATATGCCTTGTACAAGGAATGATTTATTGATCCATGTACCACGTTTGTATTCATTGTAGGATGGACATATTTGCTGGGATGATAATGACATGCTTCATGGAAAGCCCAATAGGTGTTGTTCGCATGTCATTTGGTGTTATGTCAACGTTTGAGGAGGCAGAGGTAAACATTTATCCTCTTATATGTCAGTAGCTTGAAGCCCTTGCTGCATTTGTTTGTGTGAACCATCTTGCAAAAAGCTGGCAACTCTTGTTTATAACTTACTATATAACTTGTTACCTTGTATATTAGAACTTAAATATATTTTAGCTTTCATAAAATAGTTTATATGATAATGTTGATGTACTCATTTATACCTTATTTCTTAGATCATCCTAACAAACTTTTCTTATTTGGAATCTTAAGAGTTCAAGAATTTATTTTGTACCTTTTTTTACTATAAAAGCAAACCTGAAACCAAACTTGAGAATCTTGTATAGTCCACTGGCTTAGACTGTTGCCAATACTCTCATGTACATCATAAGAAAAATGTCCTAGGGGTAGGCCATCTTCTTACAGTAACTTGTATTACTAGGCAGACACCAAGTCTTCTTACCTCGCGTAAGGAAGATTATATGACCAATGTCTAAGGAAATGAGAGATAAAAACAGAGCCACCTCAGGCCAACTCTCAGGAGGCTGAAAACAAAATAAAGACTAGTTTGACATCGCCAACTCTCAAAAGGCTGAAAACAAAAATAAAGACTAGTTTGGCATCTATCGTTGTTCATCAGTTAAAGCTACCATACAGAATGCAAAGTTATACCGTGCCAGAAGCCTAGAAGAAGTATAGTGGAGTTTGAATATTTCCATCAAAATCGTTACAGTGGAAGTTTCATTTTGCATCAAGATAAACATACTCTTTTCATGTTGGAAGATGCCAGTGAAAGATTACCTGAGAAGTAGACTTCCTGAAAAGGGATGTAATACCCATATTCAATTTAAAGAGAACCAGAAAGTATGATTGTTGGTGCCTGAATATAAGATGGTGATACAAGGGCACTTTTCGGCCTACATGAAAGATATGAAACTTGATTTGAGGAGAAAGATGATGCGAATTACAAAGTTATAGACTTAAGTATGTCCATGGATTTTGCTCAACTCCAAAGACCAGTTTGGTACTCTTCGCTCTTAGAAAGGTGAAAATAAGATAAAGGCTCTCTTATATTACAGGTTCAGACTGAGGACTATACAAGATTCTCAACCTTGAAGTACATACAGCCTTTAGTTTCTAGGTTCTTTCCATATCTAAGGACTATTAGAATTTGCACGAAGGTAACATTGTCTCCATGCAGCTAAATGTGGAATCTTAACAAACTTTTCTTATTTGGAATCTTAAGATTCTCATATAGCATACCTGAAACCAAAGTTGAGTTGCATAAAAACCAAGCCTTTGAATTTATCTGAACTCAGATTTGGCTATTTGTCATTGTTTTTTAGTACAAGGAACATGACCTTTTTGGGTTTGTATCTCTCCCTGGTCTCAACTTCACAGAGCCATAGGAATGTTAGAAGTTTATTTGACTACCTGTATATGTCTTTCCTTTCATATTATTTTCAAATATTTGGGGATAAGTTGTGTTAAGCTTAGATCCGTGCTATAAGGTGTGCTTTAATTCTGTAACGCCCCAGTCCCAAAATTCGTAGGACTAGAAATGGGAATACATGCCAGCTACGTATCAAGTGGACTCCAGCCCAGCTCGAATACGTATAAGCTGTATAGTAATGACCAACTATCTATATTAATTAATAATATCTAAGTCTCAATCCACAGTAAGATAGAATACAGGAATGAACAACATATAACATAGTGTGCACCCCATGCTATATTTGTTCGAATAGACCGGAAAGAAATAACTTGAGTCTACAAATACTAGGCTGACAAGCAGAATATAAATGAATAGAGATAAATATATAACCACCAGAGATACCTGAAACAGTAAATATCAACCTTCATGATCAGCTACCAACTCCGCTCAGTCGAATACCTGGAGAGATCACCAGGTCCTCATGGGACATAGCAAGGTACATACAACATGCCAATTAACAGTAAATAAAAATATATGAACTAATGGGTACTACCCTAACCAGTCTAAGTGACATGCACGTGAGAACATATTCCGGATATCAGGCTTAGCCACTGAGGCTCACAAGCTCCTCAGCGGGCTATTGCCCTCAGGCACCGTGTCGTGGGACCAAAGGGCATACGAGTATATCAAGTAAATAACCACCCACGCTCTGCTACAGAGACGAAGGTATACTAGTAGAATACCATCCAAGTCCCTATATGGAAACGAGGCTAAACTAGTAGAATAACAGCCAAGTCCCATATATGAAAACGAGGATATTCGAGTAGAAATATATGTATATATATACAGCCTGATATATAACGGCAATGTTCTCCCCACCCCATGTTCTATTCTATCAAGTCATGTTAGATAACACTAACAATATCAAGTAAATAATCATGTAACCTATCACAGGATCCAAACCATGAATATGTCATATCTTGGACTATCTTATGATCGTGTCAGTGTCCTAGGTCCATCGTGTCTCAAGTAACACGATAATCAATGCAACGCTATATCTAAGGTTAATACCCAATATCTGTATACAGATATTGACACCCGAATCTGTTCGGACGTGAAGTATCAACTATTCCTATATCATGATATATATGAAGATAGAAACAATAGAACAAAAAAAAAAGAATATGTACTGAAAACTTGGCAAGGTACACTTGCCTGGACGTTTGTCCGAAAATGCTGGTATCTGGTTTCCGAAGTCAGATCCAAGTCCTAAAATAATCAAGAATCTAATATATTAATTAATCATATATGTCCTTGATTGCCAACTATCTATAAAATTTAATACTTACATATTACAACCTAGGCTTATGTCTTCTCACTCTATAATAATTATACCATAGAATTAATACTTCTCAAAGTGTATTTTAGCCTTATATAAGATCGTATTTCTATATATGTCTAGTTTTACAAAATAAATAAATAAATAGGATTATTGAAAATATCATACTTAAAGAAATAAAGAGAGATAAAAAGGGTTTGGTTGATAATTGATTAAAGGGAAGGGGTTTATTTATAAAATGCATATTATTAACTGATGTAGAATTTATTGCATGCATTGCACACAATATATAAGACTTTAATATTGAAAGAAGTATAAATTAACTACTTAATGAATGCTATAATTAAAATAAATTGATTTCTAATTACTAAGCTCGAATCCCAATGCTCTTTTATGTGATCAACAACATAACTATGCATGTTACTACTTTTCTTCTCTACTTCTTCTTTAAATCTAAAAGAAATTCCTATATGTGAAACGGTTGCTTATTCCTATTAGTAGACTTCTATTGTTCTCTTTCTCTAAATCTTCTTCCATATTGAGATAGATTACTGCTATCCATACCTCCCTTCAAACGATTGTTCTTAATAATCTTTGTAAAAAATATTACTCAACTGCCATTCTCTATTATGAATATTAAAAAATAATATATGGTGTGATATTATATATTATTTTCATCTTCTTCCAGTGATTGGCAGCACAACTACTTAATCTTCCTATTAGAAATTTACATGAACAAAATATACAAGAGAAACAACAAAAGCTCACCTATGTGAAGATGTTATTTAAACTTGGACTCGAGTGAGAGAAAGTCATCGTCGGCGATGTATGGTGCACAGGAGTGATACGTAGCGACAGTTCATCGAAGACGAGTTATGGTTTGTAAGATCGGATCGGACGGTGTGCGGCGAGGTTGACGACCTCGAGATACTACTGTGGCTTGGGAGTCGATGGCTTGGATGACTTAAGAAAGTTTGACATATATATATATAAGTATAAATAGGGGTTACAAAGGTGAAAGGACATGGGAGTTACGAATATGAAAGGAGGGATCATGGGGGTTATGAAGATGAAATGAGGAGTCATGGGGGTTACGAAGATGAAATGAGGAGTCATGGGGGTTACGAAGATGAAAATAAATGGAGAAAGTTAATGCACGAAGCATGCACAAATTATTTTACCACTACACCCATAATGGCTTATGTGTTACCACCATTTAGTTCACACAAAGATGGTGCTCATGTTAGAAAAGCTACAACCATGGGCTCACATAGCAAGAATTCATTCCTTAGGATCATGATAGCATGGAATAAAATTCTTGGCCCAAGATAGCATGGATATTTATTTGTTGGGCTAAGTAAGTATTGGACTATTTAACTAAACAATTAACTATTAATCGTTTAAAATATAACCTAATATATATAATGCAAGCTCAAATTTCTAACGTGAAATAAAAACAAATAAATATAAAAATTATAAAAATTATTTAAAAAAATGGGGGGGGGGGGGGGGTTACATTCTATCCACCTTAAAAAAATTTCGTCCTCGAAATTAAGATTCTAACTAGAAGTAGAACTTATAAAGTTATGGCACTAAAGTTTAATTTAGAATCTTATCGAATTTTTCGAATTAAATGCGGATAACATTCTCGTATGGAATCTTTACGCCCCCAAGTAGAGTTTCCTATGGGGTGATGCTTCCATGCTACCAGACTAATATGATAGTCTTCCCCTTCAATATCTTCTCACTGGTATCCAATATTCTGACTGACTGCTTCTTATATAAAAGATTCAGTCTCAACATGATCTCGGAATGGTCAACCTCATGACTGGATCAGTCACATACCTCCTCTACTACGAGATATTGAATACATCATGCACTTGCTCTAGAGATGGGGCACTGCATGACGATATACCACTTCTCCAACACTACCTATAATGTCAATGGGTTACTAATTTAGAGGTAATGATTCTAACTTGGCTCTTGAGTCTTTATCTATGACTAACTATATAGATAGAAAATTTCACAGTTAATCCATGATCCCTATTAGTTTTCTAAGCTCTTCATTATACTCTTATACGTCAATAGTAATTGATAATAATCTTACCAATGCACTAGTTTTTTTTTCCACCTACATGCTAGGTAAGGTTGAGCCTGGGCTAGTCAAATACATAAACCTATTGGTCAACCTTATAGTCCTGGCATTCTAAAGGTCATTTCAAGGCTAGTCTAACTCAAATTTGTCTACCCTATCCAATATTCTTAGGCCACCTAACAGCCTGATATAACCTTTTGATATTAGTTCTTCTAGTCCTTCTATTCTAGACTATCTTATGTAAAAGCTAGCAAGGTTTAGTCTAATATTTTCAGGGTTGCTTGCTAGGATTAGACCTTATACTGTACTATGTTCTGACTTCTACCTTTGAAAAAGTTTCTATGAAGTTTCTACCCACCTTAGTTATTTACTTAGTCCTGCAAAGCATGAACTACTATATCCCTCAAACAAAATTCACAGGATATCGGTTCTACCCAGACTTATGTCCAATCTTAAGTACATGGCTTAGCCAACCATTTTACCCATAACAAAGTCGTAAGTCATACTTTCTGAAGTCTACCACAAGCGTTGTCCTCTTTTAGCTTAAGAAACTATAACTAAGGTTCAACTGTATATCCTTTAATATCGTATTTCTAGTCATCCAAAAAATAATAATAATTATATTCTTATTCTCCTAATAAATCTCTATGGATATGTAAAACATCTAGTTCACCCTACCTGTTTTGGCATGGATAGTAATATATGTCCATTAAGTAAGATTAACTTCCTATAAAAGTGTAATGCATCTCTGTTCTATTCGGTCTTTATAGTAGATATGTTCTATTATACTTATATATCATTACACAATCACCCTCATATGAAATATGCTACCAATATAGCTTCTATCCTATGACAAAATGTAATTAAACTACCATAATTGTTCCAATTACTGAGGAAACACCATGTTCAGCCAACTTATAAATATAACAGGTATATTTTTCAGTCAAAAGGCATCACCAAAATTTATAATGGTTGTAGCGGGTCCCAAATAATGTCCTTGAAATATCTTCTCTCCGTGCCTTCTCTTGATGGTATCCCAATCTCAAGTCAACATTAGAAATGAAAACTTTTGCTCATTGGTCAAACAGGTCGATGGTGGATAATACTTTTGGTTACTTGAATGACCTTGGACTTCAAATGATCAATCCGTCGGATATCGTCTTATGTCAATATAGGCTATCTATCAAGTTTTCCGAAGGATGAGGCTAGCTAAACTTCTAGGCCTAACTTATGCTACCATAGAGGTCTTCTATCTCAATTCCAGCCAACTTACTCACTTATGTAAACTGAGTTTCCTCCAATCGTCAGTTCTTGCAACATAGTGTTACATACTAAAAAAATGGGGTATGCTAGGTCCTAGCCATCCATGACTACTCCTACGGTTCTTTCATCTTTATTTCCTATGTGCATCTTATTCCAACACAATTGCCATAACTAGAAGTCTTTTAGTATTTCTATCTAAACTGTGTTGTGGAAAAGGGGTCAATATCTCCATGATTTCTTGTCTACTCAAACTAAGATTCATATTTTTCTCTCAAGTCCTTAATTAGGTCTATCTACACAATCCAAGACTACCAAAAATTAATTCCTAATCACTATGTCATTCTTTTATCAAATTTTCTTTTTAGTATGATTAACCTCTTCTAGTCTATAGGAAGCTATTTAATAATCACAAATACATCTAACCCTTTTATACTTGTATACTAGGTAATGGGGGTATGTTAATGCTAGACAATGCTTATATGTGATACCTCGGCAAATACTCGCCTATTGACTAATATTCTATTCATGCTTGTTCATAGGTCCTTTAAAAGTTATTTAACTTCTACTTAAAGGTATGTCTAGTATAACGCAGTCATGTCCATTCTACATCCTATACCAAGTCAGAGAGTGGTACAACCAAATATCACTTATCCCTTTGATAGAAAGCTTCCTAGTATGGACTTTCGACCGCTATCCAGTGATAACTTCATTTCTTGACCTATGCCTACTACCATGATTTTTATATTGTTCAAACGAAACTTCCTCCGCCTTCATGCAACCATAGGATTTCTATAGGATTTCTATCTATCTTGAGTACAATACTTATAGATTTATCCTATTCTCAACAAGACTTTCGAATCCTTTCAAATGTAGTCTTTCATGTAGGTGACCACATTCTAATTTGAAAACCATATCAACATCTAAAATTCTACTACTCGTTCTTTCAAATCACTCCCATCATTTCGGTTGATAACTCTATCGTACCTTTCTTATTAAACCAAGTTAAACCTAGTTAGACTTATATCCCATCCCTATCTAACATAGATAAATAGTAGAATGTCCATTGCTCCTAGAGTCTCTCACTAGGATTAGGTAGGCTATATGAAATTATATTGCTAATCCGACACACTTGGACTATCTAATAGAGACGTCAATATAACCATTATTATCTTAAACAATCAATCCCTCTTAAGATGCTCTAATAACTTTTTTTTTCCTATGATAAAAATAATAATCCAAATTAGTATCAAACACGAGCATTCGTCCTTCAGAAATAGGGAAGGGCGTGAATTCAAGGTAAGGAGTTCAAGATTGTGATTGACTGCAATATTCGAGCTTCAAGGGTGATAGATGAACTCAAAAGAATTTTCAAAGCAATTGTGGATTGAGACCCTAATATAGTATCCTATTGCAGGCTCGTTCGGTCAGTAACGTAACCGAGACGATATGCTCTGACCTGCATGGGCCACCACAAAAATATGTAACGCCCCAGTCCCAAAATTCGTAGGACTAGGAATGCGAATACATGCCAGCTACGTATCAAGTGGACTTCAGCCCAGCTTGAATACGTATAAGCTGTATAGTAATGACCAACTATCTATATTAATTAATAATATCTAAGTCTCAATCCACAGTAAGATAGAATACAGGAATGAACAACATATAACATAGTGTGCACCCCATGCTATATTTGTTCGAATAGACCGGAAAGAAATAACTTGAGTCTACAAATACTAGGCTGACAAGCAGAATATAAATGAATAGAGATAAATATATAACCACCAGAGATACCTGAAACAGTAAATATCAACCTTCATGATCAGCTACCAACTCCGCTCAGTCGAATACCTGGAGAGATCACCAGGTCCTCAGGGGACATAGCAAGGTACATACAACATGCCAATTAACAGTAAATAAAAACATATGAACTAATGGGTACTACCCTAACCAGTCTAAGTGACATGCACGTGAGAACATATTCCGGATATCAGGCTTAGCCACTGAGGCTCACAAGCTCCTCAGCAGGCTATTGCCCTCAGGCACCGTGTTGTGGGACCAAAGGGCATACGAGTATATCAAGTAAATAACCACCCACGCTCTGCTACAGAGACGAAGGTATACTAGTAGAATACCATCCAAGTCCCTATATGGAAACGAGGCTAAACTAGTAGAATAACAGCCAAGTCCCATATATGAAAACGAGGATATTCGAGTAAAAATATATGTATATATATTCAGCCTGATATAACGGCAATGTTCTCCCCACCCCATGTTCTATTCTATCAAGTCATGTTAGATAACACTAACAATATCAAGTAAATAATCATGTAACCTATCACAGGATCCAAACCATGAATATGTCATATCTTGGACTATCTCATGATCGTGTCAGTGTCCTAGGTCCATCGTGTCTCAAGTAACACGATAATCAATGCAACGCTATATCTAAGGTTAATACCCAATATCCGTATACAGATATTGACACCCGAATCTGTTCGGACGTGAAGTATCAACTATTCCTATATCATGATATATATGAAGATAGAAACAATAGAACAAAAAAAAAGAATATGTACTGAAAACTTGGCCACTACAACAAAAAACCCTTTTAATGACGCTCGATAAGGCGTATTGATGACGCCTGATACCAAAGCGTTATAAAAGTTCGAAATTCCTTTTTTCTATGACGGTTTGGGCTAATTCTGGGCTTTTTATAACGTTTTTAGAACAAAGCGTCATTAATATTTTAGAGCGGTGGCAAACTTGAAATAAACTTTCTATAATATATTCCATTCCCTCCACGATCTTATTCAGAAAAACTCTCCTTCTTCTTGCTCCCCTTCTGCCCCCTCTTCCCGCCTCTCCCCAAACCCTAAAATTTTCCTCTCTTTCACCTCACCCCTGCCGTCTCTCCCTCCGTCGCACAAAGCCTGCTGCCCCTCTCATCATCGTCCGATCGCCGCACAAAGCCTGCCGCACAAACCCTAAAATTTTGGGGAAGGGTGGAATGGGGACGACGATGGGGGGGTCCGCGAGGAGGAGGAACAGGAAGGAGGCCGCGATGGCACTGGCGGAGATGGGAAGGGAGACGGAGAGCCTCCCCGCTGACCTCGCGGCGGCGGTGGAGGGGGGAAGGATCCCGGCGGAGATCGTGAGGAGGTTCGAGGAGCTGGAGAGGTCGGCGGCGTACCGTTGGTTCAGATCAACAAGGCCTGCGATAAAATTTGTGGTACAGTTCTCCTTTTTTGTGGTACAGTTCTGAGTTTTGTAGTTCTTTTAGTTCGAGTCATTAGTAGAGGGTCATCGGACCTTTTTTTTATATATTAAGTTCATCATGTGATAAAATTTGTTCCTTGTGGTATTGCACAGGCCTTTTAATGTCAATTCCTCTTTGGTGTGGAACTTTGGTGTTTATGATATACTTTGTTGTCGGCCCCAAAACTACACTTTGCGGGCTGTGGGCAATTGGCAAGGTGTAGTTCTGGAAACTAAGCCAATGTATTATTTCTTTTAAATCGTTTTCTTGCAGTAACATTTCAGTCCAACTGGAAGTAATATTGTATTTCAAGTGGGTTGACTCGCTACCTTAGAAATAAATTTCAAATTTGAAAGTTTAAAATGATATGCACTGATGAAGCAGAGGTCAAATGAAAATGCATTTAAGTTATACTATTTTCATTACTTACAGAAGCTAAAAGTGGTCTTTTGACATATTTCAGTGACTTGGAATGTTACTTGCACATACTCCTCATTTCTTGCTAGGAAGACTTCAGCATGCTGTGTCTCGCTTTCATCCTTCTACAACAAAACAATCGTGAAGTGCCCAAATTGTGCTTGTGGCTGCCAAAATAGTTCATGTCTGAAGTAAGTTTCAATATTTCGACAACCGACTATTGAAAATTTTAATTATAGTTGAAAATTTTCTTTTGATGTTATCCTGCTCCAATGACAGGAAAGATGAACCTAGTTCAGCTTCCATCAGTAGTCCTAGCAAAAGCAGTTTCCTTCAAGCGATTCAGTGCAGTTCTCATATGTGCCCAATAAGAGTGCACTGGCACGTTGAACGCAACCTCAAAAAGTACTGGCTGGTGAATGTCACGATAACAAATTTCAACTATGGGATAAATTACTCTGATTGGAACCTGGTCATCCAGCACCCTCAATTTGATAATCTTGCTCTTACTTTTGGCTCAAATTACAGGCCTCTAACCTCCCCCTCAGGCATAAGTAAGTTATCTCAGTCTTAGATCTCTCTTTATTTGCAGTAATTATCATCAGTATAATTTATGGTTTTAGGTCCAGCCTTGATTAAAAATTTAATTAAACCTTAAGGATCATTTGGTTGTTTTTTTTCTTCTTTTTTTTAGGTTTAGGGTTGTACATAAATGGCCAAGTTATCTAGAAGGGGGAGATCAAAATAATAAAAAAATGGCTCACACAGTAAAAATTCTAGAATGTTTAATAAACTAATTCTGTTCTAGAAGTTAGACAGAGTGACGCAAAGTGTAGTTCTGGAAATCTTACTAAATTTAACTTCAATAGAAATTAAGCACAAGCAAGGCCAGAACCACACTTTGCGTCAACAATGGCTGTGGGCAATTGGCAAGGTGCTACCTAGGTTAACACAGGTTCTCTATCAACAATGGAATACAACTGTCTGTAAGATCATCTTGCTAAACCCATGTAGATAGTTGTCTGATATGTGTAGAGGCAGACAAATGTTGAGAAATATGCTATGTTTATTATGAATTATAAACCTTGTCCAGGATTGACGCTCAAGCTTGTGCCACACATTATCCTAGAAGCACTCGGTGAATTTTCTTTGAAACTGTGACTTTAGATAACCTATGGAGCAAAAATGATTATATCACTGCATAATTTGATTTCTCTCTCATTATTTCTTCAAAACAAGGGTGAGCTGAAATGAGAATGTTGGGACTACATAAATGTTGGGACTACATAATTTTTTCCCTCTATGTTTTATTGCTTGTGTTTCAAGGACTTACTTGCTTATCTGTGATTCGGTGAGTATCCACTAATACTTGTTGTTCTATATGGATGCATATTTTATAGGGTAATATAGGACATTTTAAGTGTCACACATGGTGAACCCTGGATTTAAGCCTTTTAAGAGCCAAGGGGTTGAGAGGCTGAGACTAGATTTACCTCATAATGGTATTAGGAATTATGCATGGAACACCATGTGAAAACACATTAAAGCACCTTCCTGATAGTATATACTTCTCCTTTGGGGTATATGTGAACTCTCAACCGGTCTTTTTTTTTTGTCTCTGTCACATAAAAGAATAGTTCATGTAAAATATATTATGACGTGAATGGTTAAACAGTTCAAAACAAGTCAGCCTTTTAGACTTTTAGTTTTACTAATATAGTTTGATGATTGTAAGTTCATTGTAGTTTTACTTTGCAAGTCTTGTAAGTTCATTGTAGCAATTTGTTCTGATGCCACCTGAATTGATGATTGTATTTATCGATGTTGAATTTAATTCCTTTCCAGGTTTAGTCGGTGCAGTACTTGCATTGGTTGCTCGAAGTGTCTTTGTAACAGGTATGCTAACTCTTTATTTAATGTAAACTGGAACTAACTTTGATATTTATGCTTCCATCATTTGATTGCATTCTTTGAGTGGCCTCATATTTGATTGCATTCTTTGAGTGGCCTATTTCTTTCATTCTTTGAGTGGACTGTTTATTACTACAGGTAGGTATTTTAATGCATTCTTAGATTCAATGTATATGAAAGTATTTTATTACTTGATCCTCAATTGCTAGTTTCTTGTTGGAAACTTGGTACCAACTCTTAAGACATGAGGTGGTCTTTTGGTAATATTTTTTATAACAAATAGAAAAGTACGACTAGTCTTGGTCAAGATTGGAGAAATGAGGCTCAACTTCTTTGAATCAAATGTCTTATATAGATTTGAGAATTATGATGAAAATTTATGTGTTTGACAATAAACTGTAATTTTTTGCTCAACATATTTTAGAAAGATTGGAGAAATGAGGCTCAACTTTGTAAGGTAAAATGTGATATTCAAAATAAGAATACGAGTACATTTTGTAGTAATCTTTAGTTGCCTGCTCTGGAGTAACTCTCCTTTATCCAATTGTGAGGTGATATTTTTGTGTTCTTGACCGGTCTGGATGGCTCATTGGTTGGGGAGTTTCCTAGGTACTGTTATCCCTAACTATAAGTTACATGTTGGTGCTGCTTGAGAAGTTTGATGCTGGCTGCTCAGCTTCCAATGTAATCTTTTTTAAGCTTATTCATGTTGATTTAAGAGAATGTACTGTCAAGTTTATTCATGCTTCCAATGTAATCTTTTTTTTGTTTTTTTCAGCTTTCCTTCTTTCATATGTGGACCAATCAATTGCAAGAGACATTAAATTCAAACAAACGAGGATACTGCTTTTTTCCATAAAGATTTTAGCAGTTGGAGGACCTTTAGTCCCTGGTAGTCCAACAGAGCTCTGGGTGCAGGTTTTTTGGTAGTTGTAAATGTATATATGTATTTGTAAATGTATATATGTATTTGGATATTCTATTTTGAGAATGTAATGAAGATGTTGATATGTACTCTATTTTGAGAAATGTAATAAAGATGGTGATATATAATGTTAATTTAATTTTTAGGCCTGACAATTATATGGACTGATTTGGATATGCTAATTTGAATATTATAAAGTGTTATAAATGTGCTGCATTGAGCCTATACATGTTATCTATTCATGACGTTTTAAAATTGTTCTGAATTGTGCACTATATATTAACTATTCATAACGCTTTTATAGAAACTATTCATGACGGTTATTTTATGACGCTTTTAAAAAACATTTATAACACCCGTTTTCATGACGGTTGCTGTAAAAAAAAGCGTCATGGTTCGTCATTAATGACGCTTTTTAGCCGTCATTAAAAGGGTTTTTTGTTGTAGTGGCAAGGTACACTTGCCTGGAGGTTTGTCCGAAAATGCTGGTATCTGGTGTCCGAAGTCAGATCCAAGTCCTAAAATAATCAAGAATCTAATATATTAATTAATCATATATGTCCTTGATTGCTAACTATCTATAAAATTTAATACTTACATATTACAACCTAGGCTTATGTCTTCTCACTCTATAATAATTATACCATAGAATTAATACTTCTCAAAGTATATTTTAGCCTTATATAAGATCGTATTTCTATATATGTCTAGTTTTACAAAAATAAAAAAAAGAAATAGGATTATTGAAAATATCATACTTAAAGAAATAAATAGAGATAAAAAGGGTTTGGTTGATAATTGATTAAAGGAAAGGGGTTTATTTATAAAATGCATATTATTAACTGATGTAGAATTTAGTACATGCATTGCACACAATAGATAAGACTTTAATATTGAAGGAAGTATAAATTAACTACTTAATGAATGCTATAATTAAAATAAATTGATTTCTAATCACTAAGCTCGAATCCCAATGCCCTTTTATGTGATCAACAACATAACTATGCATGTTACTACTTTTCTTCATCTATTTCTTCTTTAAATCTAAAAGAAATTCCTATATGTGAAACGGTTGCTTATTCCTATTAGTAGACTTCTATTGTTCTCTTTCTCTAAATCTTCTTCCATATTGAGATAGATTACTGCTATCCATACCTCCCTTCAAACGATTGTTCTTAATAATCTTTGTAAAAAATATTACTCAACTGCCATTCTCTATTATGAATATTAAAAAAATAATATATGGTGTGATATTATATATTATATCCATCTTTTTCCAGTGATTGGCAGCACAACTACTTAATCTTCCTAATTAGAAATTTACATGAACAAAATATACAAGAGAAACAACAAAAGCTCACCTATGTGAAGATGTTATTTAAACTTGGACTCGAGTGAGAGAAAGTCATCGTCGGCGATGTATGGTGCACAGGAGTGATACGTAGCGACAGTTCATCGAAGACGAGTTGTGGTTTGTAAGATCGGATCGGACGGTGTGCGGCGAGGTTGACGACCTCGAGATACTATTGTGGCTTGGGAGTCGATGGCTTGGATGACTTAAGAAAGTTTGACATTTATATATAAGTATAAATAGGGGTTACAAAGGTGAAAGGACATGGGAGTTACGAATATGAAAGGAGGGGTCATGGGGGTTATGAAGATGAAATGAGGAGTCATGGGGGTTATGAAGATGAAATGAGGAGTCATGGGGGTTACGAAGATGAAAATAAATGGAGAAAGTTAATGCATGAAGCATGCACAAAATATGCACAAATTATTTTACCACTACACCCATAATGGCTTATGTGTTCACTACAACAAAAAACCCTTTTAATGACGGCTAAAAAGCGTCATTAATGACGAACCATGACGCTTTTTTTTCCACAGCAACCGTTATAAAAACGGGTGTTATAAATGTTTTTTAAAAGCGTCATAAAATAACCGTCATGAATAGTTTCTACAACGCTTTTTTTTCCACAACAACCGTTATAAAAATGGGTGTTATAAATGTTTTTTAAAAGCGTCATAAAATAACCGTCATGAATAGTTTCTATAAAAGCGTTATGAATAGTTAATATATAGTACACAATTCAGAACAATTTTAAAACGTCATGAATAGATAATATGTATAGGCTCAATACAGCACATTTATAACACTTTATACTATTCAAATTAGCACATTTATAATGCTCTATACTGCACAGTATATATTACATTCCAAAAACTTAACATTATATATCACCATCTTTATTATATTTCTCAAAATAGAGTACATATCAACATCTTCATTACATTGAATATCCAAATACAGAATGTACCCAAAAAATAGGAATAAATCCCTCTTTTGCTGACCAAATTATTAGAAATATTTACTTAAGTAGATTCTGACCATGGATCTTCTCTCTGCCATCTCTTGAAGATATCGGGAGTCCCAAAGAGAAGTAGTGTCGCAGCTGAGCGACGACTTGGTGCTGCTGCAGCCGGCGCAGTCGTGGGAGAGCCTCATCCTCTAATCCCTTACTCTCGCCTGAACCCTCACCAGCGCCTGCATGCACCTCAGCGTCACGTTGTGCCCTTTTTGCAAAAAATTGAAAATGTCGGCTTAGCACTTTAGTAATCAACGCTGAAATGTGAGCCTAACAATCAACCTGGATTTTACCAAGCCAATAAATTAAAGAAAGTTAACATGAAATTTATATATTAGAAATCAAAATCAAAAATGCATAATTAAGAAAGCATCACTTATTAGACTGACTGCACTTGGCGCAAATGGAGAATTGCTAAAAATAGAATGATATTAAAATGCCAACCAAATGGAGGTCTCGTGTTCCAAATCCTCACCCCACCTATATACACAATTTAGATGTTATCAAGTTAGAACCAGGTATAAATGACACATAAGACCTACTGAGAAAAGTACATCAGTAATATCTTGAGAAGTAACATAAATTCAAGCACTCACTTCCCTGTTTCTGCTTCATTTTGTTAAAAAAAAGTAAGCGGCACTTCCATTCAGAGACTGTCCATAGACCAACCATTAACAATCTAATTACATGAGAAATTTGATGATAAAACAGCAAAAAAAAAAATCTAAAAAGAGTACAAGAGAGAAGTATAGTTGAGAACCTATAGTGGTTCTAGGGAATATTATATCAATAAACAAATGATAAACTTAAGTAATCCAAGCTCAACTTGCTGAGCAAATTGTCAAACAATATTAAATTTTCAAGCCAAACGTGAAGCTAGTTATGGACCACTCACTTTGCTTACAGCTATAACTGAAAAAATAGTAAAGAAATTACCTTTGAACCTTTAAGATCTTCTCTCTTCAGTTCATTGGCCTGAAAATGATAACATAAGCAGAGAAAATGATAACATAAATAGCTCCAAGAGGTACATAAATTAGCGAGAAGAGGCTCAGATTCAACTTCAGTCCATGATTACCCACTCACAATTGGAGGTGGACCCCCACTCTCATCATCCCTTCTTCCAACAAATGGCTGCAATGGAGCTGCCTCGCCATCTGAAGGAGCAGCCAAATCATCATTGCCAAAAAAAATTCTTGTTCTTCTTCTTTTCCTTTTTTCTTTTCCTTTTTTTCCTCTCCTCTCATCTCCTCTCCTTAATTCTAATTCCCCTGACAAGTAATGGCTGCACTGTGTGCCTCGTCATTGGCCGAGGAAGAGAAACAGAGAAGAAATTGAAGGACAAATGAGAATACAAGACGAGAAAAATGGTAGTCTAAAGTATGAATTCAGACATCATATAATACAATGTTTATTAGACCGCTACAATGTTCATTAGAGCCATGCATGTTACTAGTTTAGCACGGAACAAACATGTTGATGATGAAGGGTATCAAGATCAATGCAGACATTCTCTACCATTCCATATCTATAGTGTGCTACCAATTTAGTCCTGGTAAGAAAAATAGCTAGGTAGAACATCATAACAAAAGTATGTACTTTCAACTAGCACTAGCAGCCAAACGCGAAAACATATTCTAAACAAGCCATCTATTCATTATACTCCAATAATAAGGAAAAAGAAGAAGGAATTGCATGGGGATTTCTGACCAAATACATGTCTAAAAAATGGTAGTCTAAAGGTTGGTTCAGTAAATTCATCAAACACCATAGGTACATAAGCAATAATTGAATATTGATGTTAATTCTTGATCAAATCGATCAAAATTTCAAAGGAAGAGGGAAATTCGATCAGAGAATCATGGTTTGGAAATTCACCAGATTAATTTGAATGATCGTCCCGTCTCCGCACGGATCGTTCGATCAATGACTACTGCTGCGATGGAGACGACACGGATACCCTGGCCTGCCAAGGAGAACCATCATCGTCCAGATGATAACGATTGACTCCTGGTGTCGGTCCTCCGTGCGCCGCCGAGTTCGGCGGCCACCGCGAATTCGCCAACGCCCGATCGAAAAGAGGAAAGAAGAGCGGAGAGACCACAATTGGCTGTCCCGCTCTCTTTTTTCACCTAACGCGACGTCGGCGTCAGAGAGGCCGTGACAGAGCCGTCGGCCCGCCCGTGCCGCCAGCTCCCTCCCCATCTCCTCCTCCCTTTCTAACTAGGTTTAGGATTTTGTATCTAGGGTTAGGGTTTTAGAGTTGGGGGAAAGGAAGGAGAAGAAGAGGAGGAGAGGAGGGTGTTGCTAAACTAGAGTTAGGGTTTTGGATCTATGGGATTTTGGAGTTGGGGGAGAGGAGGGAGAAGAAAGGATCGGAGAAGGAGAAGACCAGAACGAGGGGGAGAGAAAAAATTTTGTTGAAGCGCGGGATTTTGTCAAAAAATGAACTTAAAAAATATTACAAGTTTACCACCGCTCTAAAATATTAATAACGTTTTGTTTTATAAACGTTATGAAAAGTCCAGAATTAGCCCAAACCGTCATAGAAAAAAGGTATTTCGAACTTTCATAACGCTTTTTTATCAGCCGTCATGAAATCCACTTATCAAACGTCATTAATAGATCTTTTTGTTGTAGTGGTTCCCACCATTTAGTTCACACAAAGATGGTGCTCATGTTAGAAAAGCTACAACCATGGGCTCACATAGCAAGAATTCATTCCTTAGGCTCATGATAGCATGGAATAAAATTCTTGGCCCAAGATAGCATGGATATTTATTTGTTGGGCTAAGCAAGTATTGGACTATTTAACTAAACAATTAACTATTAATGTGTTTTTATTACTCTTTTGGTCGTCACTAAATACATACGAGGGTCTAAAATTCTGAATATGTAATTTAACGCTCTAAATTTTCTATTCTGCAACTGGTTAAGCAAGCCATCTTGCCTCGTGTTCATGGCTTGGCCCTTAAGACTACACTTGCTGCGTTATGTAGAGCTCTTTTTCATTAGTTAGATATTTATCAATTAGTGCACTGGTAAGGCATCACTTTTCCTATCCCAATAATTTACTTTTCGTCAATTGTCTGGATCGGCTCGAGATGGTTTTTTCTTTTTACTAATGATTTACCCCCTATTTTTGTGTAGGTTGGATGAAGGAAGAGGATGCTTTCTGAGGAGTTTTTGGTTGTGGATAGGCTTGAAGGGAGCTAAATGTTAGATAGTCAACATTTTGGGATATATGTAGCTGACTACACTGTTAATGTTTAATTTTTGGACATATGTTTGGTACTGCTTCGTTGTTCTACATGGAGAAATTAAGGATTTTGAATGTTTGGTACTACTTTGTTGTTCTACATATATTAGACAGTGAAATTAATGAATTTACTTATGTTCGGAATTCATTCTGTGATTAATTCGCATTTAAATTTTTGAATACCTGTATTTTGTGTAACTGTGGCATTATCTGCAATAGTATTCTAATGTGCTGCATTCTGCAAATTTTCGAAATGCTATAAAAAAGCAGATATATATCGAAACGCTATTAACAAACAATAACATACAGGAACACAACTAAAAATAAACATCGTTCAGGAACGCCATAACACATTTATAGCGTTAACAAATGTTATTAATGAACTATAGTGTTCGTAAAGGCTATGTAAACTATATAGCGTTTGTAAGTGCTATAACATGTCTATAGCGTTCATGAACGCTACAATATATTAATAGCGTTCATGAATGCTATTAAAGTTCTACAGCATTCCTAATTGCTATAACTATCATATAGCGTTTCAAAATGCTATACATTGTCTATAGCGTCAATGAACGCTATAATCCATGAATAGCGTTCGTGAACGCTATAACTTCATAGCGTTCTTGTACATGGGGTTATTATAGCGGGGGCATATATAGCGGGCGGAATATGCTATAATATGCATTCTACAGCGTTCAGCGCACGCTATTATATCCCATATCTGTTGTAGTAATTAATTCCACAAGGATGTAAGTTGATTTTTGTTGTGCGGACTCGGACTCGGACACAGACTCCAGGATGTCTCGTGCATGCACGGGAGTGTTCGGGGGGTAGGCGTGGACTGTCACACTTCTATGCTGATTGTGGGATGATCTAAAATATCAAACTCTATTTTTGAGTATTGGTATTTTAGTCCCACATCGGATAAGAGAAGAGGTGAAGTCTCAACTCCACTCTATAAATAGAGCCCATTGGCCTCCTTTGAAACATGTACCAAGAAGAGAGTTAAGGGAGTCCGTAAAGTCCAGAAAGCCCGTTCAAGTCTCAAATATTGACTTACGAGCGTTCTAGAAGTTCTTCGTGAACTTGCTGGTTCCTGGAAGCAGATTGTGGTGGGGCGAATCTTGCTTTGAGCAACGGTGATCTTAATCACCCCAGCAAGAACCTTTCCTCTTCTTCTTTCTTCTCATTCATCTGAGTTGTAACTCAGTTCTGTCCGTCAGCAACTGCGATTGCGAGGAAGAACGTGAGATTTATTTTTCTGAACTCAGTTCTGTCCGTCAGCAACTGCGATTGCGAGGAAGAACGTGAGATTTATTTTCTGATTATTGTTGCTTTTGTAATCAGATTCATATTAAAGTGTTCCTCTTGGTTCTCGAAAATTATCAGAAGGTGAAAGTTTGTTGAACCTCTGATCTTGACATAGAGTCTGCCATCTTTGGTCAAGCCCCGAGACTAACAGTTGTTGTGGTAGTTGATCATTATCCCTGATATAAATCGTCTCTTCACACTAGGTTGTTTGTAAAAATTGTATGAGGAAAGAAATTGTTGGTGTGATTAATTTTGAAGATTTATAGCCTATTTGTAGATTTTTTTTTTTTGTTGTAAAATGACCATTTTACCTCCCAAAAAGGGTTGTTATAAGGATATTTTTTGTCATTTTCAACAAATGACCAAAATATCCTTCAAACGGTCTAAAAATAACAACTAAAATGGGGTAAAAAGGGTGCCTCCAAACGGTTAAAAACAAAAAACAAAAACAAAAACCGGTCGAACCGAGTCTGAACCGGGCTTGGAGCCACGGTCAAACCGGGTCGGGCCGGTCGGACTTGTGGTTCTAGAGGCGCAACCCAGCTCGGACCCGCTGGGTTAGTAGGTCGGGCCGGTCCGGGTCGTTGATCAGGCTTGGGCCGGGACCGAGCAGGGGACCGGGCCGTCCGGCCCAAGTTGCACCTTGACCCCCACCAAGGTTATTCGGCGGTTTAGCAAACACCGCTAGCTGATCGACCGAAAATTTATACCATCTTGATGATATATGAGTTATTTGAAATGCATGCTTAACATAACTTTCAAGAAGTTCATTTTTAGTTCAAAAATTGCTCGCTCTCTACTAGCCAGAAATATAAATTATTTATAAGGGCACATCAAAAGTTGATTAGGGCTATCCCAAATCTAACTTTAATTTATTTACAAGTTTGCCATTAAAATTTTTACTCATGGCTAGTCCAAATGTAAGTATATAATTCAATTTTTTTTTTTTGCTCTCTTCTCCTTCCTCCCAAGAAGAAGAACAACTTTCTCATAAGAAGAACAAGAAGAAAGAAGAACAAGAAGAAAGAAGAACAAAAAAAGAACAAGAACAAGAAGAAAGAAAAACAAAAAGAACCTCTCTTTCTCCAAATCATAGTTTTTTTTTGCTCTCTTCTAATTTCTCATATTTCTTTCTCCCAACCCTAGTTTATGGATGAAACCCTAGTTGTAGAAGAAATTGGGTTATCAAATCTATTAATCTATTAATCAATTTGTCTTCATTAATAGAAGAAATTATGGATAAAATCCTAGTTGTAGAAGAAATTATGAATGAAACCCTAATTCTAGAAGAAATAGACTTGCTGTATAGCAAGTCCATATCACGACTGCCATAATTTATGATAGTCCTAAAAATATTGAGGACTGCCAAGAATTATGGCAGTCCTGGAAGGGACTTGCTGTACAACAGGACTGCCATAATTTCTGGCAGTCCTAAAAGTATTGAGGACTATCAGGAGTTGTGGCAGTCCTGAAAGGGACTTGCTGCATAGCAGGACTGCCACAATTTCTAGCAGTCCTAAAAGTATTGAGGACTGCCGGAATTATGGCAGTCCTAAAATTGAAATGGCCGAATGAAAAAACATATGTTAGGGTTTATTTCCATCTTGATAATAAAGTAAAATATACATTTTAGAGTTTATTTTCAGCATTTTTTGTGAGAATGAATGAAATAAACATGTTAGGGTTTATTTTCATGAAAACTAAGATTTTGATAAAAATGATGGAGAAGAAAATTAGGGTTTAGAGTTGAAAAATGATGGAAAAAAAGATGTATATCTTGGGGGTGGAAATGGTGAAGAAGAAGAAAGTTAGGGTTTTGGAAGAGAGAGAGAGAGAGTGAAATTTTAAAATGAAGCTCAAAATTTGGGTTTGGGGGGGGGGGGGGGGGGGGGGGGGGGGGGGGGAGGGAGGGGGTTGTGGGGTTGGGACAGCCCAATGAGTAAGAAAATGATGTGTCCTGAGTAATTTTTCCTTAAACCTAGGCTAGTCCTAATCAACTTTTGATGTGCCCTTATAAATAATCAAAATATATCATGATTCTTCTTTTTTGAATAAGGGTTCAGGAAAAAAAAAACATTCGCTTTCTCATTTAAAAGTTCTTTAACGAATTCTTTACAATTATGGAAGGGAAAATCACCTATGTTATTATTGTCCTGTAATTCTTCAGTCCTCGGAAATTGTGAAAGGTTTAACAAAACGAAAAAAAAAAGAAAAAAAAAAAAAGAGGGCTAATTAGAGTTTAGATCCAAGATTTTATATCAGGTTAGAGTTTATGTCTTGACATGTCCAATTGAAAAGTTTTAGACTCTGAATTTTTATTATTTGTTTCAGTTTTTCTATTATATCCTTCATAGTCTATATATGGAGGTTCAATCTTTAAGCCTGAGAGTGAGGGTATAATAAAAAAAATAAAATAAAAAGTAAAAATTTAGGATCTAAATTTTCTAATTGGACAACTCAGGACTTAAACTTTAAGCTGTTATAAAATCCAGTGCCTTAACTCTAATTAACTCAAAAAGAAATGACAAATGTTCAAGGGCCCACAAAGATCAAGTCGGTGTGAAAACCTCGGTGTAGTCATTATTTATTTGCCTTACAAGAAAAGAGTATACATGTTAGTTAATTTCTACGTAAAAATCCTCCATAGGGAAGTTCATAAAGAGTTTTTTTCTTTCAAATTAATACCTTGTTATTCCGATTGTGTTAACTCAATCGAGGAAAACCTTTGTTATTGTAGTGGTCTCAACTCAATCGAGAAAAGACCATATTTTCCTCGACGTTTGAATTAAGGCCTCGTTTGGTTCGCGGAATCTTCCGGTTGAGAAAGAAAAGTGATTAATTTTCTATGTTTGGGTGTCCAAGGAATTGATGAGGAAAGGAAAGTGATTCTCAATGGAAGGAAAATTAGGGGAAAAAGTGATTCCATCCATCCAAGGAATGAATCACTTTCCCACATTGAAGTATTCACTTTCCTTTCCAAATTCCTTGGCATTGCCAAACATCGGAAAGGAAAATCAATAGGAATTAAAGTTTTCCAAAGGAAAGAAAATGACAAGGAATTGATTTCCTTTTCCTTCCATTCCGCGAACCAAACAAGGCCTAAGTATAGCACCTACTAGCAGTAGCTTGTCGTTGGAGAATTTTCCAACGACAAGAAAGTTCAAATATGTTCATCTAACAGGGAAATAACATGCATAACTTATAATTTGATGGTATTAATTTGCTAAAAAAAGGTAAATGACACTTAAGTGTCATGGTAGTTCAAAACATTAAGTACAAATATACCTAAATACTAAAGAAGCTAGTGAACAAACGAACTTGGTGTTAGATGTGTGATTGAGCAAAAGCTCAAGTTCACTCAACTTAATAATCCCACCTCCTTTTGGTGGAGCATTGATGCTACTGCTGCTTTCATTCAAAAAACACATCCTCCTCCTATAGTCCCACATCGGCTAGGATAGGAGTGTGTTTTGAGCTTATATTACTTTGCTTTTTGGTGTCTATTTAAATGTCTTGTGTGGGTGTCCTATGGGTCACACGCGTGCATCGTCCGGCTCGGTTCGGTTCGGTTTGGCGCTCGTAACGGATGCGGGTACGTGCCCACATCTACGGGCGCCGAATGCCGATTCAATATCCTCTTCGGATTCGGGCTAAGACCCTAAAACACTTTTTGCTCCTCATTGAATTTTTTCTTTACCGTTGCTATTGATTTATTTTTATAACGTTGGACACCTCAAAATCTTGTCCATGTTCAATGTATCACGTTTTTGTATTTTTCATTACTTTGTAACGTTAAAATATTATTGTTCATTATTTCTGAACGTTACAGAGAGCCACCATCAGCCTATATAAGTCTGTGCTTCTTTCTCTTCCATACACAGAAAATATTCTTCTCGAACCTCTCTAAATTTCTCGTCTCCTTCGTATTGTTGCTGCTATTCATCGTTGCTCTGGGCAGAGCTAAGTCGGGGTCATTCTCCCAGCGTCGTGTGCGGCAACGAGATTCCGGTAGAGCGAAAATTTTACCACTAGGAGCGTTCGGATACCGTCTGCACATAGATCCGGACTATCTTTTAGGGCAGTGCTACGTGCGCGACTTCCCCGGAGGCCGGTAACATTTAATCATTTTATTTTCTTGTAGTTTTAAAACGAAGAATTGTGGAGATTATTCAACACTCGGGAAATACCAGACAAGCCCTATGTAATGAAAAAACATTTAGTTGTAAGTAGTCGAACCACATCAACATTATATTCTTATGTCCTTGTCATATGCAATTTTTTCAAAGATAATTCTATGCATCCTTCTCCCAGGATCACCAAAAAAAAGTGAGGGATACAAGCTTAGGGATTCCACAGCACACACGGATATAAGATTTTGCTGAAACGAGACCGAAACCAATAGCTAGCAGCATCTTGAAACAACAGGCAACCAAACAATTCGGTGTAGAAATTTCCAATTAACTACTGTGAAGGAAATGTCTTTTGAATTGTGAATACGAAATCATTTCGCCATAACTCTTATTCAGAAATGCTAACAACATTTACATATCTTGGAATGTAGATAAATACAAACAACACCTTGCAGAAAATTCATGGCAGACCTTCAAGAACAAACCAAACGCGACATTTTACCAAGGGAAACTACAAAAAAGTTTTATCAAAATATCAGTGCTTCTCCTTGGGAATCTCCTTCTTCGTAACATGTGAATCCAGCTTTGGTTTCTCCATGGACCTAAAATAGCAGCAAGGTCATCATGATTTGCGAAAAATTGCAGAATTATAGAGTCAAGATGTCAAATTCTGCGGAAATCATATTATTTTTTATTCAATGAACTGGTATGATTCATGAATCACTGAAAATTTTCAACCATGATAACTTCTGTAGGAGAAAATGTAAAATAACAGATTTGGAGCTTGAATCACCTTTGACAAGAAAAGAAAAAAAAAGGTGAAGAACCCCAACTTGGTCACAAAAACAGGACCCGAATAAAGAATTCAGGTTTTATTTATCATGATCAAAGTTCTGAACTTCAACCAATAGGAAGATGTGTAGAGAAAATGGGAGTGGAAAAGTCCATTATATCACACAGCTGATGCTGCAATAATACTGGCTTACTCGGTGATATGCTCTAGCATTAGTAGTCCTATACTTTGCAAGTCCTCTGTTGCTTTAGCTTGAAGCATTTACATATTGTAGCGGAATGTTGCTTTGGCTACAGACGCACATCACATAGATACAGGTCAGATATTACTTAATAATACTCTGAAAATTCAAAGGAAATTAAGATCACCATATATTCTTAAAGGCTTTGGATATTATTCTAATGTAGGATATAAAGTTACCAACTCAATGTGTATCTGTATTTTAAATGGAAGAATGAGGATAACTTGTTGCTTAGATCCTGGAGGATCAAGGTTAGGCTGAGTACATCTCGACCCTACCCAGATCCTACATAATTGGGAGCCTCGTGCACTAGGATGCCCTTTTATTTTGATTTTTAAAAAAGGACAAATACGGATATGCATATTTGTTAAAAATCAAATTTGGTGTCAGATTGGATCAAATTATTTCCTACTTGCATCATCACAACTCGTAAGCAACCTAGTGTAAAATTTATATAGAATACCTCTTTCAGATTTGGCCTTCTAACACTCGGACGAACAAAAAGGACCATATTCTTATCATTGAATGATTTAGGGTGAAGTGTGAAGCTTGGAGATATTGACCTTTCTGTAGTCTAAATCAAGATTTGACAAGTCAAACAACACCAGGTAGCAGCAAGCTCTCATAGTAGCTATACCTACCCAATGTCAAGACTTGGACAAACTATGAGCACATTTTTCAAAACAGATTTTCATAGGAAAGGTTTTTGGCATGAAATGCAGCGCAAAACCGAGTCTTGCACCCGCAATCCTAAACCAGCCAAAATACCCATCGAGTTTGCCAAACGGGCACTTTATGAGTTCAGGGTTTCATCTTAAATTAAAATTTGCTTAATTTGAGCATAGTTTTGCCTAACAAAAAATAATCAAATTTGCTAAAAAGTCTATTTTATTCAAACAAATTATTCCTAAAACCAAGTACATTAATCCAGCGTCATACTGCATTGTATACTGTGAGGGTCCTTCCAGATATGGGTAAAGTTGTCCTCAGGAGGCACAAACTAAACCCAACTGGAAAATAATTTATAGGAAAAATTAAAAACCGGTCAGGTTTGGTTCAAACCCAAATTTTTGGCCTAGTTTGGATCGGGTTCAGGTAAGACCCAACATGGTTCGCAACTCTAACCAAAGGTTAATAACTAATAGGTTCTTCATGAGAAGTATCACATATAGGGGAGTCCAACAGCATTCATCTAGAAGAAGAAAAAATGCATACATAATATTATATATACAATGTAAATCCTCAAATGATCAGGAAAGAGAATGCTTGAATCCTCTGACTTACTCTGCTACTCATACAATTGAGTAAATGGTCAGTTCAAGGGAAAGCATGCCACAAAGAAAATTCCTATATGAATTAATACATCACGCCATACTTTTATATGAACAGTGACACAGGATGGATGTAGATTAAACTTACAGGCTTTAATATATCAACAACTTCAGCTTGTCTAAAAGTTAAAGCAAGCACCTTGCTTTTGCTGTGAACAAGGACTTAATAGTATCATCAAGTCTAGAATTTAAGCGCCACTAAAACTTCCATGTTTGGTGAAAACGAGTGTGACCTATGGAAGCAATTATTAATTCCATTGGCATTGTGTTGAGTTTCCTACACACCAATGGAATTGAATACTGAGCATCGTTGTTCCTTTCTTACCATCGTTGATCCTTTCTTCATTTGAACGGTTGAACCTCATCATTAGTATTAAGGATATGTCATCCTAAGGTGCTGTTGAATGGAAGGATCTTATCAACGTCCATGAATGATAAATCATAAATCGAACTGCCGAATTGGGGGTTGGAATCATAAGTCGCCTTCTTCCAGCTAGTGCCTTGTTTCAGACACGCACCTCGCTTTTGTGGTTTGTGCCTATGCCCCAAAGGGCCTTTGTGCGCAAGTGTGCTTTTCGCCTCAACAACTATAAAGTGATTGAGGTTGCCAAACAAAACTTTGAATGATGGGGTGTACTTTACTTAACAAAGAACAATAACAAAACCGTTATCCCATATCTATACTGTCGGTAACAATCTTCCTCTCAACTTTATCAAGGGTCATCTCTCTAGCAACTACAATATCCTTTCTCATAGGTTCACTTTAACCATCTCCGTGTCCCAGTAGCTCCCTTATAATCAATGCGCTATTCAGGTGGCATTACTCATGTTCTCAAACAATATCCCCATATTTTATCTCAATAAAAGCTACTTCTGACTCGACATGTATAAACTTGTTTCTCGCCCAATGTTTTAATTGAATAAAAGCTCATAGAGCACACTTTTTTCTCACTATACTGACAATTCTGTCTTTCTTGACCCCACAACAGTTGTATAAAATTTTCTCTACAGTTCCACAATACTTTATGATCACAAATAATTATGCACTCCCCTCCATTTCAACCACTAACACCCTCCTCAATCTTGCTATGATAATAATTGATTGGTTTCTACTTACAAAATCACCAATAAAGGGCAACAATGGCTTCTACTTACAAGCAAAATTTCAGATAAAATTTATCCAAAACAAAAGAACAGTGAAAGTGGCACTGAATCAAACACTTACTGCTCGAACTTATGCATGGACGCGGATACGACACTGAACGAAATGAAATGGACCCAGAGCCATTCTTTCTCGTATCGCAGTGTAATTCGGAGTGTATGTGTTGTGTCCAATAGGTGTCCGACATGGACACGGCAACCTTTTAGGAGTGTTTGTGCTTCCCAGCACATAAAGGGGTGATCACTGGTTCCATTTCCGGTCCTAAACAAAGAGACGGCGTGAGTGGCATAGAATCAAACACTTTCCGTGCAAACTTAATTTACAACAAACAAACGGACAAAAAAAAAATGCCACCAGTGGGCTATGATGGGTTCTAGTTCCGGGACTAGAGTAGTTCGGAGGAGCGGGAATAGGTTTTGCTTACTTGGAAGCGGATGCGGATTCCTCTTCGAGCCAGTTGCGGATGTGGCGGACGTTGCGGCGGAAGATGGTGGCCGACTGCTTGACGTCGCCGCGGAGGAGGACGAACGCAGCTCCGACCGCCGCCACCGTCAGGATGAAGTTGGTCACTGCCATCGAAGACTCCGATCTCTCGTTGAAGTCAGCGGAGTTATGGGCTTTCGGGACTCGGAACAAAAAAAGGGAAGTGGAAATAGAAATTGCTTTTTTTTTTTGGGGGCTCGAGGATCATGAGAGTTTGATCTCAAAAAGTGTGGTGGGCCTTCATATTTTAAATTTTTTTTACTTGGATCCGACCCACTGAGATGACTTAGAAGAGAAAATTGGTTGTAATATCCACGATTTCCAAAAAAAGAAGAAGATAAAATTAGTTTTTCTTTTTCTTTTCTTTTCTTTCTTTACTTTTTTTTTTTGTCATTCAAACAAAAAAAAAATTATTCTTTATTTTTTTCTTTCAAAATTTTTTTTTTCTCTCCCACAAAATTTCCAAACGCAGTGAAATTGACCATCTTGCCATCAAAATTAATTATGATAATCAGGTTCATACTTCATAGACACATGTGAAAATAGGAGGCTAATTTATATTCTAATACTATCAACTTTTAGTATTTTAATACTTTAAGTTAATTTTTACCACTTAATATTCTTAAGATTTTTTTTTTTTCCACTTTAATACTTTCACTATGAGTTATTTTGTAGTTAAAGTTGATAATTTCTACTAATATAATACGAGCAGAATAAAATTAAACTTGTCTAAAACTTTTGTATATCTGTAAATATAAATAAATAAATTATGAAAGATAATAATTTAAAACTAATTTCTATTTTTTCTTCAACATAACTGAAAACTCTCTATTTCCACATATACACACACATATATATTTGTATAATATAATTAAAAATATAAACAAATCTATAACAATTTCATAATATAAGAAATCTTAATTCAGTATATATTCAAATATTTAAACCTTTTTTTCACAATATAAGAAGAAAAAAATATTTTCGTGCAACGCACATGAATTTGCTAGTATGCATAAAAAATATTATAATGTCCAAACATAACACGATCTTAATACCTGATTCATTATTTTAAATTAATTGAAAATGATATTAAATTCTCATATTCTTTTCCTTTGTTTCAATTCTAACTTAACTCCTCTAACTCATTCTCACCAATCCAACATTACTTAATCAGTCGCGCACTTGTCGTCGTCTTATTCCCTACCTTTTAAAGTGTGTTAACGGTCGCCAATTGTGGGTAGTGGTGGTAGAGTTAAAACACTGACGCGATGGAGAGGAGAAACAACAACATATACGTAGGGAAGAAAATGGAGCTCCGACAGGCTATGGAAGCAACATTAGGAGGAGGGGAGTAGACACTGAACGGATGAAGCTCCTACGAGCTAGGGAAAATAATAACGACGGTTGTGTGACGTGGAGAACCACGTGCTAGCCAACTTAGACAAAGATGAATGATCATTAATTGTCTTTAAATTCTTTTATAATGTGGTATAAATTAATTTTAAAATTGATTAAGGATAATAAAAGTTAAATTTTTTTTTTTTCATAATGTGTTATAAAATAATTTAAATTGATTAAGGATAAAAGAGTTCGAAATGGTCATATGACCACTAAACGAGGGACATTTTAACTGCGACCAATAAATTGCCAAGATAAATTGATAAAATAATAATAGTTTAGGAACCTAACCCAAACAAGCCCAAAAGCCCACCTGGTCCTCACTCCTCACTTGAGAACCTGTTAATCCTCATCCTATCCCCAAACCAACCAACAACAGAGAGAGAGAAAGAGAGCTTTTTTCTCAACTCCAATGGCGCTGTCCGTCTCCTCCATTACCTCCTCCTTCTCCTCCCTCTCCTGCGCCTCACAAATATCTCCCTCCAAAAGCTTCAAACTTTCTCTCCCTCGTCTTTCTTTCCCGCCAATTTCCTCCAAAAGGAACCCTAACCCTAGCTCCATCTCCGCCTCCGCGGCCACCATATCCGCCGTGCCGGATCTGGAGGAGGATGGAATTAGCTTGGAGAAGTACGTGAAGGCGAGGCTCCCAGGAGGGTTCGCGGCCCAGACGATCTTCGGCACCGGGCGGAGAAAGTGCGCCATCGCCCGCGTCGTTCTCCAGGAGGGGACCGGGAAGGTCATCATCAACTATCGAGACGCGAAGGTATGGAAGAATTTCCACCTTTGCTCCGTTCGTCTCTTGCTAGGATTTTGCTATATTGGTATTTGTAAGGGGAATTGGGAAATGTCTAATTCTGGGAATTCCTACTGTCGAAGTTAGGGTATGCTTGGATTGAGTGGGGTTAAATGAGGGGGATAAGAGTGAATACATAGAACCTTGTTTGGATTGGAGGGAGAGTTAAGTAGAGGGTGCTTAATAACTCTTGCTTGGATTGGAGGTTTTGTGTTAGTGGAGGATTAATAAAAATATGATAGTTACCAAAATAGCTTTATTACATATATTATAAAATTAAATTTGATTGAAATTTGATTAGAACTTGTCAAAATATCTTCACAAATTAGGAAGGTACGGAGCAACATGTTGAAAACAAAAAAATGGAGAAAAAAATCATGATATTTTATAAAACAAATAAGGGATATTTATGACTTTTTAAACAAAATTCCCCAATCTCCCTCGTTAACCCTCCGAATTGGGGGGTTAAAAAAATGGACAAAAGAGGGTGAAATAAACCCCCACTTAACTCTCTGTAACCCTCCCTACTAAACCCCACCCTCAAACCAAGCATGGTTTTATTTCTCCCTCACTTAACTTCTCCTCACTTAACCCTCAATCCAAGCAGACCCTTAGTGTTTGTTATGTGAATGCCATCAATTCTTGGGACGCAAAGATGCTGAAAGTTTTCGTCTTTGCTCCATTAGTATCGGTATTTGGTAGGAATATAATTATATTTTTGAGAAGGTTTGTTGAGGAAACTAGGTTCCATTTGTGAAATTTGAAGTTAATTGTGGCCCCAGTTGAGTTCAATATTGTTTCTTTTACTTTGTTATATTTTAACATGTTTTTGTTGGTTTTAACATGTTATGTGATTTTAATTCTTGCATTACTAATTTACTTATGTATATTTTTTATTTTTGCGTCTTGTTTCGCTTTGGCGTGCCTTAAGTGCGCCTCAGACGATATGGACCATTTGTGTCTCGAGTGTGTCTTGTGCCTTTGACTATCTTGGTTTTTCGATAGTTTTAAATGAGATAATATTTCACTTGCAACAGATACTATTGTTTATTTACTTACTTTTAGATCTACTGCAACCACAACATATACTTTAGAATAGAATAATACTAATATGATGAATGTTGTGAACTGATATATATATATATATATATATATATATATATATATATATATATATATATATATACAACTTCGACAATAGGTAATGGTTACAGTTTATTGATAAAGAATCTTATCAACGTAATGTAGTATTGTCAATGTTCGACATAACTTAGTTATCGTTTTGGCACTGTTTTTTTTTTCATTCTTCTTTTTCTTTCAATATTTTTTTCCTGTCGAGTTGATCGGGAAAGAGAACCAAAGTGATTTCGGTCAGTAATGGTAGTGGTGGGTATCGGATCGAGACAAGCCATATCATATGGCTGATATTGCGAACTACACAATTTTCATGCAAAATTTTTGTCAAAAGTAGGGAGCTGGAGGACAAAATGTCTGGTACTGCCAGTAGAATGCATTAAAACCAACTGTTGGTAGGTTGGAAACTGACCTATGTTGCAAGGGCAAATACAAGGGGTCTTTGCTGCACAATACAGGCAAAGATGTGGTATGCAACACCAATATTTGCATGCCTGATATGTTCTATTGTGTGTCCTTACAAGGCCGGTCCCAAAATGTGGGCTTTGGGAGCCCTACTTTTTCTAAAAATTCACTAGTTATACTATTTTTCCCCCTGAAATATTTAGTAATTGCAGGACTTACAAACTTTTGCAAAAACATGTGTTTTAAGTTTTTGTCCCGTCTCATTGAGTGGTGGTTCCTTCCGTCCTTATGAATTTGATGTGCCCATATTTAGTTCATGTCATATCGTACATAGAAAAGGCATTAATGTTGTCACTGTTGTGCATTCCAGTACGGCTGAGCATTCAGTTTACTCGGTTTCAATCGAACTGAAATACCAAGGTTCACAGTATCGACATCGGAATCGGTATCGGACCCTTCCTATGAGTATCGGGTTCGACAATGTCGGTAATATTGGCGGTTTCCGGTCGGAGTGTCGGATTTTTTGGTATCGAAAAGAAATTAATTATTAATAAATTATAGAACTTTAGTTTTTTTTTTATACATTTAGGCATAATTTGAAGTATTTCATGCGTTGTTTCTTAGTAGTTTTGAAATAGAATGAAATAGTAGTCACCCTTGCCGATTGGTTTACTTACGATATATAACTTTTCTTATTTTACATATTTTTACATTTTACTATGCTTTTACAACTTTGTTGATTGGTCTTTTTTGTTCAATTTTCTTGCCAAATTGACATGGAAAGAGACGTCCAATGTCAGTATTGGTATCGACCGGTATCGGATTGGGACATGCCAAACAGTATCGGTATTGGCCGATACCGCAAACTATGCGAAATAGTCAAAACCGAATAAACTGAAATTCAAAAAATCCGAAACCGAACGGAATAAATAGTTTATTTGATTTGTTCGGTTGGTCTTTTTCTATTTTTTTATTAGTCGGACCCAAAGTTGGGATCATGGTTAAATTATATTAAAATTATAATTTTTATACACACATTTGTTGTATTTCAAAGTTGCGTCCATAGTTGGACTAGTTGTTTAGTAGGCTAATTAGATTTTAGATCCTGGATTTTATACCAGTTTAGACTTTAAGCTCTAACATGTCCAATTGAAAAGTTTGGACTATGAATTTTTATTTTTGATTTCTTTTTTGTTTCGATTATACCCTTATTTTCAACTTGTAGTTGTGGCCTTGTACTCATATTTAGGGTATAATTGAAAAATGAAATCAAAAATAAAAATACAGGGACCAAACTTTTCAATTGGACATGTTAGGGCTTAAACTCTAAACCGGTATAAAATCCAGGGTCTAAACGCTAATTAGTCCTTGTTTAATTACCAAAGTTATTCTACAAAACACATAAATATAATTATTGTTATCAAAATATACACAAAAATGTACACATTCCTAATCATAAAATATGCATAGATTTCAAGGTATTTACATAATTGCATAATACTTATTCGCTTTTCGGTTTTAGATTGAAAGTTTGAAACACAAAACCAAATAAGGAATTTTATAATTTTCAAAACCGATCCGAATTTTGACTAAATTTCAACTTGATACTCTCAACTATTTAAGTTTTCAACTTGATACCCCAAATTTTAACATCATACCAATCACTATCCTCAACTATTGAATATTTTGACTCAAAACCCTCCATGAGTCAGGTTAGTTTTTTCCGTTTCAACAAAAACAAATAACATTTATTTGACTAAATTTTCCCTGAGAAAGCATCCCCAAGCCTTCTCTCTCTCTAACATTTCCTCCTCTCTCGAGAGAGCAGCAGCATGTCACGGACTTAGTGTTTTTGCTAGCACTTCGTCCCGTGCGGCGCACTGTCTTTCTCCTCAAAGACTCGTGCAAGCCTTCCCAACCCGACTTAGCTAGATCGCTAAGAAAATTAGAATAGTGGAGCAAAGATGGACTCGTAAGGATCTCTTTATTAACTTGGAGAATGCTTACAATTTTTAGGTAGTGAGGAACAAATGAGAGCCTCTCCCTTTTATAAGTGCTCATAGAGCAATACAAGGAAAGTCCTGGAAGGAATATTCCAAGGATTATTACTTTCTACCATAACTGGAATGGCATATTCCAGGTTTATTCCCTAGCAACATAAAAGGAAACTTCAAGGGCCTTCCAGAAGCTTCTTGGGCCTCCTAGAACGATCTTGGGCCTTCCGGAGAGATCCACAATCTTCTAGAGCCTTCCGCCATCTTCTAGAATGTTCTGGAAGCTTTCCGCATAACCTTGGTCCGCGAAAAGGTTATGCAACTGGGCCTCGGGCGGGGTGCAACATTTGGGCCGTTACATTCTCCCCCACCTAAGGCGTTGACGCCCTCGTCAACCATGCTCGCTGAGAAACGCCTGGATCTCGGCTTCGAACAGATGCAACGTATCATCACGTTCCCAGCTAGACTCGCCGTAAGGCAAGCCCTTCCACTGGATGAGGTACTCCACATACGGGGACATGCCTCGTCGCCGAATGGTCCTCCTGTCCAGCACGGCTTCCACCTCCTTGTCGAAGGAAGTCGTCATGGTCGCCGTCGGTCGCTTCGGAACTCCTCGCTGGGGATCCTCCAAGTCTGCATGGTACGGCTTCAAGCAACTTGCATGAAAGACTGGATGAATCTTCAGCTTGGCAGGGAGTTCAAGCTTGTAGGCCACCTTGCCTACTTTCTTGAGCACAGGGAAGGGGCCTTCATACTTCCGGATTAGTCCTTTGTGCACCTTGCGGAACACCTTGATCTGTTGTGGTTGTAGCTTCACCAGCACCATGTCCCCCTCGTACTCAACCGGCCTTCGCTTCGCATCGGCCCACTTCTTCATCTTCCTCGCGGCCTTCTCCGGAAATGTCTTGGCAATGTCCGCCTTTGCCTTGAAATCTGAAGTGAACTGGCTGGCCGCGGGGCTTCTACTCGAGGACCCCGCACTCAGCGTGTGCGGGGCAAGCGGTTGGCGACCCATCACCAACTCGAATGGACTGCTGTGCGACGACTCGCTCCGTTGAAGATTGTAGCAGAACTGAGCGACGTCGAGGTGATGCACCCAATCCCTCTAGTTGGCACTCACAAAGTGCCGCAAGTACTCCTCGAGTAGCGAGTTGACCCGCTCGGTCTGCCCGTCCGTCTGCGGGTGGAAGCTGGTCGAGAAGTGTAAGTCCGTCCCGAGGATTTTGAACACTTCCGTCCAGAACTTCCCCGTGAATCGGGGGTCTCGGTCGCTGACAATGTTGACCGGGATGCCCCAGAACTTCACCACGTGGCTGATGAACAGTCGCGCGGCCTTCTCTGCTGTGCAGTCCGTCGAAGCAGCAATAAAGGTCGTGTACTTTGAGAACCGGTCCACCACCACGAGAATGGACCCAAGCGCCCCCACTTTCGGCAGGGCGGAGATGAAGTCCATCAAAATGCTCTCCCACGGCCGACTCGGCACGGGAAGAGGTTCCAGCAGGCCCCCGGGCTTCTGATGATCCACCTTGTCCTGTTGGCACACAAGACAAGTGCGAACATAGTCTTCTACATCCTCGCGCATGCGAGGCCAGTAGTATGCGGCCTCCAGTAGCGCCAAGGTTCGCTTCTGCCCCGGATGTCCAGCCCACTTTGTGTCATGACATTCCTTGAGCAGCTGTCTCCGCAAGCCACTCCACCTAGGCACGACCACCCTGTCGCCCTTGGTGTAGAGAAGTCCGTCTTTCAACCAGAACCTTCTCGTCTTACCCTCCTTGGCAAGCTTCACTATGGCCAGTGTTAGTGGGTCTTCCATGATTCCCACTCGAACACGGTCCAGAATGTCCCCCTTGAGCAAGCACACAGATGCGAGCTCGGCCTTCCTGCTAAGCGCATCGGCCACCTGATTTTCCTTGTCGGGTTTGTACTGCAACACCATGTCGAACTCGGCTAGAAAATCTTGCCATCTCGTCTGCTTCGGAGATAGCTTCTTCTGGGACTGGAAGTAGCTCGTGGCAACATTGTCCGTCATGACCACGAACTTGGTGCCGAGGAGGTAGTGCCGCCATGTCCTCAAGCTATGCACGACCGCGGTCATCTCCTTCTCCTGCACCGTGTAGCGCCGCTCAGTGTCATTCAGCTTGCGGCTCTCGAACGCGATGGGGTGTCCTTCCTGCACCAACACCCTACCGATGGCGAAGTCGGACGCGTCCGTGTGCACTTCGAACGCCTTGGAGTAGTCCGGTAGAGACAAGACCGGCTCCTCCGTCACAGCCCGCTTCAGTGCCTCGAATGCCTCCTCGCATCGGGGCGTCCAGCTCCACGCCCGATCCTTCCGCAGCAGATCGGTCAGAGGCGCTGCGATGGCGGAATATCCTCGGATGAACCGCCGGTAGTAGTTCGCCAAGCCAAGGAACGATCGCAGCTCCGTCGGCTTGGTGGGAGCCTCCCACTCCCGTATGGACTGGACCTTTGCGTCGTCCATCCATATCTTGCCATGTCCGATCCAGTGCCCCAAGAACGACACCTCTTCTTGTGCGAATGAGCACTTCTCCCGTTTGACGAAGAGTTCGTTCTCCCTTAGCACCTGGAAGACAGTCTTCAAATGCTCGATGTGCTCCTCCATCGTGTTTGAGTACACGACGATGTCGTCGAGGTAGACCACGACGAACCGATCCAGGTAGGGATGAAAGAGCTTGTTCATCAAAGTACAAAAAGTCGCAGGAGCATTTGTTAGACCAAAAGGCATAACCATAAACTCATATGCGCCATACCTCGTCACGCATGCCGTTTTAGCCTCGTCGTCCTCCGCAATCCGGACTTGATAATACCCCGAGCGCAGATCAAGTTTGGAGAAGTATCTCGTGCCTCCCAATTGGTCGAACAAGTCCGCCACCAACGGGATAGGATATTTGTTCTTGACGGTTACCTTGTTTAGTGCACGATAGTCGATGCACAAACGAAGGCTTCCGTCCTTCTTCTTTTGGAACAACACCGGTGCACCATATGGGGCCTTTGACGGTCTGATGAATCCCGCGTCCAGCAGCTCCTTGAGTTGCTTCTTCAACTCGTCCAGCTCGGGCGGGGCCATGCGATATGGAGCCATGGCGGGCGGCTTCGTGCCCGGCTCCAACTCGATGGCATGGTCTACCTCCCTCCGCGGAGGTAGCCTCTTTGGCAACTCCTTTGGCATGACGTCCCCGAACTCCACAAGGACGTCATCGATCTCAGGCGGAAGATCCCCCTGCACGGGCGCCTCCTCCGACTTGAGCACAGCAAGGTAAGTCATCTCTCCGTGTCGCATCCCCTTCTTGAGTTGTAATGCGGAGAGAGCCTTCCCCTTCGTAAGCTCGCCTCGTGCAGTTGTCACCATGCACGGAGAGCTCTCCTCCATGATCCCGACGACTCCCAGATGCGGCATTGGGACCGCCTTTGCCGAAGTGAGGAAGTTCATCCCAAGGATCATGTCAAAGTCGTCCAGTAGTGCTGCCGTGAGACTGGTGACACCCGTCCAGTCTCCCACTTGGATCTTCACCCCTTTGGCCACCCCCTGCACGGGGCGCGCCTCAGAGTTGACTGCCTTTATCGTGCTTGAGTCTTTTTCCAGCGCCAAACCCAAGCGTCGGACCTCCGCGTCCGAGATAAAGTTGTGGGTAGCCCCCGTGTCGACCATCGCCCTGGTGTTGTGGCCGTTGATCTTCACGTCCACGTACATCAGCTCTCGATTCGGGGTCTTGGACACTACCCGCCTTGCTCTTCAAAGCATTCAACAGGCGCAGGGCACCCATGTGAGCCCCCTTCTTAGGCTCCATGTCCTCGGCCTCCTCGCCTTGGACCGCGTTCACCCTCTTGCCCTTGTTCGGACAGTCCCGTGCGAGGTGATTTCCACCGCACACATAACACTCGATCTTCCGCTCCGTCGAAGGCTTTGCTTGCGGCTTGTCCTTCGGCGGGGCTCCCTTTCCGTTGTTCTTCTTCGCTCCCCCACCATTGAACTTGGTGGTGGTCTTTTCCTTGGGCTTTGGGACATCGCTCCGTCGATACTCCATCAGCTTCTTGGCTGCCGCAACAGCCGTGTTCAGATCTGACACATCTTGTCTCTGCAATTCTTGTGCCGCCCATGGTTGTAGACCTTCCAGGAACGCGAACAAGCGATCCTCTTCGCCCATACTGGAAATGGTGAGCATCAGGCGGGTGAACTCCGCCACATACTCCTTGATCGTCCCGGTGTGCTTGAGTTGACGCAAACTCCGTCTTGCGACATACTCCACATTCTTCGGATAGAATTGAGACTTGATCTCCTTCTTGAGATCCTCCCAAGTCTCGATCTTGCAGAGCCCTTTTTCTATATCGATGCACCTGCGTCGCCACCACAGCATAGCATCATCAGAAAAATATAGGGACGCTGTGTTACCTTGTCGGTCTCATCTTCGATGCGGACCGCCTTCAGGTAGCGCTCGACATTCCAGATGAAGTTATCCACCTCCTTCGCGTCCCGTATGCTAGTGAAGGATTTGGGTTCTGGATACTTCACCCTCTGCGTCGACTCCCTCCTCGGAGTCGGACCACCAGCAATGGCCCTCTCGAGGACCTCTGCCTTGGTTTGTAGCTCTTTGCGTAGTTCAGCAATCTCCGCCTTCGTGGCCTTTCGTTCCTCCTCGAACTCGGCCTGCATCTCGCGGAGATGCTCTCGGAACTCCGTCATAGCCGTGGCGACATCCGCCTCCAAACCTTGGGCGAATTCCTCGTGAGCCGCTTGGTTCTGCTCCACTTGATACTCGACGTCCGTCACGCCTTTCTCCAGCATCTCAACCCGGTCAGCCAACTCGCCAAGAGCCCGTTCCACCAACGGTTCCTTGCTCTTGCCCTTCCTCGAGGTCTTCGCCTTCTCCTTAGGCGATGAGGGTTGTGCGGGTTCCTCGTTGATGATGGCTTCGGTCGCAGACATGACGGCGATCGAACCTTTGCTCTGATGCCACTTGTCACGGACTTAGTGTTTTTGCTAGCACTTCGTCCCGTGCGGCGCACTGTCTTTCTCCTCAAAGACTCGTGCAAGCCTTCCCAACCCGACTTAGCTAGATCGCTAAGGAAATTAGAATAGTGGAGCAAAGATGGACTCGTAAGGATCTCTTTATTAATTTGGAGAATGCTTACAATTTTTAGGTGGTGAGGAACAAATGAGAGCCTCTCCCTTTTATAAGTGCTCATAGAGCAATACAAGGAAAGTCCTGGAAGGAATATTCCAAGGATTATTACTTTCTACCATAACTGGAATGGCATATTCCAGGTTTATTCCCTAGCAACATAAAAGGAAACTTCAAGGGCCTTCCAGAAGCTTCTTGGGCCTCCTAGAACGATCTTGGGCCTTCCGGAGAGATCCACAATCTTCTAGAGTCTTCCGCCATCTTCTAGAATGTTCTGGAAGCTTCCCGCATAACCTTGGTCCGCGAAAAGGTTATGCAACCGGGCCTCGGGCGGGGTGCAACATTTGGGGCCGTTACAAGCAGCTGCAGGCCGTTGCCACTCCCCGCTAGTGCCTTCCTCTCCACCTCTTTTTTTATGCAGCGGATGGCGAGCTTTACAGTCTCCTGCCCTGACGTGACGTCTCCTCGTAGAGTTCTTCTCCAAGAACTCCCTCACAGAGTTAAGAGTTCCTCCCGGTGGCATTTGCCTTCCACGCCGAGAACATGCTCGAGGGGTCCATCTGGTAGAGGGACGGGACCTTGGTGTGGGGATCAAAGCCGACGATGAGCGTGGACAGGCCGAACGGCCTGGCCCCTCCGCTCTGCGTGTACTTCTGCTGCAGGCCCGCTATGTAGCGGGTGATGTCCTCGACGGTGAGCTTGTGGCTTGACACTCTCAGGGAACCACAGCAATATATATGAGCAGTAATTTTTTCAGCAAAAGACATACCAACACTAACTTCATGTTGCTTCTTCACGTTTGGAACTGTATCATTGGTGACCTGGGGCTCCAAGTTCTGCACAAAATGCCATCAAATGGAACTTTAGTGAATTGTATAATCAATTTAGACACTAGCACTTTGGGGGTTGAATGAATCGCACAGATTAGTGCTTCGTAGTTGCGCTTACTGGGAGCAATTGGGAGCAGAGCTTGGTATTTCACTTAATATTCTAGTAAACAATGTTTTGAGTTGTAAGCAGAGCTTGGTATTTCACATATTTTAGTAAACAATGTTTGTTTTGAGTTGTAAGCAGATCTTGGTATTTCGTTTAGTAAACAATGTTTTGAGTGGGTGGTTAGTAACCAAGTCAATTGTGTGTGTGTGTGTGTGTGTGTGTGTGTGTGTGTGTGTGTGTTGGTGTTTGGGGGGGGGGGGGGGGGGGGGGGGTTGTTTTTAAGTTGTACAATTACAGTTTAGATATTAAGTTGTCTAATATGAAAGTATAGGATATCAAGTTGAAAAACTTGAATAGTTGAGGGTATCAAGTTGAAATTTAGCCCAATTTTTTTTCAAACCGAACCGAATAAACCAAATGTCTTATTCGGATCAGTTTTCGGTCCAAAACCGAATGCTCACCCCTACTTTCCAGGACTCCAACTAAAATTCCTCTCCAAGTTCATGAAACACCCAGCCCAGATCAATATTCACTAACGCAATCCGAATCTTGTAGCCTATAGCCATGCTTTACTATTTATGTTTGTGCATGCAAGTGTAAGTGAGCCTGAAGACCGTATATCAACATATGACCTCTTTTCAAATTAGAAAAGACGAGAATTGGTTTAGTTACTTCCCTTTTGGGTTATCAACAGAGGATTCAAGCTGTTTCAATAGACAGCATGCCTGGCATATCTTGATGGCAAAGTGAATGTAGAGGGCAAATCCCGCACAGATTGCGATTGTAGCAGAGATTATTACCAGATTAAATTGATTCCAGTGGGATGATCACTATCACACTTCGAGTTAAAGTTAAATTGTAGGGTTGTATATTACCAGATTAAATTGGTTCCATTGCCGAGTAACAAAATTCTGGTGTTTGCATAAAAAGGGTCTTTTTTATTTGTAACAAATTTCACAAACATATTTTGTTTTGACTTGTGTTGGCACATGATTATCATGACTGTTTTTTGTGCATTTTACAGGAGTACCTTCAAGGAAATCCCCTATGGCTGCAATATGTGAAGACCCCCTTGTTGACCTTAGGGTATGAGACCAACTATGACGTATTCGTGAAGGCTCATGGGGGTGGGCTCTCAGGGCAGGCTCAAGCTATTTCTCTTGGTATTGCACGCGCTTTGCTCAAGATTAGTGAGAACCACAGGGCACCCTTGAGGAAGGAAGGCCTTCTAACTAGAGACTCTCGAGTTGTAGAAAGGAAGAAAGTTGGTCTCAAGAAGGCTAGGAAAGCACCCCAATTTTCTAAACGTTGAGGTAGAAGAAAGACATCAATTACCATTTTTTTACCTATCATAGTTTTAGAGGGTCTTGACTTATGTATATGCAAATGGTTGTATGCTTTGATTTTCCACTGAAGCTTGAGACTTCTTTCTTTTGAATCAAATTATCTTTTTCCCTGTATGTGTTTGATCATCATGATTGTTCTCAAGGCAACATCATATTTGGACTTTTATATCAAGTTTTGTAAATCCTTCTGATGATTCATGTTTCCAGATGGAATTTGTCATTAAATGCTCTCTTCGTCCCAACTGTGTGCAGATTTAGAATGTTGACTTATAGCTCAATTGATGCTGTTTTTTCTTCTATGCTCCATGCTTCTGTGGTCCAGAGCAAATCTCTCAGGTCAAACTCAAATCTTATTCGAATTGATGGAGTTTATTACTGCTTCTGGCTTTATTAACTCTTCGGTCTCCTTTCACATTGTACTTGATGTCATTTGTTTCCTCATTATCTCACCATGTTAATTTTTGACAATTGATAAAGGCACCCTGGAAAGTGACCGGGGCGATCCAAATGTTTTTCAACTTTTCAATTCCCAGACTAGACTTTCAAAAGTGATTAGGGGCAACACAAACTTATAAACTCATGTAATCTATGTTGCATTACTATGTGCTGGTTTTCAGCGGTTAAAGAACACAAATTTGATGCTTTATATGCTGTAACTTTTTTGGGGGTGGGGGGCGTGGGTTGAGGTTTATGGATGATTGTGAAAGAATAATTGCATATATTGCTACTAATATTAGTAGAGATGTTAGAGGTGCAACTCGGGTGGTTGGGTCGGGTTTGAGGTTAATCCGAGCCCAACCCGATGAATCATATGTGTAGTCCAAGTCCAACCCGACCTCAGGTTCAACATATGAAGCCAAAGACCAAGTCCGGAGGATCATGTTGGACTTGGGTTCAACGGACTCTAATATGATATTTAAAATTATTTTAAACAAATATAATATTAAACACATAATCAAATAGCAATCAACCATTGATTATCACAAAATACAAACTAAAATAAAATATAGGATAAGAAGTTGAAAAGTTTGGATGAAAAAGTTTATGATTATATATATATATATATATATATATATATATATATATATATATATATATATATATATATATAAAAGTTGGGTTTCGGGTTCTTGGGGTAATTCGACACAATAATCCGAGACCAACTCGAATTTTGATCGGATTCAAATATTTTAACCCAAATCCGAGTCCGAACTCGAGTATCTTCAACCATAAACCAACCCATTAACGGATTATCCGATCGGACTCGGATTTAGCTCACCCGAGTTGCACCCCTTAACTCATGTGATGCCTAAGATATAAACTGAGTTTTTCTTTCAAACGGAAAGGAAATTGAATACTAATTTGGTCTTAGTATTTACTCTTTATGACTATTTATAGGCTACGAAGTGACTTTTGCCATAACTACGTCAAATAAAAGGCACATAGAGTGAAACCAACATGTGGTGTGGGACTCCAGAGGTTGTTTGAGAATAACTGTGCACATTAAGAATAATTGTGCACATTAAATTTCCATCAAAATTCTCTCGTTTCATATTTAGCTTTTATACTATGCACGACTAAACACCTAAATAAGGAGGCTATATAATTCAACATGTCCAAACGATATTCAATTACACCACCAAATCTCATACACCAAAAATAATTGTTTAAACCAAAATTAATTTTCAAAAGTATATCTCCAGAAAGAAAAATATAAAAAAGAAGAAGAAAAACCATGCGATTATATATTAACTAAGAAGAGTTTCATGTCCCACCCTTTGTTAGCAATTCGACAAACGAAAAAAATCGGACCGACAAAATACGAACATAAATCAATACAGTACAAGTAAAACACGATAAAAAAATTTCGGTCGAATATTCGTCAAACAAAAATATTGAGGTTAAGAATTTTATGTACTTAAATAAGTAGTCAAATTTGGTTAATTAAACATGTTATCACCATATTTTATGTGTCAAATTTGTTAGAATTTATACGAAATACATTTAAATTTTCACATATTTAAAATTCATATATTAATTTGAATTTTTTAAAGTACATAAATATTATACGTTTTTAAAGAAAAAAATTAGAATTTTATTTGGATAATTGCTAACCACGGTCCCACCCATAGACGATGCATGCACTCTGACCATGACCAAATAGTCACCATAATGACTCACTCCTAGGTAGGTTACCGGTTGGTAGTCCTTCCATCCAGCTGGACCAAACGAAATGACATCACCAGACATCCTCTCCTCTCTGCCGTCGGATCAGGTGGGCCCCAGGCCCAACGAACATCCTCCGGGTGGGTCCCACTGGAGGGACCAGATTCTTTATAAAACCCTTTCCGCAAACCTTCCCCTCTCCCTCTGCTTTGCTTTGTTGAGTTCCACACGGATTCCTGAGAAATTTCGTGGGGGAGAGAGATTTATGGGATCCAGCCGATCAAAAATCGATCCGAACCCTAACCCTAACCCTGGAGGTTCCATTCCTTCTTCTTCCTCCTCCTCTTCACGACCATCGGTCCGTCGTTCTCCGCCGCCGCCGCCGCCGCCGCCTCCTCCATTGACGGCGGCGGTGGACGATCGCTGTTCTTCCTCTTCCAGCGACGATCTCGAGGTGGAGGAGGCGGAGGAGGACTACAATGGGAGCGATCGCGACGGCGAGGAGGAGAGCGGGAGCGATCTCCACGGCGACTTCGACGAGGACGACCTCGACGGCGTCTTCCATCCCATCGACGTCAGCGACGAGTATGAAAGACGGGACTCTGTCGTGTCGGTAAATTCCGTTTCTTAGTTGCTTGATGGTTCTTTCTTCCTCTGAGTTGTGTGGAAAGGTTTGATACTTGAAGCGAAGTCGTGTCTTTAGATGGATCCTAGTTACTCATATGTTGCACGGACAGGGATACGACGCAAGACACGTCGCGACGCTTACTCTTTGCTGATATTTGGAGCATCTCTCTGCTTGATTGCCATATTTATGTGAAAATATTGAAGTTTTAAAAGAAGCTTGTAATTGTGGCATACATAATCGAGTGTAATTGTGACATACATATTGGAGTGGATTATCAAGCTAAAGAGCGAGATTCACCCTGTTGAAATGGTCTCCCAGGACCAGGGCCGGCCCCAGCAAAAATGGAGCCCTAGGTGATCCTGAAAATGGGGGCCTGTGTGAAAATTTGGTGGTCTTTGTAAAATTTTGGGAGTCTTTGTAAAATTTTGAGGTCTTTGTTATTGTGGGCCTTCTAAAAAATTTAGGAGGCCGCAAAATTTACAAAGCCCCCCTAAATTTTACAAAGGTCCCAAAATTTTACAAAAGCCTTCTAAATTTTACAAAGGCTTCTAAATTTATAAAGGCCCCAACATTAATACTTCAACAGTTCAACTTAGTATCTTGTAATTGAACCCCCCCCCCCCCCCCCCCCCCCCCCCCCCCCCAAAAAAAAAAAAAAAAAAAAAAACATCATAAGGATGCTAACTTAGTGGAAACCAAGATTTTTCAATGTCTTTTGGATACTAAATTTTTCAATGCCTTTGGATAATAAATGTAATTGAATTGGCCCCAAAAGAATTTTCAATACAAAAATTTTGGGGGCTTCCTTATTATTTTCTATTTTTGAGGCCTCCTAAATTTTTGGGGCCCTAGGCCTTTGCCTAGGTGACCTAGGATTGGAGCCAGCTTCGCCTAGGACATGGATATCATTGGTGTCTTAAGACCTCTATGGTCTGTTACGCTCCGATCCTGGAGGACTGTAAAGTCGCCATTGGGCATGATGCCATATAAGCCTAAGTTGTGCTTGTACAAGACATGAACTTGCACAATAAGAAAACAGACTGAATCAACAACAATGCAGCGGAACTGTAATGCAGAAAACTAAATGAACACAATAGTATAAGAACAAATCTCTTCTTTTATTAATAATTGCAACGATTTCTCACTGGCCAACTCAAAATTCCAACTCGGCTTACAATTGCAAAGACTTCGTTCCATACATTACATCTCTTTGTACATAAACAACCATGCCTCTTTTGATTTTCGGGTCTCAAGGATGATGATCTTCTATTGTCTTAGAACATCCAGCATAATATCAAATACCCGCAGACAATCTGGTTGCGGGTGCACTGGCCTGCTGAAAACAATCACTAAGTAATTTAGTGAGAAAACATAGCTTTTAATAATGGTCTTTCTACTTTTACCTACGTTCATTTCATGACATATATAATTCAAGAGTTCTGATTCATTTTAAAAACATAAGCGAAATCGTGTTTCTTCTTTGATTAATTCAAACAATAAGGACAATTCATGCACGATAACCATTTCTTTCTATTATAACATGCGCAACATATTCGAGAGTTCTGATTCATTTTAAAAACATAAGTGAAACCGTGTTTCTTCTTTGATTAATTCAAACAATAGGGACAAGGCATGCACGATAACCATTTCTTTCTATCATAACATGCACAACATATTTCTGAAGCCATATTCATTCTTTGAGGACATGCTAGCAGCATTTCAATTAAACAGGATTCTTTTAAAGAGCAGGTTATGATAAGGGACATAAGCAATATACAACATGACTTGTACAATAATTCTTCACGGTCGTCAATCCATCCCTGCATCAAACTTGTTAGGCTTGCAATAATGATATTCTAGCATGCGACCTATCTACATGATCCATGGGCGACTTCCTATGATTAGCAGCTGTGACTCACGGTTAAGCTCTTCACTAGTAGGCACGACTATTAGCATGCGTGACTCACAGTTCAACTATTCACTAGTAGGCGTGACTATTAGCAGCTGTGACTCATGGTTCAGCTCTTCACTAATGGACTTGATTATAGTACAAACCCATCTCACTAATAGACATTACACCTCCCTGATCGCAAGGACATACAAGCCTCAAGGTGTCCCATTATCTCCTAGGTTGAGCAATTTTCAGTGTCCCAGGAAATGATCGAGAGACTATGCCGTGTGCACAAGTTGTCTAGACCAATGCATGATATGCACTTTATCAGAAAAAACTTTTATGATACAACAATTATGCAACAAGTAAACATTTTCATCTTTTCTGTTCAAACAAACCACGGAGCCAATAGACTCCTTTCTTTATTTCTCTTTCATATAATTTTGTTTCAACAATACAAGTTACTCTATACAGTTCTATTTTTGTAGCATACGATAAAAGAAAATATGTAATCATTCCTACTTATGCAAGCATAACAACTTTCTCTTAACAAGTGTGGCAACAATTCTTTCAAACAGACAGTAGTCTAACTTTTAGCATGCAATCTTTTAGAACCAAGTATAACAAAGGTTCTTTCATCACGCATGCAAGCAAATTCTCTTGTTAAAGCGTATGGAGTTATGTACGATCATTCTTAGTGATCACGAACTTATTCTTAGCAACAAGCAAGCATTTTTTATTTTATGGATTCTTTATTAAGCGTTGAAGAATCAGAAAGTGAAGTCTTGTCCACTCACCATGATGATACGTCTTCATGTCCCAACAAGGAAGCTCTTACTGAAGGCTTCCTCTTGAGGTAGGAAAACCGATATCAATATCCATACATAATACCTGCGTTAGGAGCGGGGCATTACATGGTCCACTTGAAGCATGCCCGAATTGCTTTATCCAATGACAATGAAACATTAGGGGATTAATGGTACTATAGTAGAGTAGGCATTTTTCTAGCCGTCCATTTTCTATTCCGAAGTTGTGACTTGTCAAAATTGTGCTCCAACAAAGGTGCTCTTACTGGAGGCTTCCTTTTGAGCCAGGAAACCGATATCAATATCCATACATAATGCCTCCGCTAGGAGTGGGGCATTACTTGGTCCGCTTGAAGCATGTCCGAATTGCTTGATCTAATGACAATGGAACATTAGGGGATTAATGGTTACTATAGTAGAGTAGGTATTTTTCTAGCCGTCTATTAGGCTTGGTTGGGATTGCTGCTGTTTTCTAAAAAACGGTAGCAAACTAGATTTGGCAATAACCTCCCACTTACTTTCAAAAGCTGCTCCAAATTTGAACCATTTTTTTATTTTTATAAGCTGTTGTTAGCAAACAACTTTTTTTGGTTGCTTTAGAAAAAAGCAGCAACTATGATAAGCAATCCCAAACCCAGCCTCAGCATGCTGATGTGGCTGTAACACATCAAATGGACATTATGAGTACTTTCCACTAGTTTCCATGTTACTTTCAACTGACACCAAGAATGAAAAATTTCACATTTTCACATTTGCTAGGGATACATTGTTCTTCCGTATGGCCTTATCATAGGGTGGCCCTTTCTCCCCGCTTTTAGAAATGACACTACTCTCCTCTTCATGTTCAGCTATCTTATTAATACCTTCCAACTACTTTCTTCTTGGTCAGTGGTTCTTTGAACCTCGAAGCACAGTGATTTCTTCTCCTGGCATTGCTATCCGGGCTTTATTTAATTGCTTCGTGCTTATGCGAATAGTCCTTGGATACTTGTTTTCAGTGTCCGGTCCCTCAGCAGTTGTCTTTACAATGCTTCTGTTATCCCTGGACCTCATTGAAGCATAATGTCCTTTTTCGTGTTTCACCCCTCCCCCAATTTGTAACAAGCTTTATTTATTATCAATGAATTTCTCTGCATACAACCCGTCTTTGTTATTTTCCTTGGATAACTTTGATAATTTTGGTGCTTTTTTGTTCCTTTTTTCCCATTGCCTATTTGCAAAGGGATTGGTTCTTCTCAACGTATTCCCCTCACTATCTAATTTGCAACCTCTAGTTAGTGTGGACACCTCTGTACATGGTTAGTAGTCATGCATGCATGTGTCAAACCTTGAAATCTGTGTCCATCTCTTGAACATCCTAATATTATGTGTCAATTACTTGTCAGATTCTTTTCTTGCTGTCTGATACTTGTTATAGGAGTTCCCAATATGGTGGATAGATGACCTATTGTTTTGAGTCTTATATGCTCGTTTCAGAAATGTTTTTAATAGGTTGCTTTGCATATATATATATATATCAGTGTTCTAAAAATCGGCCTAGGCGGCCGCCTAGGCGGCGCCTAGGCGCTAGGCGGCCACCGGCCGCACCGAAAAGGCCCTAGGCGGCCGGCCTAGGCGCTGGGCGGGCCTAGGCGGCCCTATGCGGCCCTATGCGGCCCTAGGGTTAGGGTTAGGGTTAATTATTTTGAAATTTTCAAGAAAAAAAAAAATCAAAACAAAAAAATTCGACAAAATTAAAGACTTACCTGTCGCCGCCGCCGTCGCCGTCGTCGCCGTCGTCGCCGTCGCCGCCGTCGCCGCCGTCGTCGCCGTCGCCGCCGTCGCCGCCGACTGCTGCTGTCGCTGTTGTTGTTGCTGCTGTCGTCGTGGTCGACGTCGTCGTCGTCGTCGTCGTCGTGGTCGACGTCGTCGTCGTCGTCATCGTCGGGGAGGAGGAGGAAAGAGGGGAGCGGAGGGGAGGAGGAGAGGGGGGAGCGGAGAGGGAGGAGGAGGGGAGCGGAGAGGGGAGGAAGAGGGGAGCAGAGAGGAGGGGAGAGGGGAGCGGAGGGGAGGAGGGGAGAGGGGAGGGGAGGGGGGAGAGGGGAGGGGAGTCTACTGACTCTCTCTCTCCTCTCCTCCCCCTTATATGTTGGTTTTTTTTTTTTTTTTTTTTTTTTTTTTTTTAAAGTAGAAAAAAAAAATTTGAGCACTGCCACTAGGATTCGAACCCATGATAACTCGTACCAAGTCTTAAGCACTGCCACTCTAGCCATAAATGCTCAATTGCTTTTGTGTCTATAAGTGTAACATATATATTATTTATATAGAAAGTCATGAGCAAAAAAAAAAAAATAAATAAATCAAATCGGCGCCTAGGCGCCGCCTAGGCGCCCTAGGCGCTAGTCGGGCTCTCAACGCACCGACTCCGCCTAGCGAAATCTATAACATTGATATATATATATATATATATATATATATATATATATATATATATATATATATTTCATGGCTACGGAGATAGAGAGTGTCTATATGTGTGTCTGTGAAGTTTTATGTTAGGATAGTATGGGTTTTTAAAGTTAATTGGGTCAACAACTTGATCCAATAGAATAAGAGAAAAATGGCTCAAATATTCATTTTTACCATGCTCTGTATAATTACAAAAAACCAAAATATAAAAGATCACACCCAACCTTCACGTCTGTGTGTAAAAAAAAACCAACCAACTGACAAGTCTATTTTACTATAAGCCCAATCCAACCCACCAAAAATTTGAAGTTCAGAGATTTTAGAGAACTAACTCAACTGACCCAACCAAACATATATAAGTTTCTACCGATACCAAAATAGGGTATCATGTTCTGGTGGTTGCTAATGATGGCAACTAAGGAAGAAAAAGTCGGCCTTGACGTCACTAAACACGAACAAATCATGCTTTTCAGTATCAACCAGATATATTATTTTACGATACGGTCCAATCCGAATCTGGATTTAACTTTGTTAACTGGAGGGGGTATGAATTCCATTCATTTTTCAGATATGGATATCTGGATACCTATTTAAGTATATAAATTATTATAATTAATGATAATACTAGTATAAGCTACTAACAATAGGCAATGCTCTTTTATTGACTAAACATACAATGTATATATCAATATTCAAGCATAAAATAATTTAAGTTAATTAATATCTAACTAAACCTATGTGAAATCATTACTTCAGTCTTCAGTTGAGAACCAAAACCTTAGTTTTTCCAAAGCCATATCATATCCGTTTGCCAATGTCACGCGGTTTAGCGGTAAGACCGTTGGCATGTGGGGGCGAGGTCTCAAGATCGAGCCCCAACGGGGACGGCTGGGTGGCATTTCTCCGCAGACCCCGGGCCAAAGCCGGCTGGGTGGCTTTAGTCCACGGGCTTTGGTTTTTCAATAAAAAAAAATCATATCCGTTTCGTTTTCGTTTTATCCATATCCATTCTTATATCGATTCGGATATGAATCTTTTTTGTTCGAATATGTGTTGATTTGTGTTTTCGAACAGTATCCATAAATGTATCCGTGAAAACAAATATGTATATCATAATACTCATATCGAACCGTATCCGCTCTGAGTGCATCTCTATCCAATAGTGATCCGAATGGATAGCGGCCAATTCCAACATTTGGGCGTTTTTGTTTGGCCAGTTCAACAAAGTTTTAAAAAAAAATTAAAATAGAGGAACACGAAAAAAACAACATCGATGCAATGGTTTGGCTCTGTCGAAAATCAACACTACAATGTGCATTGCAACCATTACCGTTTGTCGAAGTTGTATATCTATAACAACATTCATCCATATTAATATTATTCCATTCAAAATTATCTATTGCTTATGTATTTTTTCTAAAAGCAAGTAAATGAGCAATACTAATTTTTGTCAAAAAAGAGCTGGCTATTAACCGATATATATATATATATATATATATATATATATATATATATATATATAAGCAATAGTATCTATTGCGGGTGAACGACTCATTACTGTTGAATATTATTCCATTCAAAATTAACTAGAAACAACAAATATAAGTTTTAGTGATAACCATATCGAACACCCAACAAAAGTCTAGTAACAGACCAGATTCATATGCACGACCTTCTCGGTTGTAATTACCATCCCCCCTATGTATAGGCGCTTCCTTTTCCATGCTTGGAGTCTATGTTCCTCCATTTCTATCAACTCTAACCCCCTCATTTATAGATGGAGAGACCCAAATAGAATAGTAGGAATGCTGGGAGGGATTTAGTTTTGTAATGCTACTTCTATCTTACTGGTCCAGAATTTGATATTTGGAAGAATTTAGTGCATAAAGTTTGAAATTTCACCTGAATCTGGTTTTGTTTAATTTAATAATGTGATTATCTTGGTAATTGGAGGAAATACGTGGCCATGTGACCTCTTTTCATTGGATTATTTTTCAGCTGTGCTATACAAGTTTTCTGGACAACTAAAAAAGTTTAATATTCAAGTGCTTAACAAGTTTTCTGGACAATTAAATAAGTTTAATATTGAAGTATCATGCCGATCTTAGTTTCCTTATTGACATTCTGAATTCTTTCTTTTGAGGAATGTTTAGGTTTGCATGAACTTAATGCACTAGTGGAAAGTTCTTACCTTATTAGACAAATACATAAAATATGACAAAAGGTGCCTCCACCTCTTGCATTCTCTGTCAAGGCAAACTGATGTTCTTTTTTTTTCCCATCGACGTGTCACAGGTCATTACAAAAGATTCTCTTTTGGTAGAACAGGTAAACCACTCTTCCCTTATTTTGACAATTTGGCTATTTTTGGAACTTATGAAGAATGGATTAATTTTAATATACTTTTTTATGGATCCTTTGAATTAATTGTATAATCCTTTAGCAGAAAGAAGATTTACAAAAGATTATGGATCTGTTTGCATTGACTGAACATCATGCAAGGACCCTGCTAATTTACTATCAGTGGGATGTGGAGAGGATTTCTGAATCCCTTGAGCTGAAGGGAAGAGAGCAGTTATTTTTAGAAGCAGGAGTTAGCATTATTTGTAAGAAGGATGAAACATTATCTGCATCTTCTGGTCTCATCACATGCAATATCTGCTTTGATGAGGTATCTGACAGTGCAGTCACGGTAATGAGCTGTGGGCATTATTATTGTAGTGATTGTAAGTTCTCCCCTCATTTTGTGTGGCTTTTGTGTCATATAAGCAATGATCTTTTCAACATAAACATCATACAGTTCTTAGTCACGATCATGATACTTTGTCATGTATGCATCATTTGTTATACTGTAGAAGGATAGGTTCTCTGCATCCATTTTGGAATCCATGTGATCCCTATACTAAGTAAACCTAGTCTTCTCTATAGTAAATGTTCATCTTCCTTTTCTTCCATGTAAGGGAGCAAAAGCGATTGGAACAATTGGTCCTTGTTGTATGATCATAAACTGCTTGACCATGGCATGTTTCCTATCTAATAGTTGGACAAGTCCAGGAAACAGGATTGGAAGAAATTTTGGGAGGTTCTCTCTACATAAGTGGACAACTGGTTCTTAACCGAAATTTTGGGAGGTTCTCTCTTTATAAGTCGACAACTGGTTCTTAACCCGTGGAGAAGTCATACGTCTAAGGCTATTCTTGCAACCGTTTGGACTGAGTGTTTTTTGTTCTTATTTTGTATTTTATATTTCGTTTAGGAGGGGGCAATGAAGTTTTCTTCAACTTCTTCATAGTCAACTAACGAGGAGGTAGGAGTTGCCAAGTCGAATCTAGTAAGGGAAACATGGTTTATCATTGCAATTGTGTGACAGAGGCTCATAATCATGCAGATCGTGCCACATTTGTCCTGTTATTTTCTTTTCTTCTTTTGGTTAGAAAAAGGAAGAGTTTCAGCAAAAAGATGTCTCCTCTTCTCTCTTTCCTACATTTGGGCTCGACAGAGGAAGAAGTATATCAAAAATAATGTTTAAATATAGGAACTTGATGATTTGCTTATGGCCATTTCAGCTTTACATTCCAGGATGCTTCAATGGCCAAAGCTGCCAAACGATACAAATATTTTTTTCTAGATTGGCTCAAAAGTATCCATAATTTTTCAAGTGGTCTCAGTTTTCAGTTTCACAAGGTACAAAACACACTCATCTAGCTGAAAGGTATGGCACACTTCTGGCGACATTCAGTGAAAAATGTAGAAACATGTTTTTTAAGTTTAACAATGAACTCTTTATTCTACTCAAGTCTTACAAGTTTAATTGTACCTAGAGGTTAGAGACATTTTTACTGAGAGGCTGATCAACACCTCCGACTCCATTGGTGATGTTAACATGATCTAACTCACTGTGGGAGACAGGACCATAGTTATCCTACATCGCCGAGAACCGAGAAGTGTGGTTATTTTATTTGGCCTGGTTCTATGGCAATTCCACTCTTACTTATACCTGAGTTTGGTCCTGATTCATAGATGGTTGAATTTGGTTGGTAGCTTAAGGTAGTCAGTTATCCTTTCCATATGCTTTCTTGATTTAAGGTATGCAGTAGAGCTCACCCATTTTTGGGTAGAAAGTTTTGGATGATGGTGATGTAATAAGTAATGATTGAGGGTCTAGTACAATTCTTTTATCTGATGAGTAATGATTATATAATAATAAGAGTGTTTCCTGTTTCCTTTTCTGAATTGATTTGGTGTGCATTATTATGGTGCTATGGGTACTTGAAAAGAAATTGTTTTTGTTTATATTTTATCCTGCAGTTACCAGTTGTATTCGATTATCTCATGCTCACTGTTGTTACTTTAAATTTTTTTGACTACCGTGGCTCTGATGTATTATATTTTTCCTTAGGTTGGATTGAGCATTTCATCATCAGGATAAATGAAGGACAGAGTAGAAGGATAAGGTGCATGGCACCTAAGTGTAATTTTATATGCGATGAAGCTATTGTCAGGAGTCTGGTCAGTAGGAAACATCCGGATATTGCAGAACGCTTTGAACGTTTTCTTCTTGAATCTTATATTGAGGATAACAAGAAGGTTAAATGGTGCCCTAGCAAGCCACATTGTGGAAATGCTATACGTGTTGAGGGTGATAAGTGCTGTGAGGTTGAGTGTATCTGTGGGCTCCAGTTTTGTTTCAGTTGCTTATCTGAAGCGCATTCTCCCTGTTCATGTTTGATGTGGGAGCTCTGGTTCAAGAAAGTCAGCGGTGACTTGGATAATATAGGTTGGGTTGCTACTAACACAAAGCCCTGCCCAAAATGTCACAAAGCAGTTGAAAAAAATGGTGGATGCAACTTAGTTTTCTGTATCTGTGGGCAACCATTTTGGTGAGAATTCTCAGAAGCCCTGTTTTGTTTTCCCTTTTTTCTACATCACGATGTTAAAGTAATTTCATATTAGGCATTAGCTGTTCAATATGATTTACAATGTTTTAAACATGCAAGACGAGGCGTCTAGGCCCCCTCGGGAGGAGGCGGAAGCCCTGAAGTGTGGGCATAAGTTTTTTGGATATTAAAAGTGTGCTTCCAAAAAAATTATAATGTTTTTAAGAAGCTGAAAATTGACTAAAAATAATCAATAAAAACATAAGACAAAATATTATCTAAATTCGAGAGAGCAACCATCAAACAAATAACACACCATTCTTTAAGAGTCATGAAGGTCAAAGACCAACATATCTGCAATAAAGAAAGTAGCAAATAGTTGCTTATCAAAAATCAAATGAGGTAAACTACAGAGTATCATAAGAACAAGGATAACCCATCTCTTTCATCTTATGAGGAAGTATACATGTGGAAACACAAAAGATGAAAAGAAACTTATAAAGATAAAAAGAGTTGAAGGAATACGTGGATGGGGAATGTTGTTGTGATTGGGAATCTCAAGGGAGTGGGGCTCGGCAACGCCTCGATCTAGCGCGTCCGAATGGGCATTGGTGCCTTGACTGAAGAGAAGGCAGGAAGAAGTGTTGATGTTTGCAATCGAAGATGTAGGGATTTGTGTCTTGAGTGAGTAAGCGGTTAAGTGGTTAACTTGGCCCTTTGCTGTTATAAAACACAACAAAAAAGGAGACTCCTATTGAGGTTAGTATTGAGGTAAGTTTTATATATGGGGCGTTTAAAAAGGGGGTCCCCAAATGAAAAAGATAAAGATACTTCCCAATCAAAAAGCGGTCACCTCCTATTCCTTTGGTTCAATTAAACTAACTCCCAAAACTTTTTTAGTATGCCTTGCCTCGAAACACTCCCCAAAACGAGTCCCATGAGGGTTTTAAAAAACATTGATTATTACATCTTTGATCTTGCAATTTCTGGTTTTTAAATTGTTCTTGATTCAAATGACAACATAAGTTCCTGTAAAATCATGATTCATGCCAAAAATCATATGTATTTTGCTATGAAGTAATCTAGTAATTCACAACTAGTCATCTGTAAGGAGTCATATAAGCATTAGTGTTTCAATGCTGAAATGAAGTATCAAATACTAAACTTAGGCGTTCACATCTATAAGCTGTCATCTGACAAAGTGTGTCTGTGCCATGATGGAGCGTATTGCATCTTTGTTAGGTACTTGCCACTGTTTTAACATGAAAGTTGCTTTTGAGTTTCTAGCAAAAGTAAGGAGTATCATAAATTAGAAGCCTGTAGATAGTCTTTTATACTGCATACTAGCCCCAGAAATATGGCCATAGCCTGGTGCCCTGTACCCTTGTTAGATGAAAGGTTCCAAGTGTTGTAGATTTTCTTGGAAATCTCTTGCAAGTTTGTGAAGACTAACCTCCTGAATGCAAGTTAAGCTCGTTATGAGAAATTGAAAACGATTAGAATCGCTAGAAGCAGTGCAGCTGAGTAATCCGCTTGAGGTAGTAGAAACTGCAGGGAACGATAGTAAAATAAACTACTTGAAACAAAGCTAAAAAAGGTAGCTTAATTGTTTGCCGGGGTGATGAAAATCGTTGTAGATTTGACCATCTCCATCGATCTACTTCCAGGAATCAGCAACTTCGAAGAAATTTCTGGAACACTCTTTGTCACCTCCTTTCGTAGACTAGCATTGATGGGCTAGTGGACTAGCACTGGTGTGCTACTGGACTCTCGAACTAGCATTTAATGGTGTTGCAAAAAGCTTCGACTCCTCGAGAGAACTCTTTATATTCTCACTTTTCTCTTGGAATACTCTCTGGACATGTTCTCTCTCTCCTGAGACACTGTTGGAGCAGCCACTTAAATAGGGGAGTCATCCCTCGAAAATAGGTAACCGTCTACTAAAGGTGTCGACGGAAGAGCGGGGAGTAACTCTCTATTAAGTGGGACGTTTATCAACAGTAACTCCCTATAAATAGGGCAATTACAAAAACTGAACGACATATTGGATCCATGGCACCAAAGTTTTACGTCATTGCAGCTTTGCAAAATTGCAGAACCACGAAACCGCGCCATCATAGCCCCATGGAAATGCGGAACATGCGCTATCGCGTTGGCCTTCGCAGCTTTGTGCTACTGTTGCTTTGCGCCCCTACATAGCACTGCTGCGCACGAAGCGCAAAAGCGTGCTCGACGTGAACGTGCAAAGTGCAAAATGCCACTTTGTGCCCTTCGTCCACACCCGAATCCGAGTCTCCACAAAGAGATTTCTCCATGAAATTGGTGACAAAACAAATACTTGTTGTGAAATTTGAACCTTACCCACTAGAAAAACCCCTACCATACTAACCGCTTGAGCTAACACACCTCGTGTAGAAGATAATAAATTATGGATATTGAAATTACACACAATTGGGGTTTGCCTCAACATGGAATGGTGGGACTGGGTTACATAATGACCAAATTCAATAAACCCCGACCTCAAGTTTGATACCTTAAGCTGGTGATGGGTAGTCAATACAGGGTAATATCAGGTAAGAGTTCTTGATCAATCCTCCAAACATACTGAGTTCTCTTTCTAGAGAAAAGCTAGTCCTGAATAGAACCTCTTCTTTCAAAAGAAGTTGCATCTAGTTACCTTTTTCTCTTTTTCTGTTGTTAAACAGAAAGTTCTAGTTGTCTGTAGTTACCTGTTTGTCATCAATGCCATTGGACCACCTTCTGAAAAAATAACCTGCAAATACTTTCTTATCAGAAACTTCTTTGCTTGGTTTGTTGACCTGTATCTTGTAGTCGTCCTTTGCATTAACTAAATCTTCAAGCTGCAGTGCATTTTACAACAACATCAATGACAAGTTCTTATCGTTTTTTGTGTTTTAGGCTCCTTATGTTCATCAATAAATTACTCTCATTTGAAGTATCTCTCTAGCTCTTTTAAGTACTCCAATCAGTGTGACCTTGAAGGTTTGAAGTATAACTCTGAAACATGGTGGGTCATTACTTAGTCTCAGCTTAGATAGCTTTTACACAATTTCAGAGGATATCTTTTGTGTATATTAAACTTTGTAATTCCCTATTTTAGTAATTCTGTAATATATCATATTTAACATTTATAAATGGGCTTGATTGGTTTTAGATTATATTGCTGGAAGTAATTCATCTCGCTCTCACTTGATTTTTATACACGGTTTTAGTTAGGTCACTTTTTATTTGGTTGCAACTGTTTCTTTTTAGTAATTTTATGGAAGGCTGCATCAGCTGCTCAAAAGGGTCTCTCTCTTCCTCTCCCCTTCCTATTTTTAAACATGTTTTAAGTCAGCTCATCTTTTATTTGGTTTGCATCTGTTATCTGCTGTCTGGTCATTTTTTAGATTTTTTTTTTTTTAATCATCTAGGTTGATATTGAGAATACACGACCTAGATGCACGTGCACATCCCTCTTAAGTCTTAACAGCATTAGACTAGTTCTGATACACATGCACATCTGTATCAGAGAACTTGGCTTCTAACTTATACTTCTCTTTTATAGCTGGTTATGTGGTGGTGCTACTGGAAGAGACCATACGTGGCGTACTATTACTGGCCATAGTTGTGGTCGCTTTGGAAACAATAACGACAAGACGGCAGCCTGGTCAAAGCGGAAACATTTACGGTATGTGCACTATTGCAGTCGGTACAAAGCCCACACAGATTCTTTTAAGAAGGAAGTAGCTCTGAGTTCTCAAAAGAATACACTATACTTGTCTCAAGCGAACGAGTTTAAAGAGTACAGCAGTTGGGTGCTCAATGGATTGAACAGACTACTTAGATCAAGACGCATTCTCTCGTACTCGTACGCATTTGCATTTTATATGTTTGGTGATGATCTCTTCAAGAATGAGATGACACCTTTGGAAAGGGAAATAAAGCAAAATTTGTTTGAAGATCAGCAGCAACAACTAGAATCTAATTTGGAGAAGTTGTCAATGTTTCTACAAAAGGATTTACAATTGTTTTCAGACGAGCAGATTGAAGAGATAAGGATGCATGTAATCAATCTTTCCAGGGTTGTGGATCTGTCTTGCAAGAAAATGTGAGTTGCTGCCATTGTATTGCTCTCAAATTAATTAATTGGGTTGGGTGTCTGTACTAAGACTCATCTCTTGCAGGTATCAGTGCATAGAGAACGAATTATTGCAAACCCTCCAGAGCGGTTTCAGCCACCAAATTGCTCCATACAAGTCCAGTGGCCTAGAAAGAGCATCATAACTCAATTGGTGAGGAGCACTGAAACTTAATCATCTGCTAAGCAATTTCTATATAACCTTATCTACACTTATGTACATTATTTTCTTACCTCTAAATTATGATATTCTCGTCAAGTAACAAGCTTAAGTTACCTTCTTTGAACTTTTCCCTTTGTTTGACGCTTTTTTGTCTTCATAATATGCTAGGAGGAAGGATCTAGGAGATGTTACTCGATTTAAACTTGACACGCCAGCTGAGATGATTAAGAAGGTACAAAACCACACGACGTTTTCTCGTATTTCGCTCAAGCTCCACTGATTGCTTGATGGACAGATTCTGGGATTACTATATGTTAATTATCAGGGGAATAAAGATCTTTTGCTGTTCTCTCATTTAGTTTTACACCAGGGAATATAAATTAGATCCATATGACGTTTATTCTCCAGCCTCAATTTATGGTACATTATTGCAATACACGAAACATTGGTAAATGTTGGGAAGCCCGTCAATTTTGCTGCACAATTATCCTGCAATCTTGAATTTGGTGATTTATGGATGTGACACTAACAATGTTATATACCGTTTGGAAATCAATTTATTTGGTGATGTTTCATGTTGATGATAGCATGATGCTCGTATTTGTGTTGGATCATAGCTGGACTTGACTAGTTGGATCCACAGAAGGATTGCACTCAACTATACAGGTTTGCTGGAGTTGTTTCAACGATCATGGTGCTGGAATTAATTAACATTGTAGCCTAATTAGCATGCCATTTATCTGGGCTTATGTGCTTTATATTGAACTTATGTAAGTTTGGAGTTTTTTTGACTTGTTAGGATGGGTTTGGGATTGCTTATTGGAGGCTGCTTTTGTTTATTTTTCTTAGAAATTGGTTGAAGGCTGTTTGTTAACATCATCTTATCGGAAAACTTTTAAAAAGCTTTTGACATCATCCTCTCATCTCCTCCCAAAAGTTTGCTTCTGCTGCTAGTTCTGGGTAGGGGTGAGCATTCGGTTTATTCGGTTCCAATCGAACCGAATAAGCAAAAACCGAATTGGACCGAAACCGAATAAACAAAATCGAAATCGAACCGAATTGGTCAATAACTGAACCGAACTGAACCGAATTAAATCGGTTCGGTTTTCGGTTTATTCAGTTTTTGGGTTTTTTTTTTGTTTTTTGTTTTGTTAATATATATAATAACTAAATATACCTAGATATATTCAGTATATACCTATAACATATACCTATATATATATTTAGTATAAACCTATAATTAACATATATATATATATATATATATTTTTTTTTTTTAAATAACATATATATATATATATATATATATATATATATATATATATATATATATATATATGGAAGCGGATCAAAAGCCCCCCTTAGAAAGTCCCCCAAAAACCCTCCTCATTCTAATCCGTAATTTAATATTAATGTTAATGTTAATATTAATATTAATATTAACATTAAATACTAAAATTAACATTAAATTTAATATTAAAATTAATATTAACATTAACATTAATATTAACATTAACATTAATATAAAAAAATTTAAAAAAATTTAAAAAAATTAATATTAACATTAACATTACTATTAACATTAATATTAACATTAACATTAATATTAACATTAAAATTAACATTATTATTACAAATTAGAGTGAGGGGGGTTTTTGGGGGGCTTTCTAAGGGGGGCTTTTGATCCGCTCCCTATATATATATATATATATATATATATATATATATATATATATATATATTCTTATTCGGTTTTCGGTTTTGGACCGAAACCGAAATCGTATAAGAAAATTTAGTATTTTCAAAACCGAAACTGAACCGAATTCGATTTTCAGTCCAAAACCGAATAATGCTCACCCCTAGATCTGGGAAAGCAATACCAAACCAAACCTTAGGCTAAGTTGGTGCAATGACAGAGATGCTACTGGTACTGCAAGTACTGTCCTGCTGACTACATTTGGGCTTCATGAATCTATTTTCTGCTATTCCTGGCCTCTTCATTAAATTTACCAGGACGACCAGCCTGTTGGTCTGCAGTTTCTAAACAAATTATTTGTCATATTGCAGCTGGATCCGTAGTCAATAGATTGTACACTGCTTTCATAATTATTCTTTTTTTTTTTCATAATTATTCTCTCTTTTTTTCATAATTATTATTCATACTAAGAAAGAAAGTTATTGGACTGTCCAGTGAAGGCAAGTGCTCATTTACTATTTTCTGGAGAAAAAGGAAAAAAAAAAAAAAATAGATTCTAATACAGACAGAGAAATTAAATACTGACAGGGATAAGGGAAATCTTGGCCCTGGAAATTGTAAATATTTGGTAGGGGTTTTATGAAGTCTGAAAGAAGTGCGCAAGATGGTAAAATCTCCTTTTTGTGAGGGATTATTTTGTATAAGCGTACTAGATTTATGACATAATTAGACTTTGGATACTGGATCTGTCTATTTTAGACTTTGGATATTTAATTTTTTTAATGACACATTTTAGTGACGAATATTCGTCATTAAAAAAATATTTCATCACTGAAAGTTAATTTGTCACTAATGTGTCACTAAAAAATTAGAATACTAAAAATCTAATTATGTCTAAACTGGGTATCCTTATACAAAATAATTCTTTTGTGGGTAGCATGTTTGGGGGTAAAAAAAAATGGTATTGTGTATTAGAAATATGTATGCTTACGAAATAAAGTTGTGAGAGAGCAATACTAGACGAAACAAAGCATTAGTGTGTTGCGCCTTACATAGGGACGGAACCAATGACGGAAACACGATTGATGTATAGAGGAGGGTGTGTGGTATTATCTATAGTTCAAATATTATAAATATTACTAACTTTTGGTATTTTTATTTAAAAAATATATTATTATTTATATATATATATATATTTATTTATTTAATGATTCAAACTTTAATATAGGTAATTTATAAGGACACTTCAAATATTATTCAAGGCTAGCCCAAATTTGGTTTTAGTTTATTTACAAGCTTTCCACTTGAAAAATTGTTAGTCCAATTATAGATATATAAGTCATTTTTTTTCTTCTTTCTTTTCTCTTGTCTACACTTATTCCTCCCAAAACCAAAATCCTAAAGTTAGTTCTCTTCTTCACTTATCTCTTCCAAATCTAAACAACAAAATTCTAGCTATTTTTCTTAATTCATGTTCATGTAACTAAAAAATTGGATTTAGTATTCATTCTAAATAAATTTCTGAAGTTTTGAATCCATTTTAGGATAACTAAAATTAGAATTTTTGCATTGCAACTTGAAGAGAAGAAAACATTTCAACTATAAAGTAGATTATACTAAATCATGCAACTATGCTGAATAAAGAAAAGAAAATTCTTAGTACCGCAAGAATTGTAGTGGAGCTAAGAAGATGCCCTATCAATAGATTTTAGGACTTCCAAAATTCTTGGTAGTCCTAGCAGTACGTAGGATTGCCAATTTTTTTGGCAGTCCTAGTTTGGACTTGTTGTACATCAAGCCCATTTTAGGACTACAAATTTTTTTGGTAGTCCTAGCATTATGTAGGACGGCTAAGGTTTTTGGCAGTCCTAATAGTGCTCAGGACTGCCAGAAATCTGGACATTCCTACAATGGACTTGCTGGACAACAAGTCCAACTAGTACTGCAAGATTTCTGGCAGTCCTAATAGTGTTCAGGACTGCAGAAATCTGGACAGTCCTAAAATGGACTTCTTGGACAGCAAGTTCAAACTAGGATTGTCAAAATTTCTGGCAGTCCTAATAGTGTTCAGGACTGCCAGAAATCTGGGCAGTCCTAATAGTGTTCATATATGACGGAGGGAGGAGGTTTGAGGATAAAACATGAATGATGATGGAGGTTGGTGTAGTGAAGGAGAGTGCTTATATAAGATGGTGATCAGACTTTGGGTGTCATCTCTGAAACTGGGGTTTATTAGGTTTATTTTCATGCATTGTTTGTGAGAAAGTAAGTATTAAGGTTTGTAACTTGTTTGTGAGGAACCTTTGGGTGTCATCTCTGAAATTGAGAATGAGAAGGAATCTAGGATATCGATGGAGGTGGGAAAGATGGAGATGGTGGAGAAGATGAAGTAGAGATTTTTAAAGTTGTTGGGAAGAGAGAGAGAGAGTAAAATATTGAAATAAAGGTAAAAACTTGCGTTGGGGTGCTGGGTAGGGACAACCCCAAGAGTAAAAAATTGGATTGTCCTGAGTAAATTTTTCTGAAACATGGGCTAGTTCCAATTCGGACTAGTCATGAGTAAGTTTTGAAGTACTCTTATAAATTACCTTAATATAAAACAGCCGTATTTTTTTTTCTTTCTTTAGATGTATATGTTCCTTTTTCATTAAGGGGTTGTTTGGAAGCCGGGGTATGTGCTGCAAGTGGCAGTTCCCGCAGCAACTGGAGGCAGTTCCAACAAGTTCTTGTTTTTGGGTGACCCCAACGAGTGCACGAGAAGTGTCTTTTATCTGACAGCCCTCACTTGTGGTCCCCCCATTTTTTTGTGTTTTCACTCGCGGCAGAAAATCAACGGAGGTAGGTATGAAAGTGGTGATGTGATGGTGATGGTGCCCGTCACGCCCTGCTCCCGTAGGAGCGATCGTCCTCGCTAAGGCGTGATGCCGCACGGGCTTAAGTTGCATCCGTGCAAGGCTAATCCCAGAAACGAACGATTCGAGCTAGGCCACAGAGTCGCACAGAGTGTCCCCATTTGCAGCGAAAAGTAAATGAACACAAGTTGAAGCAAATTCAAACTCTTTATTGATTTCCAAAAAGTTTACAAGCGGCGCTAGGTCGAGTTTACAAGTCTCTCAAGCCCTCTCTCTCTGAAACATAAAAGGCGTGTCAAGTGGCTTACAAGATGGAATAATTCATGGCGATGTTCTGATACATTATGTCATGTATATGGTGCTTCAGCTCCTTGCAACGCTCCAAGGCTCCAGAGTTAGCTCCATACCTTAACACGTTCGAGGAAAGCTCCGCACCCGCCGACGTCTCCTGCATCCTGTAAGCAAACTGTGGGGTTATCAGTACATTGTTATGCACTGGTGGGGAGACTAGCTCGTCCACAATGCTATCATTACCAAACATGTTCTATTTACTTTTGTGTACCGTCTATCATTTATTGTCTTTCTAATCTTGCCTTAGGATCAGTTTCATGGCATATTTCATAACCTATCTCGTGTTGCCGAATTCAAGTGTTTGCATGAAAATACATGCACGACTTACCCATACTTACCGTCCGCCTTTCCTGTCCAAAGTAAACCAAGTTAGTCAACAATTCATATAAACTTTCAATGTCAAGTGTGTGTCCCTGCCTCAGGTCCTAGTGCGACGTAGGCGTGTTTTCTAACTCAATTTCATGAAGTACTCTCAATCATTTGGTGTGTTTTATTCAAGCATGTTCAGAAGGCGCTTTATTCAGTTAACTTAGACTACTTTGTTTCAATGCAAGGACTTGCACGTAGATTACCACCAACAAAGTCCACTTAAATCTATATGCACCGGTCGCTGGCATCACAAGCCATTTTTGACCCTTTCTCCCTTGGTATTTCTCACCTATTATAGGGTGCTGGCTGGTACACCCCGTTAGTCTCTTGAAATACCTGACCTTACGTCTCCTGGGTGGCAATCCCGCACCCAGGCCAGGACAGTAAGCATTTGATTCC